>JASGLE010000007.1:5007500-5392500 GCA_030179965.1 Cyperus esculentus | reverse complement strand
TGGGATTTCATTTTATTATCTGATTCCACTGTATATAAACTATAAAGGGTTTGGGACCTGGGGGTTGATATTTGGGAATTGTGGCTATTCTGTTTGTTATTGGTAAAGTATATTGCTGCATATTTTATAGCCTTGTGCTTGTCAGAACGGCTATTGTTCCTCCTGCTTGCCGGGATGTTACAGTATAATTGTTAGTAATTGATCAACAGTGATGACATGCGGCTCCATCACTCTATAACTATAATCAACATACAATACATCTCTAGGTTATTCATATTTTAAACCCCTACATGACCAAATTACCATTGATCAATTAACAACATTTATATCGTACGACTCAGTGGCGGAGCTTCCTATATGGTAGCCCGGGCTATGGCCCCCCCTTAAATTCCAAAATTTAGTTAGAGAGTGTATATTTTTTTATAGGGTAAATGTTATTTGAACTTCAAAATGACCCCCCTTAACTATTTAATCTTGTCTTTCTTATTAAACGCCTCCATCCTAAATTATTTCTCCTTTTGTAATACGTTAATATGGTTCATCAATACAATTCTAGGTGAGTAGGTCCAATTTAATTTAGAGGAGGGATCCATTGACAATGTTTATCTTGACAATCTTGACAATGGTCTTTTTAAAAAATTTAAAAAAATAGTTAAAATTCTCAAAAGTAGAAAAAAACTTATAGAAATATTGTTTAGTTTATAGATTGATTATGTTATCAATCACATTTAATTTAAGTGATATTTGATAGCTTTTCAGAGACTCATTAAATTATAATTGCTAAAAAATGTATATAATTTTGATAAGCCGTCAAAAGATGTTCAAATTAATTAAAATTTCAAACACTATTAATATATATGTTAAATAATGCATCCATAAAATATTTTTTATTTTTAAACTTTTTTATGATTTTTTTCAAAATTTTCATTGTCAAAATTGTCAAGACAAGTATGGATCCCTCTTTAATTTATTGTTTAGTGAATGTAGTTTACTAGTAGTAGTATATTTTAGGCTTAATTGAATGAGCCTTATATCATTAAATTTTTCATTGAGTCTATGTTTATCTATTGTAAGTGTTGAACGGTCCCCCCACCCCCCCCCCCCCCCCCCAAGGCGCGTCCATATCTGCTGAGATCCAAATCGGATCTTAGGGTCTTGAGATCCTGATCCTACGGTTCTTAGGGCCCGCATCTGCTAAGTCCGGATCTCGGGGTCCCCGAGAACCGTCGGATCGAGATCTCAGAGTCCTGAGATCCGATTTGGATCTCAGCTGATTTCAGCGCCCCCTAAGGCTATGCTCCCGAGTTTGGGAGGGAAGGAGAGGGAAGGGAAGGGAATGAATGATAGGTTAGTATTGTTACACCCCAAATTTGGGGGTTACAATTTTTGAACAAATATATAGAAGAGTTACCCCCCATTACCATCTATTCACCTCTATTCATCCCCTTAAAAATAACTTGGGAGCAAGTAACAAAATAGTTCTCCCCTCTATCCCATTAACCTCCATTGGAGCACAGCTTAATATCATCCTAAGCTCCGCTACTGGTACGACTCTCCAGATCTGTTAAACAGAGACCGTCCAAGTGGTCTGTACAAAATTCAATTCCTTGTTAAATAGTAGTGCAGCAAGTAAGTAATAAGAATTGCGCACGAGGCCACAACCAGCCATAAAAATTCAAGAAGATAAATAAATATCATCACTCGAAAATGACGGTGCGGATGACCTTGACATATTATTATTGCCGACCAGGAACTGGTACATAATAATAATTACATACAAATACAAATGCAATCCAGCTCGCATTGACGAAAACAAAATTGTTCACCAGCACTTGTAGTTGGAGTGCTTATCCTCTGCTGCGCACTATTGTACTGCGTAAGACGAATCAACGATGTGGATTACAGGGGGCTTTTTTGAGATCGAGTTGCACGAATCTCAAAGCAGATCCAACGATTGGTGTACTGCATGCAGTAGAGGATATGAATTCTGAATCAGCTTGATTAATATATATAAACCTCCACGTGGGAACCCGTAGAGAATAGAGATCCGTAGTGACTAGTGACCAGGTCACGATCGAAATATATGGCCAAACGCCACTTGGAATTGGGGCAATTAATCTGATCGGAATTATCCATTGATTAGGACACCAGTGGACTGTAGTAGTCTAATACCGTGCCAGTAGATTTTCATGGTGCTTTGGAGATAATTTCATGATGGCAATTAAATGATTTCTTTTTGTCGCTTTCTTTTTTTTAGAAAAGGATCAATTTTTTTTTTTTTTCCATTTGTTTGTATACTAATTTTCCATCTTACAAAAAATGCATTATGAGTGTTATTTGAAAAAAATAAAATGGGAGCATTTTAAGTCATGTGATGAATAAAAAATAACACTTTTTGGTATTAGTGCTAAATTCTAGTTACTAGTGCTCTCTTTCCGTTTTTTTTTTTTTTTTTATCAATTGTACGGCTCAAAATGCTTCAAATTTTTTGTCAAACAAAACTTGATACACCGTAGCAAATTTCTTAAAAAGATGGTCTTAGAGAGATGCTTAGTTATTGAAGTAAAATGGATATATATTAGAGAAATCATATATGCACCTCTTATCGGCTCCTCCTATTTACACTCAATGTTGATTGTTAAAGATAAACACTTTCTTATAAAAAAAGAAGGTACTCATTGTACAATTTAAAGTTTTATTTTGCATGTTAAGAAAGTGTTTACTGTTTAAGCACAACATGGAGCTGCACTGCTGGAGTACACAAAGGGGGTAGTACTGTACTATCTGTACAGTTGTCATACTTCCCCTTCAATATAATACAGTGTTGATTGCATAATTTAAGTAGGCAATCTAGAACAAACAACTGAGCAATAGTACAGCAGGGGCAAAA
Source organism: Cyperus esculentus (assembly GCA_030179965.1). NCBI lineage: Eukaryota > Viridiplantae > Streptophyta > Magnoliopsida > Poales > Cyperaceae > Cyperus > Cyperus esculentus. The sequence continues at coordinate 5,389,610 of JASGLE010000007.1, read as the reverse complement.
CCGTCTATGCACTAATAAAATAAACCCAGAATTTCTACCTCAATAATTAAAAAAAAGCAATTGCATTAGCACCAGTACATCAGCACATCAGTGTCTTATATTACATAATAATATTTTACGAGAAACATCTTGTGTCCATTAAGAATGCATCAATATGTCCATAAACACATTCAGAATGTAACAAATATATCTGATTTTGTAATAGATAGATCTGATTTTACAATCTATGGATGCCGTGGACATATCCTGTATATGTACGCTAGATATTACTCATATTTTACATTGTTGGCTCGGTTCACTGAACAGTTGAACATATAAGTTATAACATAACATAACATAATATTCTAGCAGCATCTTTGTTAGTGGTCCTTATTATATATTATTATTATTAAATAATTAACGCCAAAGAAAACCCAAATGAAAGTACAAAATACCTCCACCTCAAAAAAAAAAAAAAAAACAAAACAAAAGCAGTACAACTACTCTCTCTTCTCTCCTCCTCTTCTCTTTTCCTCCTCTAACGCCAGCCTCTAGGTCTTCTCCAAGGTACGCTAATTGTAATCTCATACCGAGTTCATCACCAGCTTGGTAATTGGTACAATTGGTACTACTGTTTTCCTTCATGTTATCAGAGCCTTTCTCAGTTTGTTTGTGAAAAGACAGTAGATTTTTGCAGATCTTCTGTTTGGTACCTTTGTTTGTTGTTCCTGTTAGGGAAAGTAGCCAACTTTTCTGGCTTGACTTTCCCCTTTGGTAGTTTTCTGGTTGAAATCAGAAAGTTTCAGCTTCCATGTCATTTGGCCGGGCGCCCAGGCCCCAATTTTACAAAATAGTTTCTAATTTTGGGAGAAGATCAACTTCCATGGCCATGGATACTGGCATCTATGATTATGTATCGGTTAATTCGGATTACAAGTATCTCCCCCCAATTGCTGCAATGTCTCCTCAAGTTTCTGTCTGCAGCAATGAGTCCTATTTCTCGGAAGATCCGAACCCAGCTTTATTACCAGTACAGCCGTACCAGAACGGGTTTTCTGACCCGACTCTGGTACCAGTTACACCCGATGTTACGGCAGCCGTTCTAATGCAAAATCCCGTAATGGGTCTGAACCAAAACCCAAAGCCGCAATCGGATTTGTCAGAGGATCCGCTGGCGTTCTCTGATATCGATCTTAATTACATTAGCCAAATCCTGCTGGAAGAAGATATTGTAGACAAATTCGAGCAATACCCAGAAACCCCGGCTCTTTTAGCAGAAGAAGAGCAGTTCCGTGAAATCCTTCAGTCGAACTCTGTGCCGTCACCCGATGAACCTCCTTTGCCTTCTGTTAACAGCTCGGAAAACCCGGATGACAGCTTTGTCGATAGTTTGATTAATTACGAATGCAACTGCTATGATAACAGCCCTTTCTTGGATAATGTCAGTTCGGTGTCTTTTGATTTGGATCAGTTCTTCTCGCTGGAAACGGATCTAAACCCAATTTCCGTAGACTACTCTTCCCAGCCCTCAATTTCTTCTACAAGCAGCAGTTGTAATTCCGCCTTAGATGTGTTGAGTTTTTTGGATGAATCGCCACAAAACGAACCCGTTTGGCAGTTCAATAAGGGTGTTGAGGAGGCTAGAAAATTCCTACCGAATGGAGATAAGTTGATTATCGACTTGGAGGCTGGAATTCCTAATTCTCCACCCGTGAAAATCATATCGGAAGCAACAACAGAAATAGCAAAAGAAGAAGAAAAACAAAGGGAAAGGGAAAGAGAAAGAGAGAAAGAATGTGCAACGCACAGAGGCAAGAAGCACGTTTACACTGAAGATCCACTGGATTCTGAAGAAACGAGAGTCAACAAGCAGTCGGCACAAAACCCAGAAGAAGCGGTACTTGCCCGTGACATGCTTGACAAAGTCCTTCTATGCGATGGTGAAACTTGTTCAAGAGGAGTCAAAGAACTACGTTTAGCACTACAATGCGAGACAGGCATCTGTAATCACTCTAAGTCGAATGGGCACGCAAAAGGCCGCAGAAACAGGCAGTCAAAGAAGGATGTGGTGGATCTCACAACGCTGCTCTCATATTGCGCTCAAGCAGTTGCAACTGACGACCGTAGGTGTGCTGCAGATTTATTAAAACAGCTGAGACAACACTCTTCGGTGAAAGGTGATGCGGATCAGAGGCTGGCACATTATTTCGCTGACGGACTAGAGGCTCGTCTGGCAGGGACTGGTAGTCAGATTTACCAATCCTTTACCATGAAGCCGATTGCCTCGACCGATATCCTAAAAGCGTACCAGCTCTATCTTGCCGCGAGTCCGTTCAAAAAGATCTCGCACTTCTTCTCTAACCAAACTGTACTAGATGCTGCACGAAAGGCCACGGCTGTTCACATCATAGATTACGGGATTTATCACGGGTTTCAGTGGCCATGTCTTATCCAACGCCTGTCTAAATGTGCCGGGGGTCCTCCTAGATTGCGGATTACGGGCATTGACTTGCCACAATCTGGTTTTCGCCCAGCCGAGCGGATAGAGGAAACCGGAAAACGCTTAGCTGACTATGCCAAGAGGTTCAATGTCCCGTTTGAATTCAAACCAATTGCTAAAAGATGGGAGAGTGTAAGAATTGAGGAACTTGAAATAAGGAAGGATGAGTTGCTTGTAGTTAACAGCCTTTATCGGTTCAAGACTCTAATGGATGAGAGTGTGATGGCTGAGAGCCCGAGAGATACCGTTCTGAAGACCATAAGAAAAATGAACCCGGATGTACTTATTCACGGTATAGTTAATGGGTCGTATAATACCCCTTTTTTTGTGACCCGGTTCCGGGAAGCAATGTTTCATTTCTCGGCACTTTTTGACATGCTAGAGACAAATGTGCCGAAAGAGGATGAACATAGACAATTGCTTGAAAAGGCACTTTTTGGTCGGGAGGCTATAAATGTAATCTCGTGCGAGGGATTGGAGAGGGTAGAGAGGCCTGAGACATACAAACAATGGCAGGTGAGAAACATGAGAGCTGGATTTAAGCAACTACCGCTCAATCCAGAAATTATGAAGAAAGCAAGGAAAAAAGTTACATCCTGTTACCATAGGGATTTTATAATAGATGAAGATAACAAATGGCTGTTGCAAGGCTGGAAGGGTCGAATCTTGTTTGCACTTTCGACATGGACACCGAATCATCGTGTATCCTAGATGGTGCATTTTGGGTACTCTTTAGCATTAGTGAGTTCTTTTTGTAAATTGCCCTCTTGATTCAATTTGTTCTTACTGTGTCATTGATTGTTTTATTAATTGTGTAATTTATGTAAATGGTTCTGCAGGTGATGTTATCAGCGTTATTATCTGGTTCTTCAGGTGCCAATTTCTTCTTATTTGATTAGGAAGAAAGACCAGTTATATTTGGGACTCAGTGTACCGTTCCTAATGTTTTAAGCTAAAGATGGTTTTCCATGTTGCTCTAATGTTTCGTCAGTATTAGATTTCGGATTTCGTTTTCTTAGTTCTGCTTGTACATATGTTGATAATTCTATTTCCAGGTAGTAGGTTCCCTTTTGTTCTCGCAATCTCCCGTTTTATTTTTAATAGGTTAATTTCTGCAATCCTATGTCAATTTTCATGCATATGTGAAAACTGAAAAGCAATTTTGCAGTCTCTTCCATGGTTCATAAATAGCTTAACTTGGCTCTGGAAATAGCACAAAGCAGGTAGAAATGTATGACATAAAAGTTCATCTTGTTGGATGCTTTGCAGTTGGGATTATTACACGAATTAATGAAATTTGCTTTTGAATTTCAGATTTTGCCCTATGAGTTTCTTGCTTTAATTCATAATTTGCAGCTGAGTTTATTATATAAGAATAATATATATACTTGAAGAGCTTGAACATTTTTGTGTGGTTGGACTCGTTGACGAACTGAAGTACTGAACATTTTCAGAACTTCAGCAACAAACAACAGTTTCTCAATGAATTTTCTGAGAAATTACCCCTAAACAGTAAAAGAATACTAAAAGAGGAGGTTGGTTGCTTACATTTACATACCTTGTGACATCAGAAAAATAGAAAAAGAAGGAAAAAGATAGTAGTCAAGTTGGGTACTTGGAATCCTCTGGTTCATGAACTGACTTTGTTGGTGTAGGCTGATGTAAGGCTGTAAGGATCATACTGATCTCAATTCCTCATAGGCATGCATATCTTAAAATACCAGGATGATAATTGATAACATACATCTCTCATGTACCAGAGTTGAAATACCAGATATGACCTTTTACCAGAGTTGGAAAATTAGTTTATTCTAGTTTAATATATAAAGTCTATGATGGTATGATAAAGAATTTATAAGATAAGAACTCAGCATAGGTCATTGGGTCAGGTCAACCTTACCAAACATCACTGATGTAGATGCTGCAATCATGAATGATTGGTAACTTGACTAGATAGGTTTGTAGAGTTGATTGGCTGCCTGTCCCTGGAACAATTGAAGTAGTACAGAGTGAAATCTGAATCAGCTTTAATATCAGTGCTAATTATGAATTTATGGACAATTAAGTGTACAAGTGGCAGATTGTTGGGTCGGGTCAGGTCATTTTGACCGAATGTAAATGTCGGGTCGGGTCGGGTATCGGGTTGACGTCTACTGGCATTTTTCGAGTCGGGTCGGGTATCGGGTTGACGTCTATCGGCATTTTTCGGGTCGGGCAGGTTTTTTAGGTCTGGTCAGATTTTGCACCTCTATTCCTAGGTCATCTCAGGTTTCGGGTCGGGTTCATGTCAGTTTGATTTTCCCTGACACATGGGTTAGGTTCGGTTCGGATTGGGTCGGACTAGATTTTGCTACCTCTAATTAAGTGGTATCAGGTATATTAACCACACTTCAATTAACAAGATTGTAATAACCATAGTCCATGACTCTATATGAGTTCAAACATTAGACAATAAGTTTCAATATTAATTCACATCGGATATAATCGACATGAAAAGTATATCAAAAGCACCTGCCATCTATACCAGTAACTTAACACCATACCAGATTATCAAATTGAACATTCATTTCCTCTGAGCTTGGCTCAATTTGAAAACTAGAAATGATGATGCCAGAGATTATATAACTGAGACTAGACCAACAACTGGCAGATTAACCTTACTGACAAAATATGCACTGCATTTAACCTTTTTCAGTTTTTCCATCATCAGGACAAGTTTTACCAGAAAACTGATTGTAAGAAATTGGTAAAACACATACTGGTTCTGTGATTTCTTTGATTGGTAAACTGAAGCATCTTTTAATGGCTCTACTATTGTCCAATACTCACCTGCACAAATAGACAAATACATGTGATAATATCATATGCACTTTTAACTGGTAAATTGTCAGAGTAAACAATACATTATCAGACAATAAAGAGTGGATATTAGGATCAGCTGAAACCGTTGAAGTTTATTTCAAGAGGTAAGAACAAGCCTACAAATTTTCATTAACCAACTAAAAAAACCACAGATGCTTACAAAGTAAAAGCCAGAAAGACAACATGATGTAGCCAACCACACAATTCCTTGCAGACACACTAGACAGTGAACCTCAGAGAGATCTCAGAAAATTATATATAGTGCGTTTGAATCACTTTGCTAAATAGTAATATGCTTAAAAAAACAGGATTAAATTATGTTTGGAGTTATGAATTGAGCAAAAAACTGATAAAGAAAACTTAACATGAAGAATTGCAAAACAAATTCAGTGCTGTACCAGAAAGTACAACATATTAGCAAACTTCCAGAATCTAAATTGGCCTGGCCTCAGAACGCAAATGGTCAGAACGCAAATGGTTATGTTGTTAGCCTCTATCAATAAAAGGGACTAAATTAATACTGCAATTATCTGAATCCAAAGCACCTTACAACAAGTTTAATCCATTACTGTACCATAAGAAGACTGGTACCAAACAATTGCAAGCATTTCTTCACTGTCAGTCCGATTCAGTTTTACCAGAAAACACCTAGCAAAGCAATAACAGAAGAATAGGTTTTTTTTTTCATAATCCAGCTGCAAAATGAAATTTGCACTTCAACCCTTCATGTTTTTCTTATAAAATTTGTGCTAGCTAATTAAGGAGTTCCAATGCAATTTCAGTATGTAACTGAGTGCCAGTTGCCCGGCTTGCCACCGGTATCACCTGGGACCAACTTCAGTGGCACCTGGCTGCACAGCAGATTAGCAAACAAGCTAGCACATAATAAATACTTGAGTAATACCTAGCGTCCATAGAAACCGTCCATACTGTCTATAGGTTATATTCCGGAATGTATGTGGTTACATTTTGGGACGTATCTGTTACATTCTGTATATGTCTATGGACGTATGGTCGGTTTTTCAATGTACGCAAGATGTTTCTCTAAATACTTAAACAGTGACAGACTGAAAGATGCATATTTCTAATGATTGTAACTTCAAAACATGTACTTCATTTGTAATTTATTAAGAATGGAGCTGTCCATTTTATCACAAAGAGAGAGAGGGAGTTGGGTATCTATTGGCAACTATTCATCTACTGTTGAATGAACTTTACAAAGTACAAACACAATACAGTAGAAATTAAGCCACCAATTTCAAAATGAAGATTTGGTATGTAATTAAATGGAAGAAAAGGAAATATATGGGAATAAAGGTGAATAGGTGATGGGTCCCTTTTTTTTTTTTTTTTTTTTTTTTTGAGAATATAGGTGATGGGTCCTCAATACCCAATTTGGTTCAGTGCATGTCTATATCTACTACAACTATACATATGGCTGTAGAACAAGTAGCAAATATATAATCTGCAATCAACAAGGCTGGATGCCTCCGTAGGGCTCATCCTATGTAGCGCTACATTGTGTGGCTTAGGATGTGAACCGTTAGATCATCTCGAGAATTTAATCCTGCGCTACATATCATTGTGACCCTCAAAGTTTTAAAAACATATTAAATTGGTCCCTACATTGAGTAATTTGTTCAAATCTATTATTTTTATATATCTTAAAATAATTTTTAGCATTACAAATAATGATAATATATTATAACGAATATAAATAATGTACAAAAAAATATATTTGTTTATGGTACCAAATACTTATTAAGTAGATTTTAGCATTAATGGATAGCGACAGGACTAATTAGGTACAAATAAAATATTTTAAGGACTAAAATGATATGTTAATGAAACTTGAAGGGCCAAAATAACAACAAATCAATACTTTAAAGACCAAATTGAGTACTTTTGAAACTTTAAAGATCAATTTTAAAATATATAGGTGATATTTTAGGAACCATCGGTATAATTTACTCAAAAACATAAATCCAATCAAAATATCTACACAATTACATGCATATTGAATGTATGTACATATACATATATGAGAGTGACCTACTGCCCATAGAGATCGCGTCCATCGATCCATACGTGCTGCGCTGGCATCGAGCGATATCCCCGTCACCCACTCCTTCCACCGCGTCGTTGAACGCCTCTTTTTTTTTGAAATTAACATCCCGCCCACAGGAGAAAGAGGAGGGGCGCGGGGGTTGGGGCGACGGAGGTTGGTGCTGGCGGACGGAGAATGAGGAGGGGCGGTGGGGGGCTGGGGGCGGCGGGGGTTGGTGCTGGCGGACGGAGAAAGAGGAGGGGCTAGGGCTTGGGGGCGATGGGGGGCTGGGGGCAGCGGGGGCGATGGGGGGCTGGGGGGCACAGTTACTACTATTTTTTGGTAACTGATGCACCTATTTCATATATGCATATTAAACAGACTTGCACCTATATTTGTACCTAAAATCCTAAGTTCATTTGCATTTTAATAGAAGATTGTCTAGAATCAAGTTACTTCTATGTTTTGGTCCTATTTTCAGGTAAATGGAGCTTTTAGAGCTATTACGGACTAAATTTGGAGCAAGGAGCAATAATAGGCGAAGGAGCACAAAGGAGCATCTATTTGCGGATCACAACTTCCTATTTTTGGGACGATATCAAGAATAGAACTCCTATTTCCATGTCATGCCAGCTCATAACCGCCATATCTAAATCAAGGAAACGCGCAGAGAGCTAATTAAAGCAACAGACAGGCTATTTCTAGGCTAAGTTCTCTTTGGAATGCTAATTGCGGACTGTACTCCTATTTCTGTGGACTGTACTATGCTAAAAACATATCAGAACACCTGTTTTCTGGCGCGTGCTATCTTTGGCAATCTCCTTTTGGGATTTTTCCCTTAATTGGACTCCAAGAAACCAGAAGTTAGACGCCTAAATCTGAGACATCTTCTCCTATAAAAGAGACCCTTGGGGTGCTCTCATATCATCTCATAGTATCTTGATCTTGTCAGGTCATAGAGTTAGTGTTATGTCTCATGTGTTGAGTTAGTTAGTTAGTTATTAAATTAGTTGAGAGTCGTGTCAAGAGAGGAGCTCAACGCCGTTGGAATTGAAGGAGACGGTTACCCACCTCTTCCTAAGTTTACTCGGTGCTATCTTTTCTCTTATTTTTATTTATTTGTTGTAGTTATGTCTAGGTCCGAGTAGTCGTGTTTGTTCTTGGGGTTTAGGATGATGTTTGTATGTATGGATTAATTGAATACTTGCTTTTAACGTTTATGCATTGAAGTTATTTTCATATTTGCTTTGAGCTTATTCATAATTGTGCTTGAATTGTTTTCTTGTTCTTTGATATGATCCTGTGGATGTATGTTCGTATCTAGTTGGTAGATTTATATCTTCTTAGGCCAGAATTGCTAATTGCATGAGAGTGCACTTGTAGTAGTCCACCCTATTTTGATAGACCTATGGATTGGGCATAGTCTAGTTGGAAAACTTAACGTCAATTGATAGAGATTCAATACTTGCACTATTTGGGTAGATAACTTGTTGTCCAATTGTATCCGAGAGGAGAAGTTGTGGTTATAACGTGAGTTAAACCGTACCTGTGATCGAAAGCAAATCGGGTTTAGGTTAGAGATAATCTAAAGATTTCGAATTGATCTAAAAGTATTTAAAAGTGCCAACAAACGAGAGTTGAGGGACTTGTAATTGCTTTGGGTTAGTTGGGGATCGGTAACTTTGATCAACAATAGAAACTGAGCTTGAACTGACTCTGATCTGTTCCCTGCGGATCGCATTGGTGACAAGTACGAACCATACCAAGCAAGGAACAGACAAAGAACCACAAATTTGTACATCTTGCGGTTCGCACCCTCTCGGGTGCGGAACGCAGGCAGTTAGTCCAAACATCAAACTGATTCTGAAAACCCTAGGAACGTTTGTTTAATAATTGTTTTAGAGTCTTTTATTTACTGTTATTTACTAATTTGCATCTGTTAATTGTTAGAAAACCAACTTCAAACAAACCCCCCCCCCCAAATCGGTTACGTTCATATTAGGATTAGTTTAGTATTTAAAGAACTGTTTAGAGATATAACCGTCCCTGTGGATTCAATCCCGACTATATTGCATAATATCGTACGCTTGCGATTGATTGTATTATTTAGGGTAAAAGCCTGTACACTCCACGCGTATTAGTAACAAGAATTAGTTTTTTGGTAACTATTGTTTCCAGGTCATTGTAACACCTATAGAACATTTCCAAGTTTTGTAATGGGGGGTAACAGCTCGTTTCACTCCAATTTGGTAACAGTATGTTACCAAATGGTAACAAACAAGTAAATTTTAGTAACAATATGTTAGAAAGTTTGTAACAGATGGGTGGAGAGAGTGCTGTGGAATTCATCACCACCCTTTTTGAATCTGATATCCCGTCCACAAGACTGATCACCCCAGCAGGGGTTGGGGGCGGCGGGGGGTAGGGCGGCAGGAGAGGGGGGGGGGGGGGGGGTTAGGGGCAGCAGAAGAAGGAAGCGGGGGTTGGGGGCAGGGTTGGTGCCGGCGGACGAAGAAAGATGAGGGGCGGAAAATGGGACACTCGGATCGGGAGGCCAGTTGAGTGAGCGTTCCAGCGTGTCGTGGTCCTCTGCGTATCCATTCCAGCTGGGATATTTGGTCAACTATGGATCAACGGAGAGTTGACCCTGTGGACACAAGGCATTTCCCTACTTATAAAGGCTTGTTCGGCAAGAGGGATCAAGGGGTGGACGATCAAAACCTTGATCCTCTCTAAGAAGTTGGTGTTCGGATGACTAATAGGATTAAATTTGAGAACAAAGTAACAAAATTTGCTCTTGAGGAGGCCTTGAGGAGGGTTTTTTCTTGAAGAAGGGGGGATGCAGGATCAAATTCTGGAGTTGAGGAGCATCCTTGATCCTTACTCAGGAGCAACTGTTTAGTGATATTTTTGTGGATCAAGCGCTTGAGGAAGGCTAAGGATCCTTGATCCTGTCTGGCCGAACAGGCACATAAGCCTCAACATTTTTGACCGACTAATTACATCAACAAATTAAAGATGTGATTAATTAGCTACCAATCGGATGATCCTTCGGATGCATGCATGCAATCTGCAGAGAGAACCATGCATGCATAAACATTAAACACTAACCAATAACCGGTAAGTAAGGATGCCAGTATGCCGCTCCAACTACTACAAACCAAAAAGGATAAAAAAGTAATTAATTAACGATGGATATATATATATAAATCATTCTCCTCAACTACACATCAAGCTTTATATTTTAAGTTCTACACATTTCATGACTTAACTCCCCCTAGATTAATCTAGCTTGCAAATATTTGCACGCAAGTTTTTGATTTTGAATCTAACTTTTAAATTTAGCAAGTTAAAAAAGTGCTTGATCAACCTAACGTGGCTGTTGGCAAGATAACATCAACCTACAGGTTTAGCTAGCTGCTGCATGACAATAAACTGCTAGCAAGTCTGCTACAGATATTCCTTGCTTAATTATATCCCTAACATATGGCACCATGCACGGTGCCATGCAGCACATGGACCATTGGATCGCCTCGAGATTCAAGCCTGCATGGATCTCGAGGAGATCCAATGTTAATTAGGGATCTGAAATCCCTTTTGGTATGTTTGCTGTGATAGACGGCATACATGACAATATGACATGCATGGATGCTTCATAGTTAATTAAATGAATAAAATATAATAAAATCACAATCTTTGTTTATGTATATGTATTAGTTATGGGCAAGTCTTGAATTGTATCTTTTTTTGATGTAGAAACTTTGCCAGTTTATTAGTTGAGAATAAATAGTTAATTAATTAAGAACTACAATGATCGATATATATCTAGCTAGCTACTTAATTTATAGAGTAATTCTGCTGTGAATCGGCTAAGCAACTTTTCATTTTGAATAGAATGATTCTTATCAAACATATCTCTTTAATTAGATTTAAAAAATATATCATAATCATCCGATTATAAAAAATAAACGGCCTACATTTCATCCTATTCATAACAAAATTAGCCTAATTTATAATATAAAACTACGATGTTTCTAAGCTCATAGCGGGCTTTGGCGAGCTTAAACTAAAAAATGTCCTGATTCAAGTATATATATATATTGTGCCATATTTTATGCATTTATGGTTCTTTAATGAATGTTATGGATCTGATTTTGCAAATTCAAGTATCATCACCCACTCTACAATTGTATGCCTCAGTAAATAAATATCGATTAATTAGTAGTTCTAGATGCTAAAATATTATATGTCAGAAAAAAAAAACAATAGAATAAGCGGCAGCCTCAATGAAAGTTGGGTCAGGTATCCTTTTCTTATTTGGAGAAATATGGAAGAAAATAACAAAAACAAAGTAAGAAGAATTAATTAAGATGATATATATATAGAGAGAGAGAGAAACTTCTTGTGTCCATGTGATAGACATCCATCATAGACACAAAGTGTCACATGGTCACCCCCACTTGTTACACTCTGTATCTATGATGGACATCCATCCGATGGATGGTAGGTATTACTCATATATATATAATATATACACACACATATAATGAGTAAATCTAGTGTGCTCCTAAGAGCACGGAGACCTCCCGTGCTCCTAACTAAAAATTTATACTAAACCATCACGAAACTTTAATTTATCATTCTCATTAAATTCTTTATATAAAAATATTTTAATTTATCATTCTCATTAAATTCTTTATATAAAAATCTTTTAATTTATCATTCTCATTAAATTCTTTATATAAAAATCTCCTAGGATACAAAAATTTTCCATTTTTTGAGTTTTGTAAGTACATATTTTGGAATTTTTTAGAATGACCTCAAAATAATAATAAAATAATGTATAAAACTATGTCATCTTTAAAAAATCCAAAACAAATACTTAAAAAACTCAAAAAATGGAAAAAAATTTGTATCCTAAGAGATTATGATATAAATAATTTAATGAGAACCATAAACCAAAATTTCGTGATGGTTTAGTATGATTTTTGAGTTAAAAGCACGGGAGGTCTCCATGCTCAGCACGCTAGTTTTACTCCACATATAATATACATAAGGTAACTTTTTCACCTACCCTCAATTTAATCATACAAAACTAAGGAACCTAAATTAAAACCTTTTCGCTTTTTTCATGTCGATGTCTCTTTAATTTTAGAAAATGACCCCTGACATTAAATTGTGTGGTGAAAATATATACATTTTTCCTTGTTTTTTAAGAAAAAATGAAAAGGAACGTAATGAACAAATTAAAAGGGAAGTATTTTTTCAGGTTTTGTATATGATTCGGTACATTTAGTTAAATTTAAAAAAAAATAAAATATTAAAAAGTCCATCCAATTCATTTTGAAATGCTACATTAATTAGCACCAAAATATATATACTGTTTGTTCTTTGTTTATAATATAGCATATAATATATAGCTAGGGAGAAATATCATTGATTCGAATTATATATCTGGCCAAATTAATTGGAACTATATATCTCTCCAGATATCAGCTCTCAAGAATTTACTCTTTAAATTTTATAAAAGTATAATTTAAAAATTCTTATATTTTTGCATCAAGGCAGTCCTCGAATATTTTAACAAAATTCCAAGTTGATCCATAAACTTCTTTATATAAATAAAATGAAGTTTGTTTCAAGAATTAAACTGCGCCAAATGAGTCTTTGAATTTTTGATATAAAAACTGATTTTGGTCTAAACTTTTCAAAATAATTTTGTCCTTAATCTTTCATTTACACCTAATTTAAAATAATAAATAAAACAATGTGAAAATTTCCGAACCCGATATAAGCCCTATTATTTAACTTCCTTATCTCCATATTGTTATAATAGTAATTAATTGAATGTTAAATAATCATGTTAAATTGTTAACGCATATGATCAACTCTTGTGCCAAAAAAAAAAGATAACACATTTAATTAGGTGCCAATTTAATTTTTTTTTGTTGTAAATTTATAGATCAAATTAGTTTTTATGTTAAAATTCAAGGACATATTTTAATTAGTATACAGTTTAAGTATCAATTTGGTTTTTCAAAGAAGTTCAATTACCAAAGTGATGTTCTCTCTAAAAGGAATGTACCATTTCACACAAATAACAAATTTAAACACCAAATTGGTAGTCTTAGGAAGTTCATATCTAAAAACAAATTACCCCTTTAATTAATTAATTAATTAAATTAATTGTTTGCATGATAAAGTAATGGTCAAACTACTTTGGGTTTGACTTTTAGCAACACTCTAAGCTATCTTAGGCCAGCCAGCCATCAGCCAGCCAGCCCCTCATTGATGTAACTCTGTTCATCTTAAAATTCCACCAAACAGATCATCTCCCTATTCATTAAAAAACCTATAACCCATCCATATATATATACACTTCTTGCACCACAATGCCATGTATCAAATTCATTGAGTAGCTCTTAGCTAGTCTTCTTTTCCTATTCATATATTGTCTCTTTTATATATTTGCACCCATGGCTGTCTCAAGTACTATTTTGCCTTCACTTATCATCATGCTCTCATGCATTGCACTCCAATTCCCTGCCATGATCAACTCTCAGCAAACCGGCATTACAAGGCACTACCAGTTTGATGTATGAATATTTATATATATATTACAGTATATATCATTTTTTTCTAGTTAATTTGTTTATGTTAATTAGTTGCAACTTATTCATATATATATGTTGATCAATGGTTATGAAAATATATATGGCAGATACAAATGAAGAATGTGACGAGGCTGTGCCAAACGAAGAGCATCGTCACGGTTAATGGCGAGTTCCCGGGGCCGAAGATCGTCGCGAGAGAAGGCGACCGGGTTGTTGTCAAGGTGGTTAATCATGTCCCGTATAACATCTCTGTGCACTGGTAGGTGATCAGCTTTGCATATATATATATGTCGCTTTTATATATATTTTTATTATTAAAGTTATTTTCTTGCAGATTGAAGCATGGTTGTTTCTTTGTAGGTTAGATGTCTATATAGTGAAAAGATGCTTTAGTAATTAGTATTAATATAGATCAATTTTATGAAGACATTTTATAATTGACATTTATTAATTAGCCATTAATTAATATTGTGCTCTTTGACAAACCCACAAAAAAAACATGGGAAGAAAAAAAAATTATGAATATTGCAAATAACTATAGAAGATAAATTCACATCAGAGAAACACCTTGCGTACATTGAAAAGCCGTCAATATATATATACGTTCATAGACGTATAAAGAATATAACAGATATATACATTCCGAAATGTAACATATACACATTAATTATGGACAGTTTTTCTATGGACACTAGGTATTACTTACTCTCATCACATTAGGTATTACTTACTCTCATCACATTACTACTTCAAATCTATTTCAAGTGCTTTAATTAATCTAACTCTACATGCATAAAACCCTTCAAAAAAAAAAAAAAAAAATGCAGGCATGGAGTGAGGCAGCTGTTCAGTGCATGGGCCGACGGGCCATCGTACATAACCCAATGCCCGATCCAGACGGGCCAGAGCTACGTCTACAACTTCACCATCGTGGGGCAGAGAGGGACTCTCTGGTGGCACGCCCACATCTCATGGCTGCGCGCCACCGTCTACGGCCCCATCGTCATCCTTCCGAGAGACGGTGTCCATTACCCCTTCGCCAAGCCATACGAGGAAGTGCCGATCATGTTTGGTACGTTTGTTTGTTTGTTTGTTTGTTTGTTTGTCATGGTGATTGTAAGCAGGGCGGAGGCAGACTCCGATGTAGGGGAATTTGTATTCCCTGCTGAATGTACTGCATTGTGCAGTTCAATGTCAGTTGTTAGATCATCTCGAGAGTCGTGCTAGTATAGATCTTGAGATGATTCAATGGGTGACGTTGTGAACTGCACAATACAGTAAGGGGATGAGCACTCCTGATTTAGGGGGTTTTAACTTTTTTGATGAAACATAATTTTGTAACTATAAGTACATTTTTATAAAATTTTTAAGGTACATTTTGTGTAAATATTTTCAGGGTATGATCAGGTTTATAAATTTTCTTAGAAATTAAGTATATTATTGCAATTTTTTTCTAAAAAAAGATGTTTTTGTAAATTTGTAAGGGTATATTTCTGAAATATCCTATGCTGCATCCGCCCTTGATTATAAGCTGAATTTATATGTACATATGATCCTTGTTGTGATGTTAGTTATATTATGATGTGACCAAATTTGGCAGGGGAATGGTGGACGGCTGACACAGAGGCTGTCATTAGCCAGGCCTTGATGACCGGTGGAGGCCCGAACAACTCCGATGCGTTCACGATCAACGGCCTCCCCGGTCCGCTGTACAACTGCTCTGCAAAAGGTGATCAGAAAACATAGCAATAGCAAAGAATTCTGAAGTGAAAAAAATATTGAATTTTACTCCAATACTCCTACCAAAAAAATTTTCTTTTCGATCTAACAATTATAAATGAACATTATCCAGTATGAGATTCATCTGTAACTAATAAAATTACCTGGGTGTGAGCATGGAAGTAACGTCCAAAAATATAAACTAATTTTTCTACTAATCAAGATTGTAGTTAATTAACTATTTTTTTTGCAATTAACTATGTTTTTTGCAGACACATTCAAGCTTAACGTGAAGCCCGGCAAGACGTATCTCCTCCGGATCATCAACGCAGCACTCAATGACGAGCTCTTTTTCTCGATAGCCAATCATTCCCTCACAATCGTTGATGTCGACGCAGTCTACGTGAAGCCCTTCAGTACCGAGATACTGCTGATAGCCCCCGGACAGACCACGAACCTGCTGCTAACGACTCATTCGACATTTCCGGGTGCCAACTTCCTCATGAAGGCGAGGCCGTATAATACCGGCCGCCCTGGGACCTTCGACAACACAACCGTGGCGGGAATACTCGAATACGAATGCCCATATAGTTTTTCTTCAGCTAGCTTTAACAAAAACTTGCCATTGTTTAAACCCGTATTGCCCGCTATGAACGACACGTCTTTTGCTGCCAATTTCACTAGTAAACTCAGGAGTCTGGCGAATTATCAGTATCCCGCAAATGTTCCGCAAACAGTCGACCGACAGTTCTTCTTTACTGTTGGCCTCGGAGCAAACCCGTGCCCGAAGAACCAGACATGCCAGGTTCTTATTTTTTAATTTTCAAATTAAGTATCTTATTTATCACAAATTTCATGTCAATCGGTACGCTCGAAAGAACATTGAACTGATGAACTGACTAAGTTTTATTTCATGTATGATTGCTCTGATCTACTGTTGTCGGGATGTCAGGGTCCGAACGGAACGATGTTTGCAGCTGCAGTTAACAATGTGTCCTTTGTTCTTCCAACAAAAGCCCTCCTCCAGTCCCACTTCACTGGAAAGTCGAATGGCGTGTACAAATCCGATTTCCCGATCATGCCTCTCATGCCATTCAACTACACCGGCACTCCTCCGAACAACACGTTCGTGACTAACGGCACGAAGGTTCTTGTCATTCCCTTCAACACAAGTGTGGAGTTGGTGATGCAGGATACAAGCATTCTAGGCGCCGAGAGCCACCCGTTCCATCTTCACGGTTTCAACTTCTTCGTCGTCGGACAAGGTTTTGGCAATTACAACCCGGCTAAAGACCCGGCAGGGTTCAATCTTGTAGACCCAGTTGAGAGGAACACAGTTGGCGTTCCGGCTGGCGGCTGGGTCGCAATCCGTTTCCTTGCCGATAATCCAGGTGATCTTTAAATTCCTCATCAAATAATAATTTCAAAGAACTGCCAAGTTTTTTTTTTTTTTTTTTTTGAGATAAAGATGAGTTCAAGCTACTCAAATTTAAATGTCTATAAAAGACCCTCCATCTAGGTTTCAAACCCGCGACCTCCCACGCAAAGAGTGTTTGCCCTTAGCCACTAGACCAAAGGCTGGTTCTTAAGAACTGCTAAGCTCTTCATTGATTACTTAACTTTGAATGATATATATATATATATATATATATAAATAAACTTACATTTTATTTTAACTGTTATGGAATTTTGCTTATGTAAATTAGGTGTATGGTTCATGCATTGTCACTTGGAGGTGCACACCAGTTGGGGGCTGAAAATGGCATGGCTAGTGTTAGATGGAAGCCTTCCAAACCAGAAGCTGCCTCCACCACCTTCTGATCTTCCCAGATGCTAAATTCAGTTACAACAAATGAGAAAAAAATAAGGCTTTTGTAGTGGGTCTGGTCTAGAAGGGAATTTAAAATTTTACTTCTTTCTTTGGTTGAATGATGATATTCAATTGTTTGGTTTTGCTTTGCTTTTAATGATTTTTGGTTTGGTGTGATTGGAAAGCTCAAGCTAACATATTGAACAAGATAATTATAAAGCTGTTTCTTAATTAGGTTATTATTGTATTCTTTTGAGAAGTTTTTTTTTTTTTTTTTTGAATAAACTTTTTTCCATTAGTTGATTATACTTTCTGTGTGTTTCTTGGAATCTTCTTTGGCCTATCACATTCAGAATAAGATCCTTGATTTGCTGCTGAATCCTGGAATATAGCTAGAGTGATAGTTGGTACTTGGTACCAAAGTACCCAAGATATTTGTCTAGTATATAATGTTGTCAATGTCATCTAATAATGGGGACACTAGTCACAAATTAAAAAAATAAATATATAATGCAGCAATTTGTTTTTTTTTAAATCTAATTTGACTTTAAAACTTATCAAATTATAGAATGCATGGAGTTGAATGAACAATATCTGTAGAGAAAAAAATATTCAGGAGATAGAGGAAATGCAATGATAGACCAAACAAATAAAACTTTGAAATTTATTGGTGAATACTGACATAAAAAATAAAAACTCTACTCTCACAATAGAGTTAGACTATTATACTAACGTTAACATTTCGGACCGAAATGCTAACGCCTCAAATGTTATGTTATCGTGTCCGAAATCACGATTTATGGTGCTCAATAAATTCTTTATATGAAAATATTGGGGAATACAAAATTTTTTTCGTTTTTAGAGTTTTCTAAGTATTTGTTTTGCATTTTTTAAAATAGCATGTAAAAACATCAATATTTTATTAATATTTATGAGCTCTTTTCTAAAATTCAAAACAAATATTTAGAAAACTCTAAAAATAAAAAAATTTTGTATTCCCCAATATTTTCATATAAAAAATTTATTGAGCATCATAAATCATGATTTCGGACACGATAAAATAAAATTTGAGGCGTTAGCATTTCGATCCAAAATGCTAACATTAGTATGATAGTCTAGCTCCTCACAATATACCTAACATAAAAATGTTCATCATTTCTTCTGCGTGTTATATATGTCTTTTTAGAGCTACATATATCATTTAATTTGCACTATATCAGAAAAATAAAATTGGGTTATATGCATCCATCATGCCACATTAATGCAAATAGATCAAAAACAACATAACTGATAATTGATGAGAGTTACCTGACTATATATTGAGCTCCAATATACTATCTTTTTCCTTCCTAATCATATATAATTACTCCAATTGATTCATATTTAAAACAAACAAGGACAGCAGGAAAAGAAGAATAGTCTTTGTATTATCTTGTACTGGGAAAGATTTGATCATAAATGCTAAGCATAGAGCCACACTGATATATAACTTAATTTCCTCGTTTTGTTAACATCATTCCTTTGGTTTTTCTTTGTGTTTCTATTGAAATGAATCCGTCAATTAATACGGCAATGACAACATCAGATTTTATATTGTTTTATTTTATTCTTACTTCTATTTTTTAAAAGACATTTTTTGTAATTTTTATTTTTTAAATAAAAGTATGCTGAGAATTAAAGATGTTTTTGGCCTTTAATTGTGGATGAAAGTAATAATTGATTAATTATCAATTTATCATATAAATCGCCTATTTAAGTTCTCCTTGTATTGTTTAAAGGCACTAATTATATGTTGAAGAACTATACTCTTTGATTTTTTAAATCAGAAATTTGGTTGCTTCATATGTAAAATTGATAGATAATTTTAACAACTAAGCTCTCTTATTTAATTTTGCCTTTCATTTTTCATACATAATGTTAGCTTAATTAATTATGAATCTTGCGGATGGATACAACATGTCAATATAACATGTGAATGCCAAATATATATGGCACGACTATATCATGTAATATATAAAAACTTAAATAATAAGATTGCAGTATCAGAAATAAATTAATGGACAGTGATACTATGCCACAAATTTTGCCCCCACAACTCTGTGATGAGGTGACATGTGGGTCGGCGGGGTCATTCTTGTAAAATTTAGAGGGTCGGAGGTATATTTTTATAAAATTTTTTAGAGTCATTTTTGTAAATTATTTTTCAAGATAAGGTAATTTTGTAAATTTTCTTAGAAATTAAGTATACTTCTATAAAATTTTCTAAAAAGAGAGATATTTTTATAAATTTTTGTCGGCTCATATGATTGCAAGGTTCAATCAGGCTGGTAACTGGTTCCGCCTGGCTCTACCTAAAGTCTAAGTCCGTCCCTACTTCTTCAACTTTTTTCTCGAGCCTAGCCATGAGTAGATCCAAGAGTGGTATCGCGAAGCCGGATAACCGCTACTAGTAGGATCCTAGCCAAGAGATTGGAAAAGGGAATGAACTTCCAGAAGGTCCTTTTGATTCAACTTAGAAAGCTCGAGCCCAATAGTGTTTCCGTGCCTTCAAAAGGAGCTCGGCTTGGCCCTACGAGTAGGGAGCTTCTTCCTCCACACAAACACCATGTTTGGTTAGTGAATAAACGGGGAATAACACTTTTATTCTTCATTTAAAGAGCCAAACATAGATAAATTGCTCATGCATAAAAGAGAATAGCATGGAATCTTGGCTCCTTAATTTAAAGAGCCAAAATAGGAGATATAACTTATTTCCCCTATTTAAATAGCATGAGGCCCATATATTTAACAAAAAGATATTTGTAATTAATATGATCACCTACTTTAATAATATTAATGATAATAAAATAATATAATAATGTTAATAATAATAATTTTATTATTATTATTTTATTATTTTTAATAAAAATAATAATATAAATAATGACAAAATTATAATATTTTAATAATTAATAATATTAATTATAATACTAAAAATATAAATAAAATTAAAAAATAATATCAATATAATAATAGTGTAATTTTAAAATAAAATAATAATGATAATGACACTAATAACAATATTAACAATAAAAAAATAATGTTTTAATTATAATAAGAAAATAATAATAATAAATAATAAAAAATGAATAATATCAATAAATATTTTTTATGATCATAGTTAATGATGATGATGATAATGGTAATAGTATTGTTAAAATAGTATTAGCAATAAAATTAATAATATTATATAATTATCATAATAATAAAATAATGTTATTAATATTAAATACTGATAATATTATTCATTATAATACCAATATTATTATTAATAAAATAATTACAAACAATACTATAGTTAATATAACAATAAAATAATGTATGTTCTTCTTATTCCTCCACTTGCTCAACCAAATAAGAATATTTTATGATATCATAACTTGACATAGTGAGTTATACCTCTTTAACTTTATTCCCTAACCAAACATGGTGAAAAGAGACCCCGCAATGGGGAAGAAGGGAGTAAGGGAAAAAAGGAGTCGGTCTTCCTTCCAGGAGGACCCCAGCTATGGTGCGGGGGGCAATATGCCATCAAACTGTCTTATAAAAAAGGGTAAATATTTTGAAAGATCACTGAACTTTACATGAAATCTAAATTTGGTCACTGAACTTTCAATTATCCGTTTTTAGTCGCTGAACTTTGATATCTATCCAAAATTGGTTACTCTGTTAATTTTTTCATCCATATTACTAACGAAGGTTGACATGGCACTTGTGTGGAGCTCATTTTGTACAATTGGACGATTATATATGTTTAGAGTGTAAATTGGGTATCTCAAAATAATTCTCCCATCTAATATTCTTTCTTCTCACCCTGCTTTCCTCCTTGCCTGCACTGCCTTCTCTCCTTTACCGTCAACTGTCCACCTCTGCCCCAGTCCGTACCGTCTTTTCGACGTGACCAAAGCCGCTGCCACCATCTGTCATGTCTTTCCACCGCGACCAAAGTCAACTATACTCCCTCCCCCTTCTTAATGGCTGCCTTCTCCCCTTTCACGGTTGGTTTAGTCAGTTTAAAATGGAAATAGAAAATGAAATGGTCTCAACCGGTGACAATGCCATGAGCCATGACCCGTATATTGCTTCGCACCTGGTGAGAAAATTGGGAACAATATTGAAGCAAAGAGAGAAAGAATCGCCGGAAAAATGAATAAGACAATATGGAGTTGCTAAGTGTCTACTAGTTTGCACTCTAAAACATTTATAATCGTCTAATTGTACAAAATGAGCTCCAAACAAGTACCACGTCAACCTCCGTTAGTGATATGGATGAAAAAATAAACAGAGTGACCAATTTTGTATATATATCAAAGTTCGGTGACTAAAAACGGACAACTGAAAGTTCAGTGACCAAATTTGGATTTCATGTAAAGTTCAGTAACTTTTCAGAAAATTTACCCTATAAAAAAGGCTAAAATTAACAATCCTGGTGCTAGTAGGTTGTGCTCATCCATCCCTTTTGTATACATGATGTAAACATATATGTAATGTCATATCTTTGATAGACGTGGTAAGTGCAGAGATGACAGTCGCAAAAGAGAAAGTAAGTAAAAGACTTTTGCAAGGTGAAGCATCATCCTGTTTAGTTGCACCAATTGGTTGTGGGCGATTAAGATGGATAATTAGGTGCACTTAATTATGTTGCTTGGTTCATTCGCAAACTTGGAGGAATTAAAAACACTAGACGAAAATGAAGGTGGAAAAATGATATATAACTAATAACTCTCAAGTATATATCTCGACTTTATTTACCCCAATTATTTTATGATGGCACTAAATAGGAAAGGAACTAAATTAATTAGGCTAATTTGGGTGGGGCGTTGTTTAGAAAGTATATCTAGAATGGATCATTTGATAATGCTTTATTTTGAAAAATGGAATTTTTAACAAATTTTAAAAGCTCTTTAAAGATCTCAAAAATGGGGAAAAAATGGTATGCATATTGCTAAATAATAAATTGGTTATGTTTCACTTGCATTTAAGTATTGTTGGATAGTTCATCAAAGACATCAAATTATAATTGTTATAAAATGCATAAAATTTTGATGAGCTATGCAATTATATTCAAATCAATTATAGTTTGAAACATAATACATTTATAATATTTTTCTCATATCCAGCCGATGGCACGTACTATTGTCAAAATTGTTAACGTAAATTCCAAACATTACTCAGTACAGCACCTCTCTGTCCGATAATTATTTACTTTTGAAGCATCTTTTTAAGCCTATAACAAGTGTGCATTTTATAATAGACGATCGTGCATTCTGCAATAGCCAAGTGCGGGTGGCTCATCCTTACTCTTTTTCATTAGATTTTTTGACATGAAAGTTGTATCTCCCTAAAGAAGAAACATCAGCCGTTAATTGTTTACTTAGATTGATCACCACCGTTGACGTACATTAATGTCTCAACTCATTAAATTTTAAGACCCATATTAGTTTTCTCAGAAGAGATAAACTTTCAGCTCTTTATATAAAATATAATAATTTCAGCCCAAAACAAGATGTGAGCTCTTTACTGGTTTATTAAAAAGAACTTCATAATTTCGTATAGGGAGTCTGAAAGGGTATATAGGGCATTGGCAGTACATCGTTTCTTCTCTCTTATACAACCATGGCAGTGGATTGATAATGCATTGTGCCATTTTCATTTGCAATATAAGACAGAAGGTTTAAGCTAGCAAGTTTGGAACCTAATTGAAGTCCTTTTATCTCTACTTCTTTATTAAACACCTACTTGTCCGGATCCGTCAATGGTCAACATTTAATTTTAAACAATGGAAATATACGAATCGTAGTATCTCAATAAAATTTTCTGCAACAACATTTTCAATTTTTCATGTTGAAGGATTACATTTTTTTTTAAAATAAAAAGGGTGGCATATACCACCGATTTCATTGAAACCAAAACCAGTTTCTTTACATGATAATCGATATGTTGAAGGATTACCGATTACATGCTATGGAGATGCACAAAGCAGTACTCTTTAGTCTTTAGTTTCAAACGCTATGGAGTGCATCTCCGTAGCATGTAATTCTTTAGCACATATAAGATCAACCCTATACTTCTTGTTAACATCTTAAAGATGGTCTCTTGTTAACAGCTTAAACGAGCTTTAAAATGATCAATTTTATACTGATTGTGATTTCTCAAATTTGCACCACATAAAGAAAACTACATACACAAGCCTATACATTGTACCAGAAAAATCTTGTGCAAGTCAACAAGCACAAGATCTAACCGTGGTACCACATGCAAGAAAAAATGCAACAAAAAACCCACAAAATCGGTGAAACCCGATACTCAATTTAGTGTTCCCATTTTCTTTTCCATAAAAAAGATGGGAGGTTTAATTTATGAAACCATCATACAAATCAGATGAGCAACAATCTAAAAACGTATTCCAATATACAACTACAATTTATAGAAAAGATGATCTCTTTTGAGAAGGGAAAAAAAGGGACTAAGAAAAAGATTAGCTACTACATACATGAGATCTTATGTCGGGACCACCTCCCCGTCAAGAGTGGGGCCCTCCTCAGTTTGTCCTTTCTCGTCACTGCTTTTCTGCTCTTCCTCTTGGAACCCAAGCTTGAACCGATCGTAGTTCGTGAGTTCACTAGGCTTAAATGGGCGCTCGCCTAGAACCCGAATCAAATCATCCTGGTGCAGGACCTCCTTCTCGAGCAATAACTCGGCTATCTGACTAACATGATGCTTGTGCTCGGTAATTAAATCAACGGTCTTCTTGTATGCTTTGGAGACCCACTCGCGCACCTCAGTGTCGATTATGGAGGCTGTTTGATTGCTGTAGGGTTTTGACATTTCAAAGCCATCATCCCGCTGAGGGAAGGAAAGGAGACCCACCTTCTCACTAAACCCATATACTGCAACTTGCGCATATGTCATCTTTGTCACCTTTTCCAGGTCGTTTTGCGCACCAGTTGAAATTTTACCTATTAGTACCTGAGAAAAAAAATATTATATATTCGAGTTAGGCTCCCAATTAGTTCAGCTATAAACATTTTCACCAGAAAGGTAAGAATTAGATAACACTGCGGCAGGGAGGGAGCACCTCAAACAACGGAAAAATGTTAAAACAAATGATAATTTGTACGCTTTATGTAAAATCGGAGTATTTTTTTCTTTTATCTTGTTTTTTTCTTTTCTTTTTTTTTTTTCTTTTTGCCATTGTGAAATCATCAATTATCTTAAAGCAGAAAAGAGTTACACCAGAACAGCTATTGCTACCAACACACTGACATTGTCCAAATATGTACCAAGGAAATACAGTCCTTGCACACTTATCTGATCACAAATCTTGGTTAGTACTGTTTTCTGTCTTACTATTATTTTGCGAATGCTTGAGGCCTTAATGCTATAATCAGGATTTAATTAACACTATACATCAAGTCATCAATAGAAGGCAGAAATATCATATGTGAACAGTCGACAGAAATAGTAATATGGTCAGCATAATGTACTAGCTGCGGCCTGGTACCAGCTTATGTTGCACCCCAAATTTAGCATCTCTTTAATTACAGACTAACTAAAAGATCTCTGAAGCTTAATAGAAGAAATTTGAAGATTTTCAGCATTTGCTAGTTGTACAAGAAAAGAAATTTCAAAGAAGTATTAACAAGTACCTCCTCAGCAGCACGCCCACCAAGGGTCATGCAAGTCATGTCGAAAAGCTGTTCCTTTGTCATAAGAAGATTTTCACTGGGGACATACTGAGCAAATCCCAAAGCAGCAGTTCCACGTGGCACAATTGTGACCTTCAGTAGAGGCTCTGCATGCTCCAAGAACCAACCAGTAACTGCATGGCCCGCCTCATGATAAGCCACTGTTCTCCGCTCAAGTTTGCTTATCACCTAAAAAATCACAGATGTAAAAGCTAAAATATTAGCCACAGTATCTTGACTATCATAATGGAAACATGGAATACCTCCTATTCAAAAAATTTTGTCTTACAAAATCCCCCAAATATTTATCATTTTCTGCATCTGAAACCAAACTATGTATAGTACCAGGAAAAAAAAATGATTTCAACCCATATAATTAAAAAGAAAAGTAAAATTTGTAACCTTGTTTTTCTTCTCCAAGCCGCCAATAATCCTATCAATAGCACTCTCAAAATGATCCATTGTGACCACAGTACTCTCATTGCGTGCAGCTATCAAAGCGGCCTCATTACACACATTTGCTATGTCAGCCCCGGCAAAACCAGGTGTGAGTGCAGCCAATCTCTCGGAGTAGAAGGATGGCTCATTATCCAGTTTAATCTTCTTCAAATAAATCCTGAATATCTGCTCCCGACCCTTAATATCTGGCTTGTCGATTGTAATCTGACGATCAAACCTCCCTGGCCTGAGCAAAGCTTTGTCCAGGATATCAGGACGATTTGTACCCGCTAGCACAACCACGCCTGATGTTGTACCAAACCCATCCATTTCAACCAGCAACTGGTTTAAGGTGCTCTCACGCTCGTCATTGGAGCCAGAGAAGCCACCACGGCCCCTGGCACGGCCAATTGCATCTATTTCATCTATGAAAATTATACTGGGTGCACATTGTCTAGCTTCCTGGAACAGGTTTCTAACCCTGGAAGGACCCACACCAACAAACATTTCCATGAAATCAGAACCCGATATGGATAAGAAAGGGACACCAGACTCTCCAGCTGTGGCTTTTGCAAGAAGAGTCTTTCCAGTACCTGGTGGTCCCACAAGCAAGGCACCTTTTGGTATTTTAGCACCCAATTCTTCATACTTCTTAGGATTCTTAAGGAAATGCACAAACTCCATTATTTCTTGCTTGGCCTCGTCACACCCAGCCACATCCTTGAAGAACACCTGGATACAAGTTAAGCATTGAATCACCAACTAAGTAACTAGAGAGAGAGAGAGATAACAGGTATAGTTCACAGAGTAATAGAAAGACGGCATTCAAAGTATGTAATACATTCATATTTATTTCCATTGCAGAAACTCTGCTTGAGTAGCTAGATAAACTGACCTAATCAGATGTCTTAGTTAATCAGTATGGCACAAGCATATCTTTGGAGTAATATAAAACCATATGAAGTAATGTGGCCACAAGCATATGAAGTAATATAAAACCATATGTGCTAACCTTATTTTTAGAGTTCTTATCCAGCTTGGTAACTTGAGCCTTTCCAATATTGAAAATGCCTCCCCTTCCTCTCCCTGCCCCACCACCAATGTTAAACCCGCTCTGCATCCTTCGACCCATAAAGTATAAAAGACCAACAAGGAAAGCTGTGGGTGCAAATCTGATAACCTCCTGTACCCAGTTAACCTCAGATGTGTATGTGACAGGTACATAATCATGTGGGTCTATCCCTAGTGCCTCCTGTGCCTCCTCTAATTTCTCCTCGAATGATTCGACACTGCCAATGTTAAAAAAGTACTTGTAGCGGCCAGGAACATGCCGGGAATTCACATTATCTGCTTGAGTAGGGTGCATATTTGTGTCTAACGTATCACCATTTGTAGAGGCCGGCATGCTTCTGACATATACCTTGGCAACTGATTTATTTGCAACCACAATACGGTCAACCAGACCAGGCTCCAAAAGCTTATTCTTGAATTCTTGAAAGCTTATCTGAAGAAAGAAGTTCGCAAACATAAATCTTATATGTATCTTTCTTTTCAATTATCGAGAAAGAAAACCTTGAAAAAGGGAAGAACAATCTAACCTCCTTCTGCTCTGACGAACCAGAAGAGAGAGACGACAGGAGTAAGCCAATAAACAAAATAGGGGCAATGTAATTTTGCAATTGACGAGCAAAAGCCTCGCCAAAGTTTCCTTGATCCTCGGCACCAGACTCCTCTGGATATAAGCAAAATGATCATAGGTAATTATCAAATTATTATGCCAAACTACATTAATAAATAATGTACATAAATCCAGCTAAACTAGAATTTTTTTTATAAAAAAAAGAGAGAGGGTGGGTGCATACGCTTAGAATCAGACTTGTTGGAATTCTCGTCCCCTTTCGGGACCTCCTTCTTATCCTTCGGGTAATAGTTCTCATAATCTACAAACAACAATCCGGACAAAAAGACATAAACTTTCTGCAGTACACCATCCACACCAATAACAATTACCTAATTAACCAAAATCAATGCGATGCATTAATGCATACATACTCTTCTTAGGGTCGGGCGACGATTCACTGGAGAACAGCCGCCGGAACTCCGGTCTGGAAAGCAGGAACCTCCAATCCCCCCCGAGCTTCCCGCTCCCCTGCACGAAACTGCCCCTACCTCCAATGGCAGTAAGGTAGGTCCTAACAAACCCTAACACCGCAGTATCATAAGCCGAATTCAAAGAAACCAATGGAGTTTCAGTCAATCCACCGACACCGAACCTTGTGTGCCATCCGGCCACAACCGAACCCTAATCATAACATAACATAACAAAAAGACACCAGCTTTGTTAGTAATTAGCCATGATCGGAGCCGATTGATTGTACATAATAATATCCCAAATATAAAAACCCTAATTACTTACGGGAGGCGATCGGGAGCGGGCAGATCGGGAGAGCGCGCGGGCGAGAGAAGAGAAGGCCATTGGTAATCGGAGAGGAAGGAAAGGAAGCAGGTCTTAGCGCATCGATGATTTGGGGGCGGATAAAGACAAAGCTGCGGAATAAGAAGGAATAGTAGAGGCGGATAAAGCTATGCGATAGTACTAATAATAATAATAATAATAATAGATTATAAGAATAAGAATAAGAATACGGGATTCGACTGTTTTGGTTTGGGATTTTATTCTGATCGCAGGTGAAGAAGAGAGAGGGCGGAGGAGAGAAGAGAAGAGTGTTTGAGGAGGCGGTAGATAAATAAATAATATCTATCTCTACCGGAACATGGTTTTCGTTTCCCTAATTCCGCTCCGGGCCTCCGGTGTATTTTTCTTTTCTTTTCTTTTCCAAATCATTAATGGATAATAGTTATTATTGTTTTTATTGTTTTGCATCGTAAAATAACCAAATAAATCGTAGCAAATTTTGACTTTTGATGATAAAATGTAGATATTGATCGAACCAAGTCGGGTTCGAATTCATATGCCCTGCTGTACTGCGTTGTGCAGTTCAAAAAGTCAGCCGTCGGATCATCTCGAGATTCGTGCCAACGCGGATCTCGAGATGATCCGACGGCTGACATTGTGAACTGCACAATGCAGTAAGTCAGGGGATGAGCACTCGTCGGGTTCTGGTTCTGGTTCAGTGCTGGACCCGAAAATTGCGATTCCGGGATCAAATTTCAACCTTGGGTCAAGTCAAGCCATGAAGGTGAAACTGAGAAGGGCCGAGAAGAAGCTCTCTGCTTTGTGCAGTGGAGAAGTGCGCAACGTGGAGTTATGGCGATCTGCACCGTGTAAATGGCATCTGATGGCTGATAATGATAAACTTGAAGTTATTAACTTCTTTCATAGTTGCTATTAAGTCAGCTGATGGGTCGGTATCTGCTGAGATCCAAAACCGATCTCAGGGTCCTAAGATCCCGATCCGACGGTTCTCAGAGTCCGTATCTACTGAATCCGAATCTCGGGGTCCCTGAGAACCGTCGGATCGGGATCTCAAGACCCTGAGATCGGTTTTGGATCTCAGCAGATACCGATGCAGCTGACAAAACCTACAGAAAGTGTTAAATTATAACTGCATCAAAATTGACGTCGTCTCCAGCTTCCATAGCCTTGTTATCCAAGAAACCATCGGTTTATTATTATGCTCTAACATCCGTTGCTTTTACACGAACTAAACTAGAGACCTTGTCCCGTGACCCAAAATAATGTCAGCAATGACGAC
Source organism: Cyperus esculentus (assembly GCA_030179965.1). Taxonomy (NCBI): domain Eukaryota; kingdom Viridiplantae; phylum Streptophyta; class Magnoliopsida; order Poales; family Cyperaceae; genus Cyperus; species Cyperus esculentus. The sequence continues at coordinate 5,360,198 of JASGLE010000007.1, read as the reverse complement.
ATGACAATATGGCATGCATCTATTTTTATTGGTACTTAATGGGCCGATATATCCTTATTGGGTTTTGTTTGTTGTCTTCGTTAAAAGCCTCTTCATGAAATGAAAAATCAGCTTTAGAACATACTCTCGTGTAGATAGATGTTTTGGTTACTTGAATAACGAAATGAAATGACATTGTCGATCGGGTTTATTTATAAAACAGATTCTTTAAATGGTAAATTGATGGCTCTGCCTCTGGTTGGCATTATTTTCTCAAAATTACAAATACAGTTCCCCTAGAAAGATGTATATACAAATACAAGCATCAAATTCATTCATATATATACATGACAAAATAATGTTGTTTTTTTTTTACCATATTATGAAATTTTTTTCGTTTTGCACCTGTGTTGAAGTTCTTATCGGTTTTATTTTCAGAGCAGAATTTATGAATCTAAACATAGAATCAAGATACAGCATAAAATTAGAAAATGTTGCTGTGAGTCTTTTGGTTAATTTTTCTCTCCATTTAATCCTTTTTCCAGCAAGACTGTTGGAGCCTTTTATTTTCAGCTAAACTGGATTTGTTCATCTTATAGAATATAAAATGAGAGAGAGAAACTTCTCTATTTCATCCCCTTCTTCCAAGTTCCAATCTTTCTGCCCTTTTCTTGTTTAAAAATCCTTAAAATTTCTTCCTGATAGATTTCTAATATTAACCCTTTTTTTGGTTAAAGTTTTGATCTTTACATCATCAACTCAAAATTTTGATTGTTGGAATTGAAACTGATCTCATCAAAAGTTATGAAACTGCACAAACCCTGATCTCAAATTCATTGCATTGCATCTCCTCTCATTGATAGCCATGCATGGAGAGAACCCTTCTCCAAAGCAAAGATCTCTCCTAAACCTGCCCATCATGGATCCCAAGTGGGCACTCACCCTCGCATGTTTCGCTCTTCTGTTGATCACATCCGCCAATTTGGGTCTCGTTCCGTCAGTACATTCATTTTTTTCTCATCAGAAGACATCCAATTCGTCGCCTGCTTCCCCGATACCCCGGATAGCGTACCTGATATCCGGTTCGAAGGGTGATCTAGATAGATTGTGGAGAACGCTGCATGCGTTGTACCACCCGAACAATTACTACGTGTTGCATTTGGATTTGGAATCGCCGATACTCGAACGGACGGAGCTGGTATCGCGCGTGAGTAGCTCGCCTACGTTTAAGAAAGTAAGGAATGTGTATGTTATAAGAAAGGCGAACCTTGTCACGTACCGAGGACCCACTATGGTGGCTAATACCTTGCACGCGTGCGCGGTTCTTCTCAAGAAGAAGAAAAATTGGGATTGGTTTATCAATCTCAGCGCCTCGGATTATCCCTTGATGACTCAAGACGGTTAGTTTCCTTTTGTTCTACTCAATCTGTGCATTACCTAAGTCTTCAAGTTTCGATCTTTCATGCATGTAATGCTCACCTTGATCTATGTTTGCAGATATAATACATGCTTTCTCTTCCCTGCCGAGAACTATCAATTTTGTAGAGTACACAAGCCGACTAGGATGGAAAGCGTAAGTTTGTTGAATCTAAGCATACAACTGTTGCATTTGAATTAGAATTGTATGAATAAGAACTAAAATCGCTCTTAAGTGAAGTTTCTGATAACTGAATGCAGTAAGATAAAAGGCATTTCGATATGCAGAATACAATACATGCCCTTGTAAGAAAGCAAAGTTGAACTGTATCACTAGTTTACTCAACTGAAATCGGTACGAAATCATATGCTAGTTCATTAAAAACAACAATCAACAATTTGATGGATTAAATCCAAAAGACCATATTGAGTCAATGGCACTGGTGCTAACACTATTCTTCCTTTTTTTTTTTTTTCGTTTTGTTGTTCTTAGAGCACAGAGAGGAAAACCAATAATTATCGACCCGGGTCTTTATATGTCAAAAAAGCAAGATATCTACTGGGCTGGTCCAGAACGCGAACTACCGACAGCATTTAAGCTATTCACTGGTAACTAATTTCAGTATTCAGATCACAAAATCTGAGACCGTTAAGTAATGGACGCATTCAGATCTATCATTAAGTATCTGTCTAAATACTGCCATTTGTTAATTTGTGTCAACATTAACAGACAAAAGTAGCTAAATTTCAGTTAACTTCTCTAATTAACATTTGTTCGTGCCAAGAATTCGACAAAATACTCGGCCAAATCCAAGCTAATAGAATCCATAATACTTAACAAGAATTAGAATAAAATGTCCTTTAATTTTACCTTTTTCTTTATGTCTCTGAGCTAACCATTTTGTTTTTTCAGGATCCGCTTGGATGGCCTTGACGCGCGACTTCGTAGAATACTGCGTATGGGGTTGGGACAACCTGCCGAGAACTCTTCTCATGTACTACACTAACTTCTTGTCATCTCCCGAGGGATACTTCCAGACCGTAATCTGCAATGCCCCGAAATTCTCAAACACGGTCGCGAACCATGATCTGCATTTCATCTCCTGGGACAACCCACCAAAACAGCACCCCCACTCGCTCAACATGGAAGACAAAGAACGAATGATCCTGAGCAATGCGCCGTTTGCCCGCAAGTTCAAACACAACGATCCCGTTCTGGATGCAATTGATGATGAGTTGCTCGGAAGAAGCATGAATGGAACCAATGGCTTTGTGCCGGGTGGTTGGTGTAAGGGAACACCGACTTGCTCGAAAGTCGGAGATACATGGCATCTAAATCCGGGACCAGGAGCTCAGAGGTTGACCCAGTTGATGGATGTAATAGTTAGGTCTAATGCATTTAGTGAAAACCAGTGCAAGTAGAGAGCATTTTTGGAACAACAATTCAATCATCTTTTTTTTTTTTTTTTTCTTTGTAAGAGAAATTTTATCTTAACAATTATACATAGTAATTCTGAAATACAGGCAAGTTCTTCCGGATTTTGATAGTTTTCAAAATTTCAATCATAACAACTGGGTTCAAATACACAATTAAATTACTCTTCAGTCATTTTTATTCTTGTTTTTTTGTTCCAGCAGTCAAGATTGGATTCAGAATTTCAGATTATTGTTCTATATGTTATGGTGACAGAAGTTTCTACTTTCTACTGTTACGAGCTCTTCGAAGAGTAGTAATGGAAGTATAATAATAACAATTGATGCTGATACCACCATAAACAAAGCTTAATTACAAGTTAAAAGGCTAATTTCGCGTCACAATAGAACCCTTTGAATCTGGCCTCGGCTATCTACCGTAATTCTTTCTGATAAGTGATAACTCAGCCTAACTACATAAATGACATCAACCAGACTTCCATTAACCTCTTAACCACTCTTAAGTAATGTACTGATACAAAGTATCATTCTTTGTCGAAAGATCATGTTAGATTGTTAATATTTTACCAGCATCAGAATGTCAAAAGGAAGCCATTCTCGTCTAATAGATTATGAGGTCGATGTCAAAATGCAACAAAATGTGCCAGCCGGTGCTCGTATTGTTTCCTTTTACTGTACTTCATTGCTGTTGCACAATCAGGCATACCATTAACACAAAATTTCAAGAGAATTAGGAAGATGTATGAAAAAAAAAAAGCAAAAATATTCTGAGAGGAACAAATACAACCATGTAAATATATAGGAAAATTTTATCAAATTTCTTGCAATTTTTTTCCCAGGGAGAGTAATTCTAGCCCAAATCAGCCAACTTTGCAATTGCAAAATAGATAGGTTTATATTTTATAGTAAAGACCTGAATTTGGGTTTGTATATGATAAAAAGCCTTGACCTTTTTACTTCTTCTCCCGATTTCACCACCACCATGCCTTGAGAACGAAAGGTGAAGAGGCAATTCTGCCCTGTGTCATGTTTGGGGAGAGAGGGGGAAGAGTAAACGGAGAGAATAGAATAGAGAGAGCATTAGAGCACGCAATTTTTCTTCGTTTGAGTTGAAGAGTGGAAGAGTAAAAGGGAGAGTATAAGAATACAATTGTGTACAAAGGAAATTAATTAAGGGCACGAAAAGAAAATCATCAGCCATTAATTAATTCATTCATTAATTAGTAGTAATTAATTAGAAACATGAAAATTTAACAAAAAGGAAAAGATGGAGGACAAACAATCATTAGCAATTTTAGTATTTAACATAGTATGATATAGAAAATCAAGGGAGCATTGAGAATTTTAATTTTGTGCAAAGAGCAGCGCATGAACGAGTGTGGCCAAGTTTCAGCAAATTTTTTTATTAATGGAAATTGGAAAGTTTTTTTTTCGGAAAAGAGTAAGATGACACCTTTTTTACATCACTATATAAAACCGAAGGGTTCCTTTGGTATGGCTTTTTTTTTTTTTTTTTTTTTTGCAACGGGCCAAATAACTCATCAACTTTCAAAATGGGGTGGGTGGAAAACAAATTTTCAAAATGGGTTTGCACCCGAAAATTTTTTCAAATGGGTTTGCACTTGTTTATTTACTATATTTCGGTACTATATTTCAGTACTTATATGGTTAATCATAATTATAATATGATATAGAATTAGACTATTATACTAATGTTAGCATTTGAGATCGAAATGCTAACGCTTAAAACCCATTTTGAAAAAAATTTCGGGTGCAAACCCATTTTGAAAATTTGTTTTCCACCCACCCCATTTTGAAACGGTTTTGGCCACATTTCAAAATGGGGTGGGTGGAAAAAAAATTATCAAAATGGGTTTGCACCCGTTTATTTACTATATTTCAGTACTATATTTCAGTACTTATGTGGTTAATCATAGTTATAATATGATATAGAGTTAGACTATTATACTAATGTTAGCATTTAAGATCAAAATGCTAACGCTTAAAACCCATTTTGAAAAAATTTCGAGTGGAAACCCATTTTTAAAATTTGTTTTCCACCCACCCCATTTTGAAAGTTGATGAGTTATTTGGCCGGTTGCAAAAAAAAAAAAAAAAAAAGCCATACCGAAGGAACCCTTCAGTTCTATCTAGTGGTGTAAAAACGGGTGTCATCTTACTCTTTTCCGAAATTTTTTTTTTTTCAATTTCGATTAATAAAAGAATTTGAAGTTTCAGAGCAGAACTCCGCTAATAAAAAAATAATAAAAAAAAACAAAATTCTTCATTATATTTTAATGTTTCATTAATTAATATCTGTATTAATAACATGAGGAGGGATCAAATAACCATGTGTTTTGGTGACCGATTGGTGCCCATAAAATTAAATCTTAAATAACAAACTAATTGATAAAATATGTTGTATATATCATATTTATAAGTATAAAAAAATTATATCATTTTTATTTTATTTACATATGCATCAAGCATTAACAAAAATCAACAGTTCAAGTTTTAAGATTTTTTTCTCCTCTCTTGATGACTATCGAAACAATGTTAAAACTTTACAGTTTTTTATTATGTATATGTTATTGAGATAATATAAAATACATCTAACGGTTTAGATTTTTCAATTTATGCATAAATTAAAAAATGGCTACCATAGTCACCAACGCCCACGGTTATTGGATCCCTACTCTAATAACATTTCTTGTCAAGAAAAAAATTGACTCTGTGAAATTACATAATAATTACAACATCAGAAACAGTCCAAAAGGAGAAAAAACATGAGACTTGGAATTTAATTACAAACAAATGTAGAACCCATCTCAAACAGTACTTTGCTAACAGCACAAGACAAGAAAAGAGACGTGAATTTTTGTTTTATACTGATATGGATTGAGTTATTGACCCAATTAAATCAAAATTAATTTATTTGTTAGGCTGCAATTTAATTATTTCTTATGCAAAACCCTATATATTTTGTTGTTATTTTCTATGGGACCACTTGATTAGACAAGCTTATGATAAGCAAGAGACAAATTATAATTCCACCCTAATCAATGGTGCCTAATTCTCCTTTTTGTTTTTCTAAGATGGAGTTCTCATTAGTTCCGGTATATATAATTTTTTACCTCTTTCTACATTGGAATCATTATAGCTGCAAAATTATAATAAATTATATAAAATAACCGGATTTTTTTATCCGGATATATTGCTCTCTGCAATTTTCAGTGGAATTGTATTATTATAATATATTTTTAAAAATAAGAATTGGGAGAATTATTTAGCAAATGAATTAGGAGAAATGTCATAATTGATGTATCAAAGGTTTAATTAGAGGAATGGAATTTTGCATTACTCTCGAATTTATCATTTATGACAAATGAATTAATTAACGGATGGTACGGCTAGTTTGTGAAGTGAAATAAAATGCTGAATTCTATATTGCTAATAATAATGGAAATGCAATGGGAAAAAATTATAGCTTGACTCCATTAACAAATGAAAAACGGACGGTCAAAAGAGGAAACAATTAATTTATCAAAACAAAAACCTCAAAGACAATGAAGTCAGAAAATAAAAGTATTTACTTAATTAATTCCCATTAAATTATGTATCGTATCGCTTGTGAATACCATTAAGTCAATTTATACAGAAATAAAAGCTTGAGTTTTTGTAATATCATAATTAATGTGCAATTTACTGTCATTTATGCTACTGTACCAGATACACGGTTCAGATTTAAAATCCAAGTAAAACTAAGTTAAATTTACAATCCACAAGTGCAGTAAGTGCTTATCCAAACAGACTTACTGGGTCTGACACCAAGTCACTAACAAATTATCCAGTCCGATATATATTGATATATAGAGAAATACAAGCTTATCCAAACTAATTTATACATCCTTACTCCTAATAAAAGCATATTGGATTTTTTGGTACAAAAGTTCTATCTTCCCTAAAAAATAAATATCAGCCGTTGGTTGTTTACTTAGATTGATCACCACCGTTGACGTACTTTAATGTTTCAATCCACTAAAACTTAAGACCCATATCAATTTCTCAATTTAAGACTCATTACATATAATCTTAAAAATTTATTATAAGAAATAACAATTTCAGCTCAAAACAAATGTGTACGATTTTTACTAATACATATAAAAATGAGTCCGGCTACAATAATATGCATATCACAGTTTTACCGTGCTATGCGGTCATATCTCCATTTTCGGTGTCCAAATTGTCGATCCGAACCGTTAAACTTAATCTTTATATCAAAATATACTAGCAAACCAAATTTTATAATTTTTTTGAATTTTTTTGCTATTTTTAATGATGGGGAGAAAATGGCTAGATCCGAGGATTCTGGTTCATACAAAACAACGATTTTCTCCCCATCACTAAAAATAGCGCAAAAGTTCTAAAAATTGTAAACTTTGGTTTCCTAACATATTTTGATATAGATATCACATTGAGCGGTTCGAATCGACTATTTGAACACCGAAACTGGTGATACGAACCGCATAGCACAGTAAAACCGTTATATGCATATTAGCGTAGCATAATTCCATATAAAATCGTATATTTGAGATTTAAAACTTCGGATACTGATACTGAAACTGATACTATAGCAGAAATACAATACAAGCCTCCGTGGGCTAACAAGTACTGACACTCTCTGCCCCACACTGTGTCAGGGATGAATTCAACCCACGACTCCTTGTTGACATCAGTTCCCAGGCCCCACTGTCAAGGAATCCAATGTTCGGCCGTAAGCCATTCAAGCCATTCATTCTAAAATATTAAATCAAATCGCCGCCGTTAAATTTATACGGCAGCGTTTTATAGCCGCACACGTGTTTGTGAGGAGGTGTTTACAGATCCCACCAATTTGCGCCGACGAAGAAAGGAAGGCACCGTCAAAACAGAATCCAATGAGATATCTGGGCATCCCACGCCGAATTCATATCCCCTGCTATACTGCATCATGCAGTTCACAGTGTCACCCGTTGGATTGTCTACTGATTCGTGTCAGCGCAGATCTCGATGCGATCCAACGGCTGGCACTGTGAACTGCATGATGCAGTGCAGCAGGGGATGAGTACTCATCCTACGCCATGCCCCACTTCCCAAACTTCCCACCAAGTTCCTTATTCGACATCCCACGCTCTTCTGCGACCCCGTCTCGACTAAACTCCATGTAGCGGACGTCTGACATCCGGATTCATGACTGCAATACCACCCGTTATACAGATGAACACAAGAATAGAGGTGTACAGAACTGAGTATTGGTCAGAATAATGCGAGGCGGAGTTTTAAACCGTGACGACTCCGTTCCTCCTTCCCGCCCATTTCCACGCGCTTCCCGCCCCCTTTTTCATTCCCTTCTCACTAATCCTAAACCCGCTCCACATTTCCCTTTCAACACCGTGTCTCACTGACAGGCCGGCTCCACCGATGCAGACCCCCCCAACGGCCCCGTTGTCCATAGACACGGTCTCCAGCACCCACAGTTCTAGTCTTCTAGATCAGCAATTCAATTCCGTCAACTAACAGTCCACCAGTGCATCGAGTGCACGTACCTGGCTTCCACTGCAAGATTAGATGGATCATTAGATGCCTTCGTCAGTAAGCTCGCCGATCCGAAACCCGTTAACAAGAACAGTACATATTATATTCTCTCTTATTATCACTCGCTCTCTCTAAATTCCCCCTTCCCTCCCATTTTCCAATTTGAAATTCATTTCTCCCAATTGTTACAACTTATAACCTCAAATCCCAAATCTTCTTTACCAGTAGTAAGGCAATGGAGAAGAGGAGAGACGAGCAGGGCTGCGAGACGCCGAAGAGGGAGGCGAACAGAGCGCCGCCGCAGTGCCCCGCGGCGCCCCGGAAGAAGCTCCCCGTCCTCAGCAAGAAGAAAAGGGATCCTCCGAAGAACGGGTACTTCCAGCCGCCCTCGGATCTGGAGGCGCTGTTCGTGCGCGCCCCCAGGAGAGAAGCCTGCGCCTGATCAATCAATTTGCTAGGAGGTTGTGCCGAGAAACAGAACGGGGAAGCAATGGTGCGCCGTCATGACGTCGTCGGAGATCGGTTGTGTATATATGTAGTGGTTTTGTTCTTTGAATTAGTAGTTAGGGTTAGGGATTAATTAGGTAGAGCTAGGAAATCAATGGGTTGTTGCTGCTATAAGGAATGCTGTTGTTAGGTTTTTAATGGCAGAAAGGAAAGAAAGAGGGGTGGTGGTTTTGGGAGAGATCTTTGTATTAGTATTATACATGAGATAAAAAATTAATTAATCATTGCCATTGTTTCATACACTCTTTGTTCATTTTCTGTGATCTTTGTTCTTCCTTCTTCCCCTTTTTTAGTTGGTTCATAGTTTAATCCACCAATTAAATTAGCCGTTCTGGTTTGATTGGTCTAGAGCTAGAAGTGAAATCTAGCTTGTGAAATCGAGAGCACCTGTGAAGTGTGTGCTAACAAATTATGAATTGACCCAATAGAAGTATGGGATTGGTGCCTATGATGTAGGAGGCTGGCTGCCAAGGCAATTACTTCTTCTATGAAATCGGTGATTGTTACATGTGAGTGTGAAAGCGGTCACGTGTGTGTCAACCTAGTGAAGATACAATGAGGAGTGCTCATCCTCTGTAGCGCTGCATTGTGTAGCGTAGGATGTGAACCGTTGGATCATCTCGAGATTCGATCCTGCACAGATCTCGAGATGATCTAAGTCTAACTGTTCATACCCTGCGCTATACAATGCAGCGCTACGGAGGATATTGAATCGAAGAGAAGAGTGAAGGCTCAATCAGACAATCACCCAAGATTCTAAGAACTACACAGCAGCTCCTCAGCTCAACCGGATCGAATGGTCAGTCACTCTATGTTATGGAGTGGTCAGATATCACACACAAAAAAAAATATGGGCAGCCTTAATTCCCGTGGCGAGTGGATTCATAGGGGGGTTTTTTGTTTTGGGCAATACTCCACCCCGTGGAGTATTCCAGGAGATGTGAATTCAGCTCAACCTGCTTCTGCTTGTAGAGTTGTGTTGAATTTTGAGGGTTTCAAGTTTCAACATTGTAAAAGTTTCAGCATGTCAATTAAATCAATTCTTATCGTCTACTGCGCAGGATTTTGCTAGGAGATCCAACCATTCGATTTGTTTTGAGATTCGTACAACTCAATCTCAAAAACCCCCCTATTAGTCCTCACCGTTGGATTTCAAGATCCGAGCTGGCATGAATCTCGAGACAATCTAACGGCTAGCATCATGAACTGCATAATAATGCAGTATAGCAGGGATATGAATTCCTTCAACTCATCTACCCTTCTAACTATGAATAGTACATTTCATTTTTATTTATTTTTGGTGGGGGCAAGCAAGGCAAATAGCAATCCTCAATCTGGAGGATCACAGTTCCATTTTTGAGCAAAGTGGGCACCATATGAAAATCTGGAACATATCCACCTCAAAAAAAGAAAATGTGAAACATATGTAAGATTTTATCTTAGTTTTGCGATTTCATATCCTCTGTGGCGCTGCATTGTGTAGCGCAGGATGTGAACCGTTAGATCATCTTGAGATCTGTGCTGGCTCGAATCTTGAGATGATCCAGCGGTTTACATTCTGCGCTCCACAATGCAGCGCTACAAAGGATGAGCACTCTAGTTTTTGCCTAATTGTTGCAGTTTTAAAATATTGAAGGGCCAACCTGTAAAGTGGGTCCCATTCTTCATACATGAAACCTCATTTAGTTAATTAATTACATGTTAAATTAAATAAATATCAGCAATTTGATAGATGACATGATTACAAACTTGTTACTGATATTGAATTGAACATACATACCATCCAAAAGAGGTGCTTTTGTTAATAAACAATATAATGTGGTTTCCCTTGTTTACCAAGTATGATATTTTAAAATGGATTTCTATAGTTGGTAGTATTAGCTAAATGTCCACCATTACCCATACCCACACTATAACAACCAAAGAAGAAATAAGTTGGTACTAAGCAAAATATAAACTAATAAATAACTTTGGGACTAATCTTCAATCTGTTTATATTAATTTTCTTTCCGTCTTCTTGGTTGGTTATAGAGACGGTAATTGCTGAGAGCCATTTCATAAAAAAATAATCTATATATGTTTGATCATATACATTTTATTCTATAATAAAATCGAATGAAATCATATTTTTAGAAGCACTTAGTGGAAACAGATAAACAGACACTTGCATTGTCAATGACCAAAAAACATTCCTGAGGTTTATTTTTGGGTAAATTTTCTGGGAGGTCACTAAATTTTATCTGAAATCCATAATTGGTCACCAAACTTTCATTTATCCGTTTTTTGTCACTAAACTTTGATGTTTATCCAAATTTGGTCACTCCGTTAGTTTTTCCATCCAACTTAACGGAATAATTAATATGACTCTAATTTTAAACTTTGAAAATCAATTTTTTCATATAAAAATATAAAACATCTGAAAAATGTAAGACAAATTAAAATTTTTTATTTAATTTTGTTTCATAAATTTATTTTTTTCCATAATTATTATTTTTTATTTATTTTTATATTTTTATTTATTTTTTCATATAAGGTATATAATTTATAACATGTCTAAAAATGTGAAAGTATTGTACTGCCATACAAGAAAATAAATAAATAATTTTTTCTTTATATTCTTATATTTTTGGCATGAAAAAATTGATTTCCAAAGTTTAAATTTGAGCCATATTAATTATTCCGTTAAATTGGATGGAAAAACTAACGGAGTGACCAAATTTGGATAAACATCATAGTTTAGTGACAAAAAATGAATAAATGAAAGTTCAGTGACCAATTTTGGATTTGAGATAAAATTCAGTGACCTTCCAGAAAATTTACCCGTTTATTTTTATTTAATCCGGAACCGTTTACCAGTCATTCTCAAAGTTTAAAAGCACGTAAGATAAATTAACTGTGCAACAAGGCTGCACAATTTGCACATAAATATGTCGAATAAGCAAAAAAAATAAATAAATGAAATATATTCTAAAAAAATAAATTATAATTACATTGTCATTGCCGAAAGAAGAAATAGCATTAAACAAACACCCCTGCATGCAGAAAGAAGAATTTTGAAATCTTGACATAATTAACTCATATATTGTTCAATCAACTATTCCTTTGGTTAAATAGAAAGTTGCTTATACATCCACAAATGCGATATATATCAGATATTATCAGTTTATTCCAACTTGCTTTTCTCAGCATGACATTTGCTGAGTTTTTATTGTAACTTCCTGCTTCACACACTTTACAGTTCACAGTTTCAGTAAATCCTAACAGACATCTATTCAAACAATCCAACTATAGTACCAGAAATATTGTTACATATACTTGCATATAATTAAAAATATTTTCTGAAAATAAATATAACCATTAACAATATTCTTTACTATTAAATAAATTACATCTCTAGAGTCGGTATGTCAAACATCCTTCAATGACACTCTAAAATTAAGCCTGACCAACATGCACCCGGGTTTTAAAAATTTTTAAATTGTAAAAATTGATTAATTGATTAATTAGTTCCTAAACAAACAAACTAACAAACTCACCAGCTCAACTCAACAACTAACACAGCATATGCATACATGTATTTATAAGAACCAGCTTTGGTCCCCTTGTTATCTGTCTCATACATTCTGTTATACACTTGTATTCCACTGGCCCCCTAAACAGAGGAGGCAGCAGCAGCAGAAGACTGTTCTGTTCCATCAAAATGGGTGGTACTGCTTACTGCATTTCAAAACCCTCACCTCATCAGGCTCTGTTCTACATGTTTGTGTTAATTGTGCTTGCATTGCCCGCGGTACGGTCGGAAAGCGTAACACGACATTACAAGTTCAATGTACGTCGATTCTGTCCATTTTTTTTTTTTTTTTTGTGATTTTATTAGTGAAATTCCAAGCCCCATCGCCCGGGCCCCGAATCGAATTGAATGCGATGTATATATCTGCCTCTAGCTATATACAAAGTTTGTCTTTTATTACAAAATTTCCTCTTTTTTTTCTATAATTTTGTAGGTAAGATTGAAAACTGTCACAAGGCTCTGCAAGACCAGAAGCATTCCTACTGTCAATGGAAAATTTCCAGGGCCAAAGATTGTTGCAAGAGAAGATGACAGGATCATAGTACATGTGATCAACCATCTGAAACATAATGTAACATTCCACTGGTAAGTAAAAACTAACAATATAGTATATATATACTGCTAAAGAGTCCACGCCTTTATTTGAGCTGAAATTGTTATTTCTTATAATAAATTTCTAAGATAATATGTAATAGGCCTTAAATTGAGAAAATTGATATGGGTCTTAAGTTTTAATGAGTTGAGACATTAAGTACATCAACGGTGGTGATCAATCTAAGTAAACAATCAACGACTGAGATTTATTCCTTGGGAAGATAGAACTTTCATGTCAAAAAATCTAATCTCCGGAGCAAGGATGTATCCCTCAACATATTACCTATTTTTACTTGTGAAAAGTATATCTGAGAAAAAAAAACATATTAGTCCAATTCTGTTATGGGTAAGATGAAATGTGGGCAGTCCATTTTTCTCAATCGAATGGCCACAACATGTCTTTTAGATACAATTAAAGTGAGATGCTTGATAAGAACCGCTCGATTCATAATAAAAGGTTGCTTAGCTGATCATAGAAGAACAACTTAACATAATTAATATACTATCATGATACCTAGGCACGGAGTTCGTCAGTTGCGAAGCCAGTGGGCCGACGGGCCGGCATACGTGACCCAATGTCCGATCCAATCGGGCCAGAGCTACGTCTACAACTTCACTGTCACGGGGCAGAGAGGCACGTTGTGGTGGCACGCTCACTTGTCCTGGCTTCGAGTTCATCTCTACGGACCTCTCATAATCCTTCCAAAGCACGGCGTCGGGTACCCGTTTCCCCGGCCGCACAAAGAGGTCCCGATCATGTTCGGTAAGAACGTTAACTCCGGTTACAAAAGATTATCAGGATCAGTACAAAATTTACACAATTTGGCTGTGGATTGCAGGAGAGTGGTTCAATTCCGACCCGGAGGTCGTGATCAAGCGAGCTCTTCAGACCGGCGGAGGTCCGAACATCTCCGATGCGTACACGATCAACGGACTACCCGGTCCACTCTACAACTGCTCTGCTCAAGGTACATATTACATATACCATTCCCATAAATTCACAAAGTTCATGACTTTATATGTATTTCTCAATTGTAGATCTATTTTAGTTATGACAAAAAAAAAATTAACATGTTTTGTTTCAAAATTGCAGACACTTTTGAGCTGAAAGTGAAGCCAAATCAAACCTATCTGCTCCGGTTGATCAATGCTGCACTCAATTCCGAACTCTTTTTCTCCATTGCAAACCATTCCTTCACTGTGGTCGAAACCGATGCAAACTACGTCAAGCCGTTTTCGGTGAAGACACTCCTCATTTCGCCGGGTCAGACCATCAACATTCTGGTGTCTACACATCGAACGATCCCAAAATCCTCGTTTCTTATGGCGGCAAGACCGTACACGACCTCGTTGGGTACTTTCGACAACACGACGGTTGCCGGAGTTTTGAAGTACACGACCAAATCCGTACCCTTCATCAAGCCGACTTTACCGGCTTTCAATGACACGGCAACAGCCGCAAACTTCAACACGAAACTACTCAGTCTTGATAGTCAGAGATACCCAGCAGAGGTTCCGAAAAAGGTCGATCGGCACTTCTTCTTCACGGTCGGGCTCGGCACAAGTCCGTGTCCAAAGAATAAAACATGTCAGGGGCCGAACGGATCGAAGTTTGCCGCATCGGTCAACAATGTATCCTTTTCCTTGCCGTCCATGGCGATGTTGCAAGCGCACTATTACCGGCTTCTGCAAGGAGTGTTCACAACCAACTTCCCGAGAGCGCCATTAGCTCCGTTTAACTACACGGGAACCCCGCCAAATAACACGTTCGTGAGCCACGGGACAAAAGTCGTCAAGCTCAGGTTCAACACGAGCGTCGAGCTCGTGATGCAGGACACGAGCATCCAAGGGCTCGAGAGCCATCCGTTGCACCTGCACGGCTATGACTTCTTTGTGGTCGGTCAAGGATTCGGTAATTTTGACCCGAGCAAGGATCCGGCACGGTTCAACTTGGTCGACCCGAACCAAAGGAACACCGTCAGCGTGCCGTCCGGCGGCTGGGTCGCAATTCGGTTTCTGGCAAACAATCCAGGTATTTTACACCTTTTTACATACTAATTTGTTCCTTGCTAAAATGTGACTAATGCAAGCTAATTAACATTTAAAAAATCTAACTAAATTAATTATACAATATTTCAAATCAATTTTAAACAAAACTAAATCCAAACACCATGAGGCATATACAATCCAAATAGGCCCAAATTTTAAAGGGCTTTTTATGTTCTCTTGAAAATTAAATTAAACTGAAGCCCACAAAGTTTAACTTCTCCAATATACTAAACTTTGCAACTGGTAAATTAAAATACAGGTCAATTCTTTTATGGATAGGAAGAAATATAGACGGTTCAATTGTTTGAATCGGATGGTTACACTATAGTTTTGAAGCATAAGCAAAAATGAAAGGTAATTTATACAATAACAACTCTAAAATATACACAGGTGTGTGGCTGATGCACTGTCATTTGGACATCCATCTCAGCTGGGGACTGTCGATGGCGTGGATCGTCGATGATGGCCCGTCGCCGGACCAAAAGGTGCCGCCTCCACCGTTGGATCTTCCTAAATGTTAAAATTGTAATAATAATAATAACATAACATGGTGAAGGAAAAAGGATGGCTGGTTTATGTACTTGTGATGTGATAGACAGTTTTTTTTTTTTTTTTTAGGTTTTTATAAGATTTTTGGTGGGTGCACTTTTGGGTTTTTTTTTTTACTACATTTTTCCAAGCTTAAACTGTAATATTATTCATTTTTATATATCGATTTTGTGAGTTCCTGATGAATTCAATTAAATAGGGTGGTTGTAGCTAGCATACATACAAGGCATAGTTCAACCTACAATCATATATCTGTATATCTTTTGTACACAGAGACAAAATTACAATTAATTAACTATTACAAGCAATTTAATTGGCTATATAATTTATATGACACAATATTCTACTATAATCAAATAAATTCATTTAAAATAAATTCATCTTATTAGTGATGATGTTCATACTGGTCTCTCATGACTCGCAAATTAATTATTACAGTAAAATCTAACATCATAATTAACCATATCCACATGACTACATGAGTCATGCTAGAAGGAAAAAAAAAAAAAAACATTTTCTAACCAAAAAATTACGGTGTGACTAACTTAGGATCTATATTGTATTAGCAACGAAACTAAAACTCTTTTCGCTCCAAAAATTACGAGGGATGTTTTGTAAAATGCATCGCTATCACCAAATATATATATATAGGGTTCCAATATGCTGCGATAAAAAACTATGGCACAAACGTGCCATAGTTTTTGAACGGACGGATTATAGTTTAAACGGTTCAAGATTTGAAATATAGGGGCTATACTTTTTTGTGAGTCCCACATGTCATGACACAGAAAACTATGGTAACTTGCTGCCATAGAAATAACTATGGCAGCGGATGTGCATCCTATATATATAGAGAGAGAGAGAGAGAGTTTGACTATTATACTAACGTTAGCATTTCGGACCGAAATGCTAACGGCTCAAAATTGTTGTTATCGTGTCCGAAATCATGATTTATGGTGCTCAATAAATTCTTTATATGGAAATATTGGGGATTACAAAATTTTTCATTTTTAGAGTTTTCTAAGTTTTGTTTTGAATTTTAGAAAATAGCTCATAAATATTAATAAAATATTGATATTTGTATATGCTATTTTAAAAATGTTAAAAGTGCCAACAAACTAGAGTTGAGGGACTTGTAACTGCTTTGGTTTAGTTAGGAGTCGGTAACTTTAGTCAACTTATCAGATCTGAACCAAAACTGATCTCTGTCAGCTACTTGCGGACCGCAAAGTGATAGGTTGCGGACCGCAAAAGCAAGTAACCGACAGAAAATCTATCTCTCGGACAGTTATCTGCAAACCGCAGTTAACCCCTGCGGACCATTAAGCTGGTAACCGAAAGAGAGGCGAATTTTGTATACTCTGCGGACCGTAGGCTAACCCTTGCGGGCCGTAGGCAATTGATCCAGACAACAAACTGATTCTGAAAACCCTAGGAACACCTGTTTAGTAATTGTTTTAAGTCTTTAATTTACTGTTATTTACTTTTTACCTACTGTTAATTAGGAAACCAATCTTAAAACAAAACCCCCCCAAACTTTTATACCAAAAATATTCTTTTTAGGATTAGGATAGAGTTTAAAGTCTGGTATAGAGATAATTTCCGTCCCTGTGGATTCGATCCCGACTATACTGCATTAGATTGTACGCTTGCGATCGAGGGCATTATTTAGGGTATTAAAAGCCTATACACTTTGCAGAGGTCAAGCCTTTTGGCGCCGTTGCCGGGCACGGCACCATTATTTATACTTTATTTTATTTTCTAGTTCTAACCTTCTTCTTTTTCTTTTCTTGTGTTTTAGGTGATTGAAGTTGGACCAATTTTCTCTGGTAGGTGACTACTTCTTGAGGTAGGTATATATAACGAATCCGAGTTAGTTTGACAACAGGGTAACATGCTAAATAAAGATCTAGTTAATTTATCTGGATTTTACTATTTAAAATAGGAGGTTCCCCGTAAGTAAGTCAGGAAAAACAAAAAAAAAAAAAAAAGAAGATGAAAATAGAAAGTGTTGGTTGCATTTGTGACGCCACACCTTCACCGAATTTAATGATGATTAAGAATATGCATGAGTTAATTGGGCTGTAATTATGGGCTGACAAAACCTTGTTTAATTACTCGGTCCAATTAATTTGATTTGGGTTTGTGTTGGAAACTTTTAAATATATAAGCTGAGGGGTAAACCAATTTAGTGGAGAAAGATAATAAAACGGATTAATTGAAGTCTATTATTCTTTAATCTGGTTGTTAGTAAAGAATACTTGATTGAGTAATAATAATAATAATATAATTGATACTAAAAAAAAAGGCTATGTTATTATTATCCATGTTAATTGTTTTGTTATTTATGCTAATTGATTAATAACTCTTTTGTTTTTTTTATCATATATGTTAATCTAAACTGTCCTATTATTCATTCTTTTTTTTTATTTATCCACACTTGCTGTATATATTTTTCTAAAGTTCATCTGATATAACTGATACCATAGTTTTGTTTTGTTGGAGACTTATCATAGTCAGTCAACCAGAAGTAAAATTTAATGTTGGTTTTTGAAAATATTGACTCTAGTAGGAAAAAAAGTAACTAACAGCCATTATGGTGGTCTGGTTAACTAATTTATAATATTAACAATAATATCATATATGCAGAGAAAAAAGTTATTATTTATTAATCACCAGGCTAATTAATTTGATTTTCTGTCAGTTGACTATAGAAACAACGGTGCATATTGGGCTTCCTCTTAACTCCATGTTGAAGTAAATTTATCGGCTTATTCATAACTATCAGATGAAATATGGGCTGTTCATTTTTCATAATCGGATGGTCATAATATGTCTTTTATACACAATTAAAGGAAGATGTTTGATAAGAACCGCTCAATTCAAAATGAAAGGTTGCTTAGCTGATCCACATAAGAACAACTCAAATTTATCTGTCCATCGGTCAAAGATGCTTTTCTACATCATCATAAATTATACGGTCCTTAAGTACTATATATATATATATTTTTTACATCTACTAATTATTCAGCTTAACTATTACCGAATCCTAAGACCACAGTACTATGTTATTTTGTATAGTATAACTATTTTATTTTTTGTCAAAACCGGGTGCCTTCACCATTTCAGTTTGGCTTTGTTCGCTTGTTTTATATCTATGTATATTTTTTTCACAGATCTAGCTAATTGGTAATTAATTTGGTCCAATATATATATGATTGAACGAAAAGAAAAGAAAGTCACATGGCAGACAAGCTAATGGTGGCGTTAACTATTTTTTTCGCAAGGTATTAAGTGGAGGTTTATACTTTATACTTTATTACTTTACAAGTTTAATTACATGGTTATAGTTTTTATTAATTTAAACAGTACTGGCCATGTGCCATTTTCTGTTTTCAGTTTGAACCAAACAAGCAAATTAAATCAAACCGCACATGAATAACGGATTTATAGATAAGCTTTTAGATTTTGGAAATTTAAAATTACACGATGTAATTGGAATCTAATTTTGTTGAATGGTTCGTGGATATACTTGCCAGCAGTTGGTACGAGGGTTTAATTTTTTTTTTTTTTGGCATGCATATATATATATATATCAATAAGTAATACTACCTCCTTCCACAATTAAATGAATTTATACCCTTTAGAATTTGTCCCTAATTAAATGAACTTTACCGATTTGAACTTATTTTTCTATTCACTTGTTTGAATCCACTTGTTTTTTCAATGTTATGATTACATTTTTATCTATATTATTTAATTGGAACAATTATTATGTAATTTCATTTTTTCACTAATTCATTTGACTTTTCCTAAAAATTCATTTATTCATGGACGGAGGTTGTATTTGTTAAGAACTCATATGTCGCATTCACTTTTTCAAATTTTCTGTTTCTCCAATGTTATGATTACCCTTTTATCTATATTATTTAATTGGAACAATTATTATGTAACTTCATTTTTCCACTAATTCATTTGATTTTTCCTAAAAAATCATTTATTTATGGACGGAGGTAGTATTGTTTAAAGCAATATTTATGACACTCTGTTTGGCACGTTACAAAATGATAGCTTACTTTTCATCAACTTGATCATACAGCATGAAACCATATAATAATTTAATTAATCAGATTATAGAGCATCTAATTAATTTAAGTAGACAGAGACAATGGATGACTTGAACTGATTGTGTAACTTAAAAACATACATTAGATAATGCAAATAATGTTTTCAGACCTTTTAGCTGGTTTATGTGCATTTTCCTTTTGTATATCAGAAAAAAAAAAAAAAAAAAAAAAAGACGAGACATAATTTTGGTTTTGCTTAATTCCAAATGGTTTGGTTTGATGGAATTATAAAACGTGAATGAATGGTACCCAATTCAGCATGCATAATTGCATATATACTTGTATTTATTATCATTATATATGGTACTTATATAATTATCATTAGATTGTGTTTTGTTGTCAATTAAGACCACAATTAAGGAAACAGAGCCAACTATCTGCTTAATTTGACCATTGACCTTATTAATTATATGCGGCAGATGTATGTGGTCATGTAATGACATTACATTACTTGACTACATACTCGGTTCACTAATGTACACGTGTCGGCTGGTGGCACGTGATCATATTTTGGCTAGGTAGTTAAATTAGTTTGGTGATTATTGTTATTTATTATATATTTCTTGGTAATATATAGTTTGTTGGTGGATTGGAAACTTTGTCCACTAATGAAATGCATCAAGTAATCATTGTGTGTATTTCTCTGGGTCCATCTGCATTTGGTAGCACCAATATATGAAATCATCCAAATTGATGGGTTTGTGGGTTTGTGGTGACGCACATGCATGTGCATCAACTAGTCTGAACTTGGATTTTAGTCTTGAATCATGCATCCAAATAGAAAAATATGATTTGACCATTAATTGGAAATAAAAATTAATTACTCCAGATACCTGCTTATCCTGCTACTTTTCTTTATTAACAAAATCCATAGAAAATACAAGTTTTCGGAGTATATCGTCTTTATCTTATTTTGTTGGAGGTGAAATTTTGTGACAAAAAAATTGTTGTGTCAATTTTTATGATAAGAAATCTACATATAATTACATAGGATGATAGGAAGCAATCTCATGCAACGAAATACCAATTATGAAGTTGTGAAGTCATTTTTTTTTCTCTCTAATTTACCCAAATAAAGAGTAATTAATAAGAAAAGAAAAACAGAGAAAAGAAAACGAAAAAAAAAAATAGTTGGAAGGCAGATAATAAAGAAGCACACAACAGAAGGGGACAAAATGCCAACTGGGAGTGTGACCAGGGCGAGGCCCACGCTGTTCCGGGATCTCCGTCAGAGCCCTCGCTACACGACAAAACCCCCCCACTCTCGTTCGTCCCAACCAGCGTCCATGCGAAATACCAACATCCACCAACGTGGCCTTGTAAGAAAGGCTCTCCGCTGGTGATTCGCGAGTGGATGGTTGTAGCGAATCCGGCGGGCAGCAGCAGGAGGAGGAGGAGGAGGAGGAGGTGGGAAGGGCGTGATTGTCGTCTACTGCACAGTACAGCGCATGAGATTGTAGTCAGCACGAATTTTTAAGCAATCGGACGGCTCACCTACTGCCGTAAGGTACTGCGCAGTAGGTGATAGAAATCCGTGGGAAGGGAAAGGGAATCTTGTGCTGTTCTGTTGTTACGGCTCCTCCGCAGTCCGCAGTCGCTTTCTTTGCTGATTTTGACCACTCCACCTCGGCTCTGTTAGACTGTTACTTACCCTCCTCCGTGTGCTTATCCTCTGTAGCGCTACATTGTGTAGCGCAGCGCGAGAACCATTGGATCATCTCGAGATTCGAGCCGGCACAGATCTCTAGATGATCTAACGGTTCACATCCTGCGCTACACAATGCAGCGCTACAGAGGATATCAAATCCTCCTGCACGGCTGCACTCTCAGTCTCTCAGTCTCAGAGAGGGAAATTTTTTTTTTTTTTTTTTAAGAGAAAACCGTTAGTGATTTTCATTAAATCAAAGTAAAGCATTACATGATGGATAAAAGATCCTAGATTAGCCTACTGAAAAGGAAAAGTAAATTGTTCCAGAAAAAAGAGTGAAAAACTACTACTACTGAAAAGAAAAAAAAAAAAAAAACATGCTTGAAAACTACCCTTAAACATAAAATTGCATCATCAGTGTGACGTTTGAAATGCATACTTACACACACTGGTTCATGGTAGTAGGTAGTGCGTTGGGTGAGCTACTGCTACTCAGCTGTATAATCTTCATTTGCGGCTTTTAAATTTATTTTCAGAAGATAAACAAATTACAATGTTGGATAAATTCATAAATTTAGAGGCATAAAAAGCAAGTTTTAGGGTGGAGGGAAAAGAGGGAGGACCAACTGACCAAGGAAGGTAAATGAATTAGGTAGTAATGCTGGGCTGTAACCAGGGTGGCTAATCAGGTGCCATGTTTCCGACTTCCGAGCCCCGCCCGCTGTTCTAATCAGCTGTGCAGCACCAGTTCTCCAACTCAAATTCAACAGTGCTTGACTGCTTTCTTCTTGGATTCATTCCGTTTAACCCGCTAGGTAATTTGAATATTGTAATTGTCTGATTGAACAAAAGATATTATTAGAAAGGTTAAACCCGATATTGACGACAGACCCGACCCGTTAAGATGTGTGGTGGAGCTTGGGCGAGTCTGGACGAAACAGACGAGAACGGACTGAAATGAGAGCGCAGGCAGCTGTGCCTGTGTGTCACTGTGTGACTGTGTGTGTGTGATTGGAGTATTAGCACGTACGGTCATTTCATTTCCATTTCAAGTTATAAAGGTTTTCTAGGGCATCTGCTCTTTGTTGTTGCAAATGCAAATGCAAATGCAACTGCAACTATGCAAGGGGAGGGAGGGAGCCCGCTTTTGCACACTTTTGCTCCGTTTTTCTTAATCTGATAGTTCGGAAACATCAAAGTACTTTGTGATTGGTGTGACAACCACCGGTCTTGTCAGTTGAGAAACAGCAAAGTACTTTGTGATTGGTGCAACAACCACCCGGTCCTGACCATCCGATCGGAAAAGCATGCCCAGCTTTTCGTATCAGAAAAACAGCAGATTTTTATGCGTTTTTGCTAGCACCCAAAACAACTTTTGGGAGGATAAGTAAAGTAAGGGTCGCTAATGATCAGAACCCCCGTACGGTACCATTGTTTTGTAGACCTAGCAAGCAGGGAGGAAGCAGCTGCTGCTGGCATTAGCCATTAGTGCAATGGTTCTATTCACAGTCCGAATCTTCGTGGTTTATATGACATTTACAACTGTTCATGTCATGAGTTGTGACTTGTGACTCAGTCTTCTGATTCATTCTGGCGCAGCAGCCGTGTTTTGCTTGAGGTGAAATGGTGAACAAACGGCACGGGTAATGGGTTCACCTTTAATATCTGTAGCGCTGCATTGTGTAGTGCAGGATGTGAACCGTTAGATCATCTCGGATCTGTGCTAGCTCGAATCTTGAGATGATCAAGCGGTTCACATCCTGCGCTACAGAGGATATGGAATCGTTATGGTGTGGTGTTTGGTAGCAAGAAAGCAGGATTCAAGGAGAATCTTATAATTGCGGAATGCTGGTCATCAATCATCGCTGACAATTGCGGTAGCTAATTGATCAGTACGAGATTGAAGAGAGCAATTATCTTTACCTATATTCAAATTCAAATTTGCATATTCCGTTTTTTCCCCATCAAAATTTCCAGTTTTAATACTATTGATTTCCGAACTAAAATTCTTATAAATATGGTGATAATCTGTGATACTATTTTGAGGATACCATATAGTTTGACTCGATTAAACAAATTAAGTTTAACAAATATCATGTTAAGTTGAATTAATAGTTGTTTTTTTTTTTTCATTTTAAGCATAATATGCGTTGAGTTAAATAATTATTAATATAAAATATTTAGCAAAAGTTGAAACTTGTAACATCATCACTCCCTCCACAAAATCATGAACGTCAGCCTTCAATTTTTTACAGTTATTTTATCCTTTTACTGGCCAATATTTTATTTATAGAACAAAGAAATAGCCTAGTAGCAGACTAGCAGTAGGTTAAAAAAAATCGTCAAACGAAGGCCACAGAGATTGAAAAAGAGCCACTAGTTCGATAGTTCCAATTTTCCAGACCCAAAAAAGGAGCCACCTGACGTAGCACTGTCAGAGACAGAGAACCCCTTTGTTAAATCCTGGAAGAACATAGTAAAACACAGAGTGGATGAGTAATAGTAATTTCACTCAAAAAAAAAAAAAGAGTAATAGTAATATAGTATCCTCTACGACTACACTACAGCCCCTGGATTTCCTTTCCTACCACCAGTCTACGAGTTGAAATCTGATCAACTCATAAATGATAAAATATTTTGGACATCACAAAACAGCAATATAAAATTTGTAGATGGAAAAGTAAGAAGATTTGTTTGGGCCTTTCAACCGAGACAAAAGAAGGGCCCTGCTGCCTGCCTGATGATGCCCCACTATACACTGTTCCCTTTTAAATGTATTTTATTGTTTTGGGGAATTTGTAGAATCTAGCCCTTCCAAGTTTTAATTATACATCGCACTCATGTTTTATGTAAGCTAGTTTTTTTTTTTTTTTTTTTTTTTTTTTTTTTTTTTTATTTAATCGAGCATGTATTGGTCTATTTGTATAAGTTTCATACACTATGTATATTTTTATAATTAAATGTTTTAATGGAAACAATTTTTGTTCTGATTTTTTATATCTTATCCCTGCGATTGGTAACTGACTTAAAATTGATTTAAGCTCTTAAATCAATTTTAAGTCACCAAACGGAAGTGATTTAAGGTGTAGTAAGTTAACGCAGCTATATAGGCGTAGTAAACTAAATCACCAACATTTCACATCTTTTACGCATAACATCAACTTTACTTCATCTATTTACTTCACTACCACCAAACACCAGTGATTTAAGGTGATTTAACATTTTACTCCGCTTTAACTTACTACACTTGCCAAACGAGAGGTACAATTTGAAGTTTTAGATGTACATTGTAGGAACTAGGAACTTAATTATAATGTTGGGTATCAAAATCATTCTCATTACTTAATTTTTTCTATATGTATTTTCAGCTAATAAACTCACAAATTTTGTTATTTCTTTTTCATCGAAGACCCTATTTATTTTGGTGGGGTTCCACATTAGAGATTAGTGAGTTTTTCATAAAAAAAAAAAAAAAAACAAAGAGATTAGTGAGTTGTGCTATGTCAGAAAAAATTTCATCTTCCACTAGATTGCTGAAACAAAGAAATTCCGATTTTTTTACATGTCCTTTAGTTTCTTTTATGTGTGTTCAGCAAATTTGTTATGAAAAAACACCTTTCTTCTCTAATTTCGTAAGAAAGGGCGTGTACCAAACACAGTCTTAAGGTGTCAATATCCTCTCATAAGTTTTGCTGGTGTTTGAACTCGTAATCTCAGCAACAACGTTGTTATAACCGACCAGTAGTACCAGACAATACGTCCTAACCAATAATCACTAAAGATGATATATCATATATGTGGTGTCTTATCGTACTTTTAGCCAATGGAAGCAAAATTGCATTAATCCAAAATTAAATTTTATTCACTCCACAAACAATTTGTTGGAGACTAATTAATTTCACAAAACTGTGGGGTTGAAGGACCAAAATTTAAATATAATATTCTTCAACGGGTCTCTCTCTCTCTTTTTTTTTTTTTTTGATAATAGGGTCTCCTTTCTTCTCTCTCTATATAAACCTAAATATACTCTCCTGGCCTAAAACATTATTTACTTACTTCGATTATATTCTCAAGTAGACATCAAAAGCACTCCCCTTTTCTCCTCCCCTCTTCAATGGAGCTCTACATGGATGAAAAATGGAAGCTGTCAAAGAAGGAAAGCAGGAGCTTTAACGGAAGAAACTTCAATAATTCAAGCAACAAGGCATCATTCCCTGGAGATACTGGGCTGTGTATGAAGAGATCCATGAGCTTGAAAGAGAGTCGAACACCTAGTGTTTCCACGGGTCGATCGTTCTCCGGCCGGTGCGCCCGGTTAGTGAAAGAGCAGCGGGCCAAGTTCTACATCATGCGCCGGTGCGTGACGATGCTCGTTTGCTGGAGAGATTCATAACTAGAGCATAAAAATTGGTAGGAGTGGATTAATTATATAGATTTTTTTCTCTCTTTTTTTTCTTATGAGAATGTATAAAGATGCATCATGTAGGCTCACTCTCTTTTTTAAGAAGAGGAAATATTAATTTTGTCCTCCTCCTGGTGTTCTTCCTCGATCTTTTTTCTTATTTTTCATCAATTTTGTATGTCTTTACTTGTGAGTGTTTGATGCGAAATGTGAGTAAAACAGCAAGAACAACAATGGGGAGAAGTGGAAAAAGCGTTGAAAACTTTCTTGGATCAAAGTATCAAACTGTGGTCAAATCAAAATCAAAGTTTAAAACTTTGGCCGGTTGCCTTTTCTTCCGAGTGACAGTTACAAGATTAATTTCTTTTATTGTATTGTTTATATATATAAGTGCCAGTTCTCTGATCTCTATATGGCATTAATTGTTGCCTAGATCAGAGAAAGAAAGAAAGAATCGAGTGACGAACAAACTGAGAAAGCCAGCATCTTTCTCTTACAAATTGCCCAATTCGGTGTGTGTGTGGCTTTGTTTGAAAGAAAGAAAGAATGGAACGAGATCTGTTGAACAGTGTAACCACGTTGCCGTAACATAAAAAAATAGTACTTGTGAAACGGGAAAATTTTGATATTTGTGTTGCTTTTAATTACTCCCCAGGAATGGAATCAATCTGTCTTGAATTAATGAATTTCATTCCCATATCATATTAGTACTGTTTTAGCATTGAGCAATTTTATTATGTTAATTGATTAATTGAATATAAAATCAGTCTACAGGAAGAACCAGGCTCTGGTTTAGTGGCTAAGGGCAACGCTCTCCGTATAAGAGGTTGCGGGTTCGAAACTCAAATAGGTGATTTTTATAGACATTTAAATTTGAGTAGCTTGACCCTCATCTTTATCTAAAAAAATCACTCTGGGGATAGATAAAGAAAACTTAATGATACTGTATGAACAAACTTATTTTGGTGGGCAACAAATTGTCATCCGCACAATAAATTGATGCGAAATCACGTCACGTGTGGGTAATTGCTACTGCTCAGAAATCAGAATTGTCCAAGGAGAAGCAAATTAATGCTCTTGCTTAAATCAATTAAATGGGGCATTCATTTATGGGAGGATTCTTAATTCTTTCTTTGTTTTAGATATTGTAGTTTTTTTTTCTAAAAAAAATCACATAACATGTTGTTTGGGTAATTTGATTCCGAAGGTGTTTAATTTATTTATTGAGATATAATATGATGATTAGCGAACTCAAATTTAAATAAAAGATCTTCTATTCAGGTTTCAAACCTACGATCTTAGACAAAGAGCGCACGTTGTCCTTAGCTGCTCAACAAAAGGTTGTTTTAATTTAAAGGTTCCAACTTCCGATTGAATTTTTGGAAAAAAAAAGAAGAAGAAAGAAACAAATCTTCATCCGAGTGATGAATGCGTCGTCAAACTGAAAAAAAATAGGTATAATATGAAAATTAAAACATATATTATTAACTTTGTGTGAAGCGATAACAAATATGGAGTATGGCCTGTTACACAATGTTGATCTTAACAATTAATGGAGTTTCTAAAAAATAGAAAATTTTTTAAAAAAATCTTAAAAGAGGAAAAAAATTATATATGTATTCTTTGAGTAATAATTGATAGTACTTCAAATATTAAGCTATTTGAAAACTGTTTGATAGCTCATCAAAATTTATATACTTTTTAGCAGTTACATATTAATAGATCTCTGGTGGACTATTATATAACAATTGAGATTAATATAACTGAGAACATAATAAATATGTAAGATTTACAAGACTTATATAAAGTTTTCCATTCATAAAGTTCTTTTAATATTATTTCAAATTTAGTAAGAAATCATTCTCAACCGATGCCTCCTCTTACATAATACACGTCAGAAATTAAACTTCTTGATTTTTGACACAAAACTGAATTCGAAATGTGTTCCCTACTCGTAGGACAAATAAAAATGGACAGAATAACAAACATTATCTTGCTTGGCGAGATGAGTGATTCTTTTTTTATTCCAAATCAAGCCACATTTTAATTGGCTCTTTCTAAACCGAATTAATTTGAACCTGAAATTCTAATAACAATTATAAGTTTATAACGAGCAATGTCGAGCTCCAGCCAGAGCTTATACAGCTAAAAATATTAGCTTTGTATTTTTGCATGGTAAATGTACACTAAAATTTGGTCCTATCGGATGCACGATAAGTATACAAAAGCAAAATAATATAAAGAATACAATAAAAGTACATTTTGACTATAATTTACAATGCTAATAAAATTGGGATTCAACCTATCTCAAAATCTTATGTATTAATTATGTACTTATATCTTTTTTTTTCTTTTTTCTTTTTTTTCCTTTTTTTTTACTTGGATTGAGATCGGTCTGATTTTAGTTTCAGGCTCGTTGTTCGGCTTATTTGGGAATTTGAATTGTACTCTTATCGAACAAGTAGGTGTTGAGCCAAATTCGAAAATTTGTCTCAAACTATAGTTTGTTCTCACTCAAATAACAATGGAAATTCTCGAGCAATCGATTTCAAAATCAATATCAGCCAATTCAATAGTTCAATCTTTATATTCATCGCTTGTATATAATTTGGCACGTTAAGAATCAGCTTCTGATTTAGTGGCCAAGGACAACGCATTACAGGTTTGAAATCCGAATAGGAAGTCTTTTATAGAAATTTAAATTTGAGTGACTTCACCCTATTTTTATCTCAAAAAATATATATATGATTTGGCATGTTGAATTGTTGATCAATCGGTTCCTACGTGTAGCAGTAGGGGTGAAAACGGATCTGATAATATCCGTCCGTATCCGGATTCGTATTCGGATTTTTGCGGATACGGATATGGATACGGTTTTCAATATGGAAACGGATATGGATAATTATCCGAATCCGGATATTATGGTAATTCGGATATCCATTCCAAAGGCTTATTATATGTCTTTCAGTTGGATTTTTTATGTAGATTTCAAATTTAATGAAGTTTATATCTAATTAGACTTTGTAATTCATCTCTTTTATAATTATTTATAACTTGTAATTAATAATATAATGAACATTATGGATTTTTTTCTTAACTATATGTAATTATTTATGATAATAATGATTCACGACGAACTAATAACACATTTATGATTAGTAATTATTTTTTATATTAATTTAACCATTTTAGTTAGTGATTTATCATGAAAAAATTATATAAAATATATTTTTTTAATAATAAGTCTAATATCCGAAGTATATTCGTATCCGCATTCGTATTCGTTAAATATCCGATCCGCATCCGTATCCGTTTAATATCCGATCCGTATTCGTATCCAGAACTATCCGGATCCGTATTCGTATCCGATAAACTAATGCGGATATAGATACAATTTTGCCTACTATCCGTTGATATCCGATCCGTTTTCAACCCTGTGTAGCAGCATGTGTGCTGATAAAGACTAGAGAACGACCTCTGAGGAAAATGTTTGTAGAACTGAATGTGGCAAGGAAGGAGACAGATGGAGATTTCAGATGTGAAAATGAAACATGCCCAAATAGATATCCTTCGGTTTTTTATTTACCAACATGTATAACAAGTGGTCTGGAATTATGGTGCAAAAAATGTTGAGCATATTATTAATTATTAGATATATAATACAAGGATGTGATGGGCTACAACAGAACCTACACCTTTCATTTCAATGTCTCATATATCTAATCTAATCTAATCATCTCCCACTGTTGCAGGAAAAAAAAACGTTCCTTTTTCTCGTGGTAGGCCACTCTTTTTGTTTTATGTGGCCCTCTTGAAAAAGAAAATTGGCATTTTTATATATCTAAATATCTAGGGTACGTTTGGATCGTGCAAGGATTAGTAGAGAATAGAGGAATTGAGATTAGTGAATAAGAATAGTAAAAAAATAGTGACTTAGATTAATGATGAAGAATAGTAAAAGTTAGTGCTATTCTAAATGACAAAAAATATTGTTTGGATTGTATATTTAGAATAGTGATTGAGAAAACAAATAAAATAATTTTTTTTTTCTTAACCAGCTTTTGTCAATCTCTCATCGATGAAGCTCTTGTTTAAACCAATCAATTACATATCTTCTTAATAACTTGATATTGTTAAATATTAAATATTAAATTATTAAACCTGAAAAGAAACTACAAAAATAAATATCATTTGCTCAAAATGAATCATGTCATTTCAAAAATTAAATATCATACTTATTTCTCTTTTAAGCTGCTTTAATTTTCCATGGATTGCTCAATTCTTCAAATTTAATTATTTTAAATATTGTCAAACTAATGTCTGTTGAATTCCGGATTGCAAAATGGAACATTTCCATTTAGTAATTTTTACTCCATTCAAAAGTTTATTTGACGAGGGTCTTTTACTTGGCCATAAATTTATATGAGCTATGGTTAAAAATGGTGCGCAGTAGCTGACTAGCTAGCCATCATTCAAGGGAGGTTTTGGTACCAATCCAAGCAATCAATAGTAAGCGTTCTCCGGTTACTCTCTCAACTAATGGGTAGTCCCTGCTCCTACTCCCTCTCCACTGCCGCAACATAATTTTCTTAATTTCTCTGCTCACATCCATTACCATTATCCTTCTACACCGTCTCCATCATTTGATGCACGCTCCATCTCAAATGAGACGTCTACTAGTTAATAAGATGACGGCAAATGAGATCTCTATCAACTCGTCGTAACGAGGAGAGCACAACAGTAGTATCAATGACAACAATTTCATTATGTATCATCGGATATTTGAGAGAGGAGGAAAACAATGGAATTTTACTTTTACCGAGGTAAAAATGGGAGAGAAAGGAAGAAATGAATATAAAATTGTGAAACTAAGCCTTCTTTCTAACCCCAAACCTGCTAACCTCACTATTCCATATTTTTTATGGAACAGCGGAATAGAGCTAACATTTACTATTCAGAGTGGTTACAATTTTGTTTGGATGACACAAGACTTGAGAATAGTTGTACTATTCCGGGATTAGTGCTATTCCCATGAATCCAAACATACCCCTAGTGTCCTCCGAAATGGAAATTTATCAAATTTACCAAACCCAATATAACTAATTCAATGGCTATTTGCAAAAGCCCAATGTTAATTTGAAGGCTAGAATCCTGCATATAGAAAATATATCCAGGCCTCACATTTCTTGTTGACACATGAAATAATAAAGAGGAGGGATCCATTGACAATGCTTATCTTGACAATCTTGACAATAGAGATTTTGAAAATTTTGTAAAAATAGTTAAAAATTCTAAAAAATAGAAAAAAGTTTATAGAGATATTGTTTAACTTATAGATTGATTATGTTTCAAATTATATTCAATTTAACTGACATTTGATAGCTTTTTACAGCTCGTGAAATTTCAACCGTTAAAAAATGTATAAAATTTTGATAAACCATCAAACGATGTTCAAATTGATTGAAATTTGAAACACTATTAATTTATAAGTTAAAGAATGCATCCATTAAAGTTTTTTCATTTTTAAGATTTTTTATGAATTATTATAAATTTTTCAAAAATCTCATTGTCAACATTGTTATTGTAAGCATTGTCAATGGATCCCTCCTCAATAATAAATGGTTCTATAGTAGCTTCATAGCCCACAAAGCCCAAAAATAGAAGGAAAAGTTTAAAACACAAAAGAAATCTCAACTCACATATTATCTCCAGCTGTTGTCTGTTGTCTGTTGATATGATTATTATGACTTACGAGTTAAATTAGTGATATCATAGTCAATGATTGTTGCTCTATACAAAAAGTTACATTCTAGAAAATACAATTCTGCTGCCTGTAAGAGTGTGAAATGTGTACTCTCTATGTATTGTCCATTTGTGTTAAACTATAATTAGCTTTCCATCATGCAATCTTTAATTAATTTGCTTACACTCTGAAAGTCAAAAAGTATGCTTTAGCTCCTATCTGTAAACTCATAGGCGATGATTTACATTTACTGAATAGAAAAATGTTACGGAAATATCAAAAGTGATACCAAAATCAATACCAACTATGTTAATATTCATATTAAATAGATAAACATTCAAATTAACAGTTTTCCTATACAAATTACTTTGTCCAGTACAGTGGGTGAGATATATAATACAAATAAGTTGAATGCTTAATCAATGAATATAAATAGTATCTCATGTAATTTGAATACTAATACACAGTCCATATCTAATTTGGTATCGTTTTTAGTATCCACGTATTAATTCCCTACATAATAATACAATTCTTCTGTAATTAACCGCAGGCCCAAACCGCCCAATAAATATCTAACTCTCCGGCCCAATACAATGGATGATTATCGTCTGTGACCCGTTGGATCTCCTCGGGATTCGTGCTTGCCCGAATCCGGAGGAGATCCAACGGGTCAGAGGATCTCAATTGCAATAGTAGAACTTAACATCGCCTTTCTTTCCTTCCCCTTTCTCTTTATTCTTTTCCTCTTGCATTTGCATACATATTCCATTCCATGCCATTCCATTCTACATTTCTACCCCATTCCTTTCTCTCTTCCCATAATCAATCCCTCATCTGTGGGACAGTCCCACTCCCATCAGAATCACTGTCAAGAACCTCATCTGCTTAACCTCAAACCCTCGGTGAGTCTCTAACTCCTGTACGATCGGTTTGGGGAAATCCCCTTCTGGTAATAACTAGCTAGCTGCCCTGCCAGTAAGTAGTAGGGTATTTGAACATGGTAGGAATACTGGATTAGGTATGGGGGAACTTAGACACACCCCCTTGGTCTGTTTCTGGATCTGGATAGGCCATTGATTGCTCGGTATGGGGAGGTATTGAATGGTTATGGCAGAAATTTGTTCGATTTGTTAGGGTTTTGTACCATCTTTCGGTTTCTGAGGGTTCTTCTTGAATCTTGATCAGCAAGTCTACTTTGCCAGTAAGAAATCAGATGTGTGGACATTGAAATCGGTTTGTGTTATAGCTATAAACGAAATGCTTGCCATGCGAATTGAAGTGATGTTTGTTTATATTTGGAAAGATTAGAAGATAACTATGTTGCAAATGAATTGTTGAAACAGTTCAATAATGTTCTTGATTTTATCTTGTTTGGATTGCCTGTTGTTAGTTTGTTATCATAAGTTTCTAATTAGCTAAAGATCCCAGATGTGTGGACATTGAAACCAGTTTGTGCTAGATATAAGTTGAAATGTTTGTCATGTGAATGGGTGTGATGTTTGTGTATATTTGGAAAGATAACAAGATAAGTATGTTGCAAAAAGAATTGTTGAAACACTTGAATACTGTTCTTGAATTTGTCTTCTTTGGATTGCCCGTTGTTAGTTTGTTATCATAAGTTT
The DNA here is from genome assembly GCA_030179965.1 of Cyperus esculentus. NCBI lineage: Eukaryota > Viridiplantae > Streptophyta > Magnoliopsida > Poales > Cyperaceae > Cyperus > Cyperus esculentus. Next base: position 5,326,983 of record JASGLE010000007.1, on the reverse strand, counting down.
CTAATTAGCTAAAGAACCCAGATGTGTGGATATTGAAATCAATTTGTGCTACCTATAAATGAAATGCTTGTCGTGCGAATTGGAGTGTTGTTTGCCTATATCTGGAAAGATTAGAAGATAAACAGTTGAATAATGTTCTTGATTTTATCTTGCTTGGATTGTACGTTGTTAGTTTGTAATCATCAATTTGTTATTGGCTGAAGAAAGTAACGGCATCTGATTGATCATTTGTAGAATCATGGCTGAGGTATTGGATTTGACGGGTGATGGTGGTGTGCTGAAGACTGTGATAACAAAAGCAAAAGCTGATGCAATGGCACCATCTGACAGCTGTCCTCTGGTCGATGGTACTGTTATTAGTCTTTTCAGTTTGTTTTAAGTTGATTAAACTGTGTTAACTGTTAAGTTACTCAAGTACCAGGAGTTGTGAAAATAAATCTATGTTTCCTTTTGACAGTACACTATGAAGGGAAACTTGCTGAGACTGGTGAGGTGTTTGATACTACACATGAAGACAACACAATCTTCTCCTTTGAAGTAGGTGAAGGGTCTGTTATTAAGGCATGGGATATAGCATTAAGAACCATGAAGGTACCTTAATAATTGTTGTGTGATATTTATGTTTTATTTTTCATTGCATCTTTGTACTGATCAAACTGTTTATCACTTTACCATCCAACAAGGTTGGAGAGGTTGCTAGGATTACATGCAAGCCTGAGTATGCTTATGGAAGTATGGGTTCTCCTCCTGAAATACCTCCAGAGTAATCAATTTGCTTGCCCTTTTTTTAAAAAAAAATAAATAAAAAGAATGCCAATTTCTGTTCTTTTCTTTTTTAATTGTGTGATTCTTTGTTCTTGACAGTGCTACATTAGTGTTTGAGGTGGAATTGGTGGCATGCCGACCAAGAAAGGGTTCAAGTATTAGCACAGTGAATGACGAGAAGGCTAGGCTTGAGTAAGTTTCTCTATGTAATCAATTGAAACTTACACCAGCTTTCATCTTAAAATGTAATCTTGTTTATTTGAAACTTGTTTCGGCTAGGAAATCTGTCAATATGTGAACATCTGAATCATAGACCCTTTATAACACACAAGATCTATGCAGCCTTAACTTCTTGAACTTAGCATTTTGTTTTATTTTGAAATTCCCAAATTGATCCCCATCTCTGCCATTTTTGCTGACTATGTGGATAAAGAGATGATAATCAACTACTAGTATGTTTTTGACAAAACTGTTAAGAATAAAAATGCTTGAATACAAGCATCCTTAATGTGTTATATATTTGTCAAAATTGAAAAGGGAGTTGAAGAAGCAGAGAGAACTGGTGGCTAAGAGCAAAGAGGAAGAGAAGAAAAAGAGAGAGGAGGCCAAAGCAGCCGCAGCTGCTCGTGTTCAAGCCAAATTAGATGCCAAAAAGAACCAGGGTAAAGGCAAGGGCAGAGCCAAATGATTTTCTTCCTGCTTTCTGTAGTCTGAGACCATATCTATTTTAGTGTATATTTCTGCTAGAATAACCGACTAAACCATAGCTAAGCGACTATTAGTTACTGAGAATAAGATTTTCTAGTATCTCCTCTGCCAATTATAATATGGTAGATTTTGTATTGATGTGCAAAGTATATGGTGATAAAGTGTTGCTTTAGCTAATTTCCTTTTTGTCTTCCTTGTATTGTACTTTCTTTATTCTCCTTTTTGAGAGGTGTTCTTAAAGCGTCACCTATGTCATTGAAATTGTTTGTTTAAAAATTGAAAAAAAAAAAAAATGAACATGTTCAAATTAACATGTTGATGAAATCATAATAGGACTGATTACAAGATTTAGTAATCCGGGCTTCTCCTTGTTTGTGACTTTGTTTGCAAGCGTTAATCTTGTCTGTATCAAGTATACGTCAATACATCATACATACAAAATAAAATCTAGACATAGCTCAACGCAAGCAGAGTCTAACTTGGCCCATGCTGTGGACCAATGACATAGACATCATGTGCTTGCTTCTCAATTGCCAATCTCACTATGTAGAATTTCACCACATTTAGTACATTACAATTAACAAAGAAGGGTAAAGATGCCACCAGATTGATGGTTGAGCTATAGATGAGAGCAGAGAATCCAGGCATTTGCGGCTTGCTATGACAATAGAACTTGTTGGGCTAAGACTCAAACATAAATTTAAAAAAAAAAAAAAAAAGAGCATAAAGGAACAAACTAGGAAAGAGAAGGCAGAAGGCAACTCTACAATTTTGATTAATGTTCAAAAAGACGGGTAATCTTTGAATTACAACTATGGCAGCATAAGATACAAACCCCCACAAACTAAACCCACTCGATTTCAATTCCTACCTACACAAAACAGACATTTTACTTTACATTAGGAGAAACTGCCCTACACAACACCGTCCCCCCAGACCTAATATCCCTGATCACAGTTTCTAATGACAATGAGCTCCGAGTACAGTTAGGTGTTCTCTTTTTTAGGCAATATATTTCCTGAACCAGACTACTTTGCGCCGAGTATTGTTGTTGTATGGAACAAAATGTACAGTCATAGAAATCATATAGGTGTGGAAGCTGGTGAAAGGTCATATGCTGTGCGAAACCTCAGACCTGATCCTATGTGTCCTGATGTGGGACATGCCCAACAACATATGTTCGGTCCCAAAACCTGTTCATCAAAAGACACTGAAATTCACATATAGTTCTAGCAAAAAAATTAATATATAACAATACAAGCTATTAAACAACAATTTTGCAATTGATGTGTACTGGATTCGTAGGAAGATTTTCAAAATGCATCAGTTAAATTATTAAGCAACTGACTTTCAAAGTGAACTACACAAAAATGAAACCAGATAGATATCAAACTCGAATGCAATACTCTGCTAAATCATGTAGTCATGTATACATACATTTGAATTTAAAGTTAAACATATCCTGATTGTATCCATTGATATAAAATATTGTTGAATTAAATGACATAATATAATGTAGTTGTGTTGCTTCCAGCTGAAAATATTACTTTACATGCATATACCTACTAATCATTGCAGATGTTTGATTCAAGAGAACTTGATTACAGTATCTTAAGTTCAGTGTGGAACCCACGGGGAAAGTTTCAGAGTTCATTTAAATTAGGTTTCATTTTCATGAGAAAGGCTGGGTATGTTGACTTGCCAAACATACCACAACCCTCCAACTTTACCTGGGCCTGGAACTGGCTATATTGAAACAACATTTGGATACCATGTTTTAATTAATTTGCTGTCACCATTTTATATCCATTAAGTTCTAGTTACTGGTTTTTGGATTATTCTTAAGTTCTATCCACATCTAATTCGTTCGACAGGATAATAATGAGTTACCCACGAACATGCCATGTCACACTTTTGGATAGTATAAAGAAATGATATGGTGAATATTTCCATACTTAAGGGTATACAAAATCTAATCAGTTACAAGTGTACATCGAAGTTCCTATTGGCAGGGACAAGATGGGAACACGCTTAAGGTTAAAGTGGACTGACAAAGGATTTCATAAATATGGGTACAATGTAGATGAAAAAAAGAAGTTACCGAAACAAGATTCTCAAATGCACCAAGGTCGTATGGATGCCGGTAAATATTACCGGCTTTCTCTGCCAACCATGTTGCTCTTACGCCTTCATGATACTGTAAAATAAAGAATTTATTAAAAAAAATAAAAAATTTCCTGGCCTTCTAATGAATATAGTAAATTTATTTAATAGAACTTCTCCATACCTCGATAGTTGTTTTATTTTGTAAGATAAGGTATATATGCCAGCCTAATAAAACAGCCAATGCCAGTGTTAAAGGACAGAGGAGAACCCCACAAATTATCTGCGATTGTACGAGCCCCAATAAAAGGGAATTATATGATGAAAAGCTACGAGTATCTGAAAGAAGAATTATGTACACTTACTATTGATGTTCTAGAATCATTGCTTGGTACATCCTCTTTATTCGGTACATTCTGCGTGGCACTTCCTATTATAAGAACCTGAACGGATTTTTAAAAGAAAATAAACGTCACTCTAACATCCTATTTGGCCATGACAAATACCGAGGTCATCAGCTATGTTTATGTATTTAAGATATGCTGTTACTGTATGGATATAGTCATATAACCACAGAATGAGAGTGGTGACATTGTAAGTCTAGGGGTGCAATTTGCAACATAATAGAAAGGAAAGGAACAAAAACAAGATAAGTGCGGAATACGTACCAAAGAATGGACGCATGCAATAACAGCATAAAACACAAAAACAAGGAACACTTTGTAATTTGCATGGCCCACACAATTATTTATCCATATGCAATGGTGATCCTGTATCAGGAAAAAAAAACAAAGAATCAGCTAGCAAGCAAACTTTGGTGCAACATCATCGTAAACTAGAACAAAAAGAATTGGAATTTGTATTTCATCTACCATTCTAAGCACGCATCTTTTGCAAACCCGGCAGTGGTGCGCACGTGGAGGCTTATAGTGGCAACACTTTTGGCAGTATCTCAAATCGCCACCCTGCATGCGACAAAAAATAAAAAAAAATGATGTTATCTGACAAACTGAAACAGGTTACACCCTTGACTGTCTCATTAACAGACCTAATTTCATCGTAACTAAGCCAACTTACTAGGAAACTTTCATAAATCAACTACAAATCACCGCCAATAACTTTCACTTAAGCAGTGTGAGAGAATATATATCTAAAACCACTCAATTCCGACCAAAAACCTTCGTAGATATCATCTCTCCAATGGAATTTATCTCCCGTACGGTACACCCTTCTAAATGCAAATCACAATAGACAATACCCTACTGTACTACAAAGGCAACATCTTTCTAGCTCACAGCTAGAATGCTGATCTAACCGAACTCAACCAAATCTGGTAACTACTTATCAAGCAAACCAATTCATAACCAAATTATCAATGAATCACAGCACTCCCAGCAGTAATGGTATAATCTCAACAGATTAAAGGTCAAACCAAACAAAAGCACAGATCTGAGTCGGAGAGAGCTCAGAGAGCACGGACCTTCCGCTTGATCTCATGGACGGCACTGTAGGGGCTCTCGAGATCGGGGACGAAGGGCGCGGGGACGCGGCCGGGGTCCTTGACGACGGCGGCGGAGTAGGTGGCGAGGCAGACGGCGGTCAGGGCGGAGAAGAGCGCGGCATTGGCGAGGCCGGCGGCGGTGGAGAGGCGCAGCCAGGCGTCGATGGCGACGAACACGGTGGTGTAGTAGACGTAGCAGATGCAGAAGAGCACGGTGAGGATGGGCAGGGTTATGTACCCCGGGCGACTCATCTGGTCTGTCAGCGGCAGCGGCAGATTGAGCTTCCGGGCGTGGATTGGGGAAGTAACATGTGATGGATGTGACGCCAAGGGATGGCGCCAACGGCAGCGAGGGAGGGAAGTGGCGCAAGTGAGAGAAGAAGGGAGGAGAGCTTGCGAGAAGGAAGAAGGAAGGGTGCTGCTTGGGACAGCTTCCAAATTACTTTGGAACAGCTTTCCTACCTAAATTTGACCAAAATGCCCCTCTAATAAAAATAAAATGTATTATTCATCCTAAGGGTATTTTGATCATATTTAAGTAGAAAAGCTGTTTTAAAGTAATTTGGACGCTGCCCCAAGCAACACCCAAGAAGGAAGAAGGAAGAAGGTTGGGATATTTGCACTTGGTCCTTGTATAAGTAGCTAATTTCCTTTTGGTTAATTTCTTGGGAAAAATTTCACGGATACCCCGAGAAACCAAACTTATCTCTACCACTGCCTAAACCACTAACTTAATTTCACGGATGCCCAAAATATAGGGCGTGACTTGTACTTGCGTCCTATAGAAGAAGAAAAAGAAAAGAGTTGGGGAGCTAAGGGAGGGAGAAGAGTTTAATGAAGGGGCAGGTTTGTAAGATGCGAGTTCAACTCACGCCTTACAGATCCTGCTTTCAATGACAGGCGGGCCCCTGCTATACTTTTATTTAGAAAAATGGTTATAAGGTGCAAGTTCTAGTCACGCCCTTTATTTTGGGCATTCGTGAAATTAAGTTCGTGGTTCAGACATTGGTAGAGATAAGTTTATTTCTTTGGGCATTTGTGAAATTTTTCCATTTCTTGTGTGTGTAGAAATGTAGATACTAGTTTGTAGTGGAAAGATTTGGAAAATTTTCGTGAATGTCTAAACTATTGATCTTATCTTTGCTACTGCCTAAATAATCAAGTTATATTCATCAATGCCCAAATTTAAGGGCGTGAGTTCAACTTGCGCCCTATAACTTCTTCATGTACTATCTAATAGCCAAGTTACATGAGCAATGGATAAAGAGCGGGCATGTTGATATAAGTCTTAAGGGCGCAACAATTTGCGCCATTTGATCTGGGCATCTATAAAATTAACTTAACTGCTTAGGCAGTGGTGCAGTTAAGATAGAAAGTTTGGGCATCTATAAAAATTTTTCATAGATTTTACATATGCCCGAGCATCCCAAATTAACTTTACGACTTTACCATTGCGTAATCACTTAAATTAATTTCACAAGTGCTCAAACAAAAGGCGCAAGAGGGCGCAACGTCGTCCTACGCCCTTTAATTTGAATTCTTTGTGAGCATTTTAATTTGAAGAAGTGAGGTTTAAAGAGTGTAAATTCAAATTGCGCTCTTTGTTTGAGCATCTGTAAAATTAATTTGAGTGATTAGGTAATAGTAAAGTTAAGTTTAAATGTTTAGGCATTTGTGAAATTTTTTAGTTTGTAGTAATGGGTTTGCATCATCTTTTTTCTTTTTGAGAAGTAATGGGCTTGCGTCATTACGACTTAACAATGAGTTACTAAGTACCAACTACCAACCAGTTACCAGTTCACATTTTTTTTTTCTTTTTTTTTTGTGTTTTGTTTGTTTGTTGTTGTTTATTTATTTGTTGGCCAATTTTGATATGGATGGGGAAGAATATGAACTGTTTATTTTTTTAATCGAATAGTCAAGATATATTTTTTTAACACAATTAAGAAGAGAAGATTAATTTGTATAAAGAGTATTGTTTGATTAAAATGAACGGTTGTTTGACCAATCTATAGCATAACTCATTGTATGTATATATTTATTTACTAGTAATTAAAAAGTCTTGTTTTGAGCTAAAATTATTATATTTTATAATAAAATGTCCAAAGCTCGTTCCTTGTGAGAAAACTAATATGGGTTTTAAATTTTAATGGGCGGGATATTAATGTACATCAACCGTAGTGATCAACCTAAGTAAACAATCAACGGCTGAGGTTTCTTATTTGGGGAAGATGAAACTTTTATGTTAAAAAATCTAATCTCCTTTTATTATAGGTAAGGATTTATTATTTTTCTGAAGTGTGACTGTGTGATCATGCACCAACACTTTCGACCTACTCCCCATTTTTCTGCCAGTGGTCTAATAAAACTATAAAACAAACAAGTTGCTCATCGGAATACAGAAACATGTAAACGGAAAGCACCTTTTTTTTTTATTTGTTATAACTTGTGATGGAAATAATGGAATGATATCATAATATTGCAGGATTTTAATATGGTCAATATCTCGTGCCTCATCTTCAGATGAAATTATGGATAGAAAAAAATTTCAGGCAGTTTCTAATTTTCTATATTCTATCGCCTAGAAGATGAATGAAACAGTTTCTGATTGGGAGCTTACAGAGAGAAAAAAGAAAAAAGAAAAAAGATAAATCCTCATTGATCAATAATTTACTTGTTTGTATATCTTTTGAATATTAAAATTCCATAGGATGAAATCTTAAATTAAGCACAATGGCAATTCAGAAACATCTTGCGTCCATTAAAAATGTATCCATACGTCCATAGATACACTTAGAATATAATAAATACATCTGATTTTATAACAAATAGATCTGATTTTGTAACCTATGAACGCTATGGACATATATTCTATGGACGCTAGGTATTACTCTTTTCTATGCACATGAGAGAAATTTATAAGTCATTATCAATTTATGTATAAATAATAAAATGATTACCATGTTATTGGATCCCTCCTCCTATAAGAATTGCAAGTTTGCAATTTGCAAGTTAGACATATAGCAGCTCATTTTTTCTATGGAAGACATATTGCAGTTATGTACATAAAATTTTGTGAGTTGTCAAATAAATTTTGAATTGAATTATGTTCATCAGTTCATAATAAATACGAAGTGATCTCTTACAAGCAATGGAATGTGGCCAAGCTCTTGAACATAACAATCATAGATACTAAAGAAGATCTATATACTTTATAAGAAGAACACAGCATTAATGCATATATATATAAGAAGAACATATATAGCAAAGTTTTAAGCGTACAAACATCTTCATATTCCTAACAATTCAAAAGTGGAATACTTGCTTTTACCCATAAATTTGCAGAACATAAACTGGGGGTTCCACCATTATCAAAAAGAGATCCGAGAAAGAATGTTGCTTGCATCTCAAAAAACACGGAATAATTATGCCTTTTAGCGTCCCCATCTCTCTCTGCCCCCACAAATTATATTATCAAACTATGCATATATATTTGCTCTCATTGTTGTTGAAAAGTCGTTGTTAGGGTTAGTCAATATATGATTAGTACCCTACACCAATATCTTTAAGAGTAATACCTAGCGTTCACAGAATATACGTTCATAGCGTCTACAGGTTAAAAATTTGACATATATATTACAAATCAGATGCATTTGTTATATATATTATTTGTACATCTACAGACATATATGGATAGCTTCTCAATGGACGCAGGATGTTTCTGCACCTTTAATGGTCTAATGGAATGTGGCAGAGTTCCATATATGTATGTACTTGTTGAACCGGCTACATTGCATTAGGTGCTATTGCTAATCAATCAGGTGCCTTTAATCTTTATCTTTCCGCCAAATTAATCAACTACTTATTAAAGTGCCTTAGAATTGGAAAACTAATTAAAATGGCCAGTGGTTTTAGATTTTCAAGCAAAAAGATGAGCAACATGGCAGCAAAACAAGAAGCTTTTCGCCGTTCCTTTTTTAAAAGAGAGAAGTATTGACTTAGTTTAGTTCTTTCTTTTCTTCAAAAAAACATAAAATTGACTTTAGTTCTTTCTAATTTTTTAGAGGCTATGGATCCATTAAACATCCAAATATTGGGCCGTTTGGGCTTTTTTATTATTGGGCTGCCTAGAACTTATTTATATTTATTTAGAGGAGGGATCCAGTGCCAACGCTCTAACGGTGCCAATAGTCAGATTTTCATATCCAAATTTTGATTTATATGGATTATAAGATTTTGATATAAGAATTTATTGAGCTATATAAATCAAAATTTGGATATGAAAATCAGCCCGTTAGGAGCGTTGGCACCGGATCCCTCCTCATTTATTTATAAGAAAAAAAGAAAAATATAAATTTTAGAAATCATTCATCAGTTAGTACCAAACTAATACTTTGCTAAATAATGTACAATGTCCTAGTAGATATACAGGTACACATATTGACTGTTTGCTGAAGCAACTCCAACCCAACACAAGCACTGTTACAGTTACACTAACCCTTCATATCATATGTACACCTAATCGCAGCTGAGCTGATCTTAGCCGTTGATCTCAGATCAACCAACAGAGATCAAGGGCTAAGATCATATCATTCTCCTGCTCACAAAGCCAGGCCCAACTTCTGGCTGGCGACATCGCACTTAACGGGCGCAAACCCGACCCGATTCTTTTCCAAATCATATTCGACCCAAACGTTCTGCTGGTGGTGGTGCCCGATAACGTAAGCGGATACGGGTACAAGATCCGAATTGCCGAATGTGAAGCACCAGACGGCATCTCCCCCTCTCCTCTCTCCGGGCACCTTGTACAGCAGCCTCTCTCCGGCCACCACCATCTCTGCGCCCCGGAACACCAGCGAGACAGGCGGGATGTAACCCGGCACCGACTTGTTGTCGGGCACCCGGAAACACTGGTCGAATGCGCCCTGGAACACGAAGTCGGGTTCGTTTAATGGTGTCAGGATCCCCCTTGTCTGCCGGAGGAATTCGGTCTTGAGTATCCCGTATGGTTCGCCTAAGAGGAACGTGAATTGGGTGCCCGAGTCGACCATGGTCTGCCCGGCGCCCGTGTGATCGGGCAGCAGCATGGACTTGGGTATCTGTAATTGGGTCGATCCGACTCGAATTCCGTCGAGTTGTACCGAGTAGGCGACTCGGTCGAAGTACGGCAGAGGGAGAGAAACCTGACGAATGGAGTGTAGTTGAGTGGCAGCATGAACGGCAAATTCGTGCTGCCGATTAATAAAACGCCCGACGAATCGCGGTCCGATATGCAGTACGAGAACCGGCGTGTGGCGGTCTGTGACACGAAGGAGAGGGCGCCCCGGTTCATGCCCAGTAGCCCAGTGGTCGCGGTCGGGTCAGCGGCGGAGTCGAAGCTGGATGCCATGCAGCCGAAGGTTGTCCGGATGGGCGACGGAGATGCCGCCGTCACGTCGCCCAACCGGAACAAGTCGGACGATAGAAAGCCCTCCGATGTCGACGCGTCGGAGTACGACAGCGCGACATGGCACTTGCGCGACGACTCCTCGCACGTGGCGGGGATCGGCAAGTCCCGGGCTTGCGAGACGCAAGTCGGGGAGGAACATGGAATCGAGGAGAAGGAAGAGGATGCCGTGTAATCAAACGAGAGCGGGGATGACTTGCTGCCGCAGCGGAGCCACGACAGCTCGCTCCCAGTGTCGAGGACCACCGTTGCATTCTGTGGCGGCGTGCCGACCGTGATGGATACTGTCAGGGTGACATTGTGGTGGAACCTGAGCTTGTTGGGTGTGCCGGGGAGCGAAGAAGCCGGTATGGACTGGGTTTTAAGAGGGAAGATCAGAGGCTTTGAGTGTGATTGGGAGTGAGAGTGAGAGTGAGAGTGAGAGTGAGAATGAGAGAAGGCGGATTGGAATTGGAGGAAAAGAAAGGGGAAGATGAGAAGAAGAAGAGGAAGAGTAGCAGTAGTAGTAGACATGATGATTGTTGAGTTGGGGGTAAAGGGGGTTTGAATTTATTTGGGGGGATAATGGGGGTTTTATACCATGGAACTTGGAAGGATTTTGGAAGCAAGTAGCGGAACATGATGGATTTTCATTTCAAAAAAAAAAAGAACATGATGGATTTCATATCCTCTGTAGCGCTGCATCGTGTAGCGCAGGATGTGAACCGTTAGATCATCTCGAGACTGTGCCGGATCGAATCTCGAGATGATCTAACGGTTTACATCCGGCCCTACACAATGCAGCGCTACAGAGGATATGAAATCAGATGATGGGGGACTGTGTTGTGTTTGGTTTGGTTTTTGGGTTTAGGAGTTTGGAGTCCGTATCTGCTGTTATTCTCTAAGAATAACAGAACGGTGTTATTCTCTAAGAATAACAGAACGGTGTTATTCTTATTTTAGTCGTTAGATCAAAACAGACGGATATGATCGATCAACTTTAGATTATAGGGCTCTTTTCTGAATAAATCTCATCCATATTTTGATCCAACGGCCCAAAATAGAAAAGTAGGGTCATATTATTCTAAATAGAAGAACAGCAAATTTAATTACTAGGAGTTTGCTTTCATGATGAATGGATAAAAATCTTGTATAATGTAAATTGGACTTGTTAGGTCCGTCTGTTTTGATCTAATGGTCCGGAATAGAATAACAGGGTTATGTTGTTGTAAGAGAATGACAGAAGATGGAGATGGAGTCTGCATATAAATATCATCATCACCATGTTTTGGTATTTGGTAAGGTGAGATTGAGAGATGTAATGGTTTTGTTCGTTTGCGTCCAAAGTCTTTCCCAATCATGTACATGGTTAGTAGCGTCGGTATCGGCTGAGATCCAAATAGGATCTCAGGGTCCTGAGATCGATCCGACGGTTCTCAGAGACCCCGAAATTCGGACTCAGCAGATACGGGTCCTGAGAACCGTTGGATCGGGATCTCAGGACCCTGAGATCTGATTTGGATCTCAGCCGATTTCAGCGCATGGTTAGTACCCACAAAAATATAATAACGTAAAAACAAAGGTCTATGTTTTATGTTTCGTTCTTTTTTTTTTTTAATATGGTGAATATATATCTGCTGGCTGTTGCTTCTTTTTTTTTGGTTTAATGCACAAATCACAACTGCTTCAATTTCTGTTGTAACCTAAACGGATGGGGATTGTTGTTCATATTCTCATATATGTACAATTGTTGTTTCAATTATTCACGTTTGCAACTGTATGAAATTTTAAGTCGGCAATTTGTCTGCAATAAAAACAAAAAAAATGTATAAAATATTAAAAAATTGCTTCATGATTAGATGAAGTGAATTGCTACAAAAGTACATTTGTGATTTTCTCTAGAGCCTATAAAATTTTCAGATATTTAACATATGAGGTATCAAGAGATCTTGTGTACAACGTAATATGGGTGATAAAATTAGAGGAGGATCATCTTATGGTACCTTTTAAGGAATTAAAATAAAATAAAGTCAAAAAAGTCAAAAATCAACAAAATTTTGTGTAACTGAAAAACATTACACAAAAATATTATATAGAAAATTATTTTCATAGTGCAGAAATTCTAAATTATTAATATAGTCTCTCATGCTTTATTACTTTATATTTGTTCTACTATTTTACTATATATATCGAGTTCAATAATTGTCCAAAAAAAAAAAGGTGCCCCGTAAATAAAACTACCGATCAAATGGAAACATGTCCCAAATGGCCAAATCATCAATTATTAGTTTTATAGCCCCAGTGCAGTTTGCAGTTTGCAGTGAGCAGGATAAAACTGGGTGCTCATCCCCTGACTTACTGCATTGTGCATTTTACAACATCAACCGTTGGATCGTCTCGAGATCCGCTCTGGAACGAATCTCGAGAATATCCAACGGTTGTTGTTATGAACTGCGTAATGCAGTACAGCAGGGGATATGAATTCGATAAACCTTTGGGTGCGAGACAGTACAGAGAGGAAGCCGCCACAAGAAGAGAACGTGCATCTGTTCACTCACTGCTGTACAAAACAAAGCAGAGTGGAATACCACACAAAACGAAGAAAAATATCACCATCCCCATCCATCACTGTCCTTTGCATTACTGTCGTTTTGTGGCTGTCATTTCTCCCATTTTCAACCCTCTTCGATTCAAGACACTGTGGTCGTCTCCTGTTCTGTTCTTCTCCCCTCCGATTTTGACATCCGGTCAGGATCAGTCAACTTTTTACCCTAGTCAACGGTCAATCCATACATGCACATCTAAGATCTTCATCTCATTTTTTAATTAATTGAAGAGAAGGTTAGTATAATGTCCTTTTCCTATAACATGAATATGAATATTGCTTCTTCGTTTCACACTCTGATTATCAAATAAATATATATAGAGGAGGGATCTATTGACGATGCTTACAATAACAATGTTGATAATGGGGGTTTTGAAAAATTTATAATAATTCATAAAAAATCTTAAAAATGAAAAAACTTTGATGGATATATTGTTTAACTTATAGATTAATAGTGTTTCAAATTTCAATCAATTTGAACATCATTTGATGGTTTATAAAAATTTTATACATTTTTTAATGGTTGAAATTTCACGAGCTTTAAAGAGCTATCAAACGTCACTTAAATTGAATATAATTTGAAACATAATCAATCTATAAATTAAACAATATTTCTATAAACTTTTTTTCTATTTTTTAGAATTTTTAATTATTTTTTACAAAATTTTCAAAATCTCCATTATCAAGATTGTCAAGATAAGTATTGTCAATAGATCCCTCCTCATAAATATATATATATCCAGAATTCCAGATAATTAATATTAATCAAGTGATGACAAATTAAGAGAAGTAGAAAAAGAAAATCTTCCTTCCAACTTGTTGGCGACAGGATGTATTTAATTTGCGTTAATGCTGGACAGGGTCAGGTTACTTACTGAGGGACAACTTGCAAGCAAGGCTTCAATTACACTTTCACTTATAACAACACGGGTAGATAAATCCTGACTAGTGCTAATAAATGGCAAACGCGCTTTGTCCATGAATTCTTTTTTTTTTTCTTCTTTTTTTAAGAACACGTCCATGATTTTTTTTTGGTCCATGAATTCTTTTTTTTTTTTTTTTAGAACATGTCCATGAATACTTTGTACATGCATGACATATGTATATACAAGAGTAAATATACTGAGTTTTAAACTCACAGAGTCTTTCTGTGAGCGCACACCTTAGAAGATATATCAAATCGTTTTCAAATTTCAATTTATACGACTCAATACATTATTTGTATTAAAAGCTTATATGATACAAAAACTTTTCATTTTAAAATTTTTTTAACTATTTGTTTTAGATTTTTTATTTGTTTGAGATTTTTAAAAAGTGATATATAAAACTTAATTATTTTACTAATATTATATAGTCACTTATTAAAAATCTTATGCAAATACTTAAAAATTTATTAAAATAAAATTTTGTATCCCATAAAGATATAAAAAAATCTATTAAACCATACAATTCAAAATTTGAAAGTAATATAATATTTTTTGAAGGCGCACTGCATTGGAAAGGTTCCGTAAGTTTAAGTTGCTACGTGTACAGTTTACTCTGTAACATACAAATATACAATGAGGAGGGATCTAATGACACATAAAATTTTAACACAAATGTTACACTAAATCATATAAATTTTTAAAAAATCTTAAAAATAGAAAATCTTTTACAAACATGTTCATTTACATAGAGATCGATTGTGTATCAAATTTCATTCAATTTGAGTGTCATTTCATATTCCATCCACGATCATTAAGTTTATAAGGTAATTAGAACGGTCTAAATTTAATGATTCTTGATGGAGTATCAAATGACACTAAAATTGAATAAAATTTGACGCACAATCGATCTATAAGTAAATGAATACGTTTATAAAAGATTTTTATTTTTAAGATTTTTTATAAATTTATATGATTTAGTGTAACATTTGTGTCAAAATATTGGTGCGTCATTTGATCCCTCCTTATATACAATATTCATATCACGAGATGGAGGCATCCGTGCGGCGGCATTGTTTCTCCAAACCCAACATGTAGCACCACACACCATTCCCCACCAATTACAGATGCCCAAGCAACCAAGTAAACTTTTTTTTTTTTTTTTTTGAGTGAATGCCCGTGGGCTTGCAACCAAGTAAACTCAGTTTAAATTAACTTTTTCTGCAGTTTCAAAACTTGGGCTGTCACAAAAAGCAGTTCCAGAATCCAAAGTGGCGACGAGGAGTAGTAAACAAATAAAGGACGATAATAATATAACACAAATAGGGCAAAGTGAAAAAGTGGCCTTACAGCTGTCCCTTCTGGATTTTTCCACACATGTTTTTGTTGGGTTTTAAATTCTAAATTTACGTAATTGAATATTTGAATGTTTATGTGACGATGTTCGAGATAGTGCTGCCTGTGGACAGCAGATTGGAGACAACCAATGGAATGAAAATCGTTGTTTATGAATTATGATGAGCATGTTCTTTCTTAATTGGAAGCAATCGATATTTAATGTTTAATGCGTGCACAAGTTTTTATTTTGCAGGGATTTTGCCTATTGATTTGACAAACGAGTTGTAAAATTCAAAATTTTAACGGCTATTTAGCTATTGAACTTATATATCTGCTTATATTGAATAACAATGGGTGCGTTTGGATGGTTCAGATTAGCGCTACTCTCAGGTTAGCAGCGCTAACCCAGATCCCACTTCGATCCAAACGCGAAACAGAAACCCTGAGTAGCGCTGGGTTAGTACTAATCTGCTAACTCAAAGGGAAGGCGAGTTAGCTAATCAGCGCACCAGCGAACCCAAAAAAGAATTAAAAAACCCAACTTTATTGCTTTATCTCTGACTACCTCCTCTCTCCCCAACCACAGCGGCCTCTCATGAACCAACTCGTCGGCGCTGTTTCTCAAATTTATGGCTCTAAGTTGCAAAATTGAATAAATGAACACCACCGCCCTCTTCTCCATGGAATAACCTACCCATAGAGTTCCGTTTTGATGGGCTGCTGAGGTGGGAAGGAGGTGGACAGCCATGCCCTTGGCTGGGCAACGAGATCAGCATTCATCTTTTTTTTTTTTCTTGTGGCCTTTTCCTTTTCCTATATCTTTGAGGTGAATCGAGATGATGGTTGGATCAGATTAAGTGGTTTTATTGGGAGTTAATAATTGGTTTGATTCATCACTGAAGATATGGTCTCGAGTTGCCGTGGTGGTGCATGGTGTTCCTCTGATCGCGAGATTGTTCTCTGGAGCCTCAAATATTTTATTCATTGGTTGGAAATAAATGATAAACAATTCATTATTTTATTCATTCTCTCCGTCACTACTCTCAATTTACCATCCAAACAACATTTTACTAACCGGAATAGTAAAATTTTAGTTCTACTCACACGTTTTCCAAAATAACACTAACCTCACACTATTCTCAATCACTAACCGAAATATCACTAAACTTGCACTACTCCTTCCACCATCCAAACACACCCAATGAGAGTAGAAAGGGAACTGATACATACATATGAAAATATATACCAAAAATCTATACTGGTGTTGATATTCAAATTAACTTATTAAAGTATTCAACCTATTTGTATAATATATCTTAGCACACTGTACAAAGTAAGTTGCACAGAGAAACTGTTAAATTCAAATACATATCTATATTTCACGAATATTAATACAGTCGGTATTGATTTTGGTAAATTTTTTTGTATCCCTATAAAAAAAATATATATAGCGGACAAAAGATCAGCGGCAGGACGAATTTGTATTTAATTTTTCATTTCTTTTTTTTTTTGAGTGGATTTTTTTCATTTTTCTTTTGTCCGCTATATATATTGTCCGCTATATATATTTTTCATCTTTCTCAATACACAACACATGTTTGGGTATATTATTGCAGAGAACGGGGCCTACCTGTGTCTCTGTTGGAATGAGCCATATATACACCACCGTCCTGGCAATCATGTGTTTCAGTGTTTGCACCTAGAGGTGGCACAACCTGACCCGACCTGACATTTTCCATAAAGGCCCGACCCGACCCGACCTGATCCAAGATCAAATAGCATCCAATCTAACTCAAATCAACATACAATCCAAAAAAAGTAGATATTAAAATTGACCCGACCCGACCCGCCCATCACCGGACCCGACTTGACCGGAGATATTCTAGAAGATCAAACTGACCCGACCCACCCGACCCGAACCCGAACCCGATCTGCCTGCCTGATTTGCTACCTCTGTTTGCACCTGATGATGGTATTCAGGAAATATATTGTGTTATGCAAATTCTAGGGTTTATTTTTGGAAAACGTTAGCAATATATATATACTAGCCGTGAACCTGCGCCATGCAGCGGACCCTCTTTAATTTGTACTGCTCATCAGTAATCACCAGCTTAATTCATTCTTAAACATGCTTATTTTGAACCTCCATCATCGGTACAAATTATAAAAATAGCATTCATCAGTAAATTTCCTTATTGCTAAATAAAAATATGAATTGAGTTACCAAAGTAGCCTGACTATTTATGGGAGTCGCTAGGGATAATTATAGAATTCGATTTCAAAAAAAGCATGCCTTGTTAAAAATAGATTAAGGAATGGAGAAGATTCAGGCAGCGGCCCTCAAAACAATCCAACCGTTGATTTAATTTTAGTTCATCATGCACCGCAGATCTGACGGCAAAATACAATCTGGACCCTCCATTGCAGTCTCATCTAACCATTTTTTGCGAGACCGCAATGGAGATCTCCATTCCTTGCGTGCTTTTTAATATAGAGAGATATAAGGGACATGTTACAGTGCTTTGCAAAGTTGGGGCTTTTTTTGCTTTGCGTTTTCAAAATCTCACAAACGAAAACTCGAACGTCAAATCTAATTGAACCAATATATTCTAAACATTGAAATATGATGGGATACCAAATTTTACTATTTTTAGAATTTTCTAACTAAAAAAAATATTTTTAGAAAGATGACCAAGAAAGAATAATAAAATAATGATGTCAAAAAGTGTGAATCTTTCAAAAATCCAAAAAAATAGCTAAAAAATTTTAAAAATTATAAAATTTGGTATTTTGCATGTTTTCAATATGTAGATTGTGTTTAGCAAATTAGATTGGCCATTTGACCTTTGGAGAATGAGATTTGAACGCAAAACAAAAAATATCCCAACTTTACAAAGCACCATAATTATATTCTATATATATATAAAAAAAAGCTAGCTTGCGATGAATGAACACATGTTGGATTGAAAAATATAATTTTAATTTTTTGAAAATAAAATTATCGTCATATTAAAGAAGGTAGTAGGGCCATGCCTTAATTAAATTCCCGTAAATGCAAATAATAAAGATACGTTGCTGTGCCTGTGAAGCAACAGTGTGCGTGACAATTGCTGCTTGAAGTATTTCTATATCTATACTTTTAAAAAAAATATGAGATTATTATATATATCCATCCAAATCCAACACATGCATGACTCGGTTCGTTTTGTTTTTTGTTTTTTTTTTTTGAGAACAAAACCCGTAGGCAAACCCTCCAATTATCTCCTGCCCAGCTCCTGCTGGGACTTGAACCCGGATCTCCACGGTGGGAGCCCATATCACTACCACTAGGCCGCAACTCAGTGACACTCGGTTCGTTTTCAGGATTTAAGTTTCCCACACTGGAAGCTCTCTGTTCTGAAAACCACGTGATGATATAGTCATTCGCTTTCAACGCATTATTATTCCCACACATACAAATTCAGTACATCATCTACAGCATTCAAAAAAAAAAAGAACACCATCTACGGAGTCCGTATCTGCTGTTATTCCCAATCTGGACCGTCATATCAAGATGGACGGTTCAGATTGATACCAAAGTACAGTTTTCGAGGGGAGAAAAGAGTTCTTTGAATGAATCTGATCTGTTTATTTTGATCGAACGGCCGCGTTTAGAATAATAGTCCAAAATTAGAATAACAGGTGATCCGATTTTCTCCATCGTCTACCATCTCGCAAACAAGATTTTGAAGTTGGGGGTCGTCGAAATGGACTTTTGAAAGGATGGATGAATCGATCAATTTTCCAATTTTTGCTGACAGCTGGGTGTGGGTGGGGGGGGGGGTGGGGGGGGGGGGGGTGGGGTGGAGGGGCGGGGATTAGTTTTTTTTTTTTTTTCAATCATTGCAATTGGATGTGTCCTGTTTGTTTCCTCTGTACCAATCCAAACGTGCCTCTCTTTGCTTCTCCTTGTATTCTACGTTTCCTCTGTTGGGTCGTCGCCCGTACCATTTTTATATTTGTATTATAATTTTATAAATATCATGTTATGATTGTCAAATTAATTGTCAGTGTAATGGATGATGATGGATCCCGCCTATTAACATTAAATAAGCTGCCGAAGAATTGGGATCGGGATCACGTGGTTTTCTAAAAAGAAAAACCGACCCTACTTTTTTTTTTTTGATCCGACGTTTGAAAAACACTGAAGTATATTGAGATCGGTGCAGCAGATACCGAAGTGCTTTAAGATCGGTGCGACAACCGATACTGACCATCCTATCAGAAAAGCAGCAGATTTTTATCCGAAGAATTGGACAGATGTAATGTAACACACCTCTGATCTAAATAATCAAAACTGTGTAGTGGAGCTAGACTATTGTGCTAACGTAGCATTTCGATCTGAAATGTTAACGCCTCAAAAATTGTGTTATCGTATTCGAAATCGTGATTATGGTGTTCAATAAAATCTTTATATAAAAATACTGAGGTATACAAAAATTTTCCATTTTGGAGTTTTTTAACTATTTGTTTTGAATTTTTGAAAATAGCTCATAAATAATAATAAAATATTGATGTTTGTTCATGCTTTTTTCAAAAATACAAAATAAATACTAAGAAAACTTTAAAAATAGAAAATTTTTGTTTACCCTTATATTTTTATATGATAAATTTATCAAGCACCATAAATCACGATTTCAGATACGATAACATAATTTTGAAACGTTAGCATTTTGAATTAAAATGCTAACATTAGCACAATAGTCTATCTCCTGTGTAGTGAGGGCGACCCCATATAATAATAAAAACTAAGTAAGAAAAGCTGACCACCGACTGCTTTTGCAACTAGTGGTCAAAATGAATAGATTTAGATTGCATTGTGTCTCTGCTCCATAAATCATAATAATTAGGAGTTAAATGAATTGAAATGATGAATTCCTTTATTGGTATCGAATTAATTACGTCTTTCTTTCCGTCCTACGCTGCCTAAATCCCTGGCTTTATGCTCTCTTTCTTTTTAATGCATAACTTAACATAACATAACATATAGCCTCTTCTATTAGTTCTATGTAATGCTATCTAGTATCTACACTTGTTGCTAGATAGATACTGTTCTATTTGTACATACAATGTTATATAAAAAGCCGTTCTTTTGAATAAACAAGTCAAGATGGCCGAGTTGGTCTAAGGCGCCAGTTTCAGGTACTGGTCCGAAAGGGCATGGGTTCGAATCCCATTCTTGACAAATTCGTATTTTTATATAATTAATTTTTACTTTTTGAATATTCCACCTTGAGCTGAAAAAATATATATATATATATACTGTTAAGCTAATCATGATTAAAGTATCATAAAATCTCATTTGTGAAGTCTTTGCAGTTCTGGCCGATTTTAACATCAAATCGATTTCATGTAATCGCTCCCGGAGTCCTGGTAGTGAATGTATTGTCACAACTCACAATAGTTGTTTACTATTTTATTTTGTGCTTCTTTTCTTTTATTTATTTATTATTTTTTTTTGCTTTATCCAGAATACCCTGTGTAGTCTATTTCAATACGGTTTAGATTCTGTAAACTATCAAAACGAAACATCCTAGATTCTGTGTTTTTTTTGTTCAAGTCAGATGGATGTTTCCCTTCAAAGTTAAAACTGTTTGTATTCTTTCAATTAGGAACAATGAGAGAAGAAATCAAAGAGATTCCTAACTGCAGTATTTTCAAGAACTTGAAGAGCTTGGAAATTGGATTATGTAACTGTGAAACTTCTATGTTCGTTTTTTTAATTTTATTTACACAGGATGCATCCTTCTCTTGTAATACTGTAGTTTCCTTGTAAATTTGGTAGCAAGTTTTTTCTTTAAAAAAAAAAGATAGATGAAATACCATCTTCCAGCATGGTCAAATTATCTGGAATGCCAAAATATCAATTGCTTGAGAAATCAACGTACATAAAAACAAGTGTATATCAACAGTATGCCATGGTCTCTAATTTCTCTTTTCTCCACTTTTCTTTTCATAGGTTTGAAGTCTCCTTTATTCTAAATAAACAAAGTTACGCATCTTACAATAATGACTATAATGAATCAATTATACAACACTAATTTACAAAAAATAAATGACATGACAATGGTGTCATGATCGACTAGAATTATTTTTTATGACCATTTGGTTTTCCTTTCCAACTGAAATCAGCGGCAATTCTTCAATAGATGGGAGGACGGGCTTACCGGATTAAGTGACATGCCGGCTGACTTGATCTGCTTCTGATCTACTAGCCTGACAGGAGAAGCACATTCATCGAAATCAAGAATACGTCCTCCTGTCTGAAAAACAAAAGCATAAAAATGGTTCAGTTTCATTGCTCACTTGATAGTTGATGCTCTCTATCATGGGATAAGTTAGCTGAGAAAGGAAACATTTTCTTTCTTCAATTAGACTAAGGCGACATATGTTAGACTATTTTTGTTATAAATTATTCATCAGTAAATCTAAGGAGAGAACTGCGACAACATTTATCTGTACACAAAATTAAAGAAAAAAATTTCAGAACAAGCACTACTGGAAATTTTACGTGAATAATTAAACACTAAAATGGTCAGTAGACAGAAAATTGTTCTAAAATGGGGCGCCAAATATCACCATGTATTTTTGCAAACCCAAAAGTTAGCCTTCCCTTGGAGCTAGGAAGTGAATAAAATGAAGAGCAATTTCTGTAAAGTAGAAAATTAGATGGGGATGTGGACGATGCTATTTCCGAATGCAGATCATAATGAACATAGAAAAGTCAATTTAGATCAAAGAGATATGATATATGTACCATTCTTGGTTGCTTGTCCATTCTATTTTCATCAGCAGCTATATCTCCCTTTAAAGCTGATTTTTTGTTGCTGAGATTTAGCACTTCTTGTGCCTCAGCCACTACGGCAGCAGTGTTCTCACTAAATTGCCTCATTAGTGCCAGAGCATCATATGATGCAACTGGACTCATAAAAAATCCCATCTCCTAAAGAATATCAGAAATTGATAGAGTTATCAGTCAGGAAAGAACTTTACAACTCTATATAAGCAGGTATTATACAAGATACAACTTTACAATTAACAGAAGTTGAGCGTAAAAAAGAAAATTTGGATTGACAGTTCATGCTGTTAAACTTATGATTTATTGTATATATACATAATAATCAAAGCATTTATTCAGTTTATCTGAGAAAAAAAAATTAAAATAAAAAGAAATATATACCTGCAAAGAAAATTCAGGCTGTCCAGCTATGTGAGAGTTCATAAACCATGGTGACTTCCATGCAGAGGGTGATTCTAAGCCTCTTTTGATTCCTGGTGTATCAGCAAATCTAAAATGCCAGAAAATAAAATACACATTTAGAGATAAAAACAAAAGCTTGAATTACTTGGCCAATGGAAAAACACAAGCATATTGAATAAAAAATATGCCAATTAAGCAGAACCCCCATGTTGAAGATTCATATTGAACTACTTGTGAAGATAATTTGGCTAGGAGTTCTGGTTTAACATAGGCTTGATTCTAGTAATAATCACACACCATTTTCAAATTACCCCTAAAAGATGCATCGCATCATCTTATAGACCAAGTATAATTTGCAAAGACCTATCAAGAACAGATCAGAAAAATAGTCTATACATGTTTAGGCATTCTGAAGTCGAGTCCGGTTTACTGCCAGAACATCCAGGCTCATTTTCTGTGTTCTGATGTGAGGACCCAGAAGCCATGGCTTCAAAGGACTTAGGCTTTGATGAATTAGGCATGCCAATTAGAGGCCTGAATCTCTTTTTTTCCTTTAGAAGCCTTACTCCAGTGCTTATTTCGCAGCTATTTGGAGAGAAAAGCATCTGATTTGGATTCCTCTCCACTAAGACACTACCAGGCTGAAAGAACAGAAATAGTTCATGATAACATTATATGTTATTACTTATTACACAGGAACCGTAAGAAAAGAAAATAAACAGAATAGATGTTAAGTATTAGAAGAATTACTGTTATATAAGATTTATCAGTATTTTATGGGCTAAATGTGTGCACAGCAGCACAAGAATGACATATTTCCTTTTTACCAACTTTTGATTTCAAGAAATTCTAGATTAACAAGTTCGTTCCTTTCCAACGACCAAAAATAAGAAATAAAACAAGAAAAGAAAACAAGAAATGAAGAAAGGTCCACATTCTCAATGTATATATTATTTCTCAAAGATTTCAAAACACCATGTTTAGTTTCTTCCCTCTTAGATATATCCTTACACAAAATCAAACTGGCAATCAACCCAACACCAGAGCATAAAGGATAACACATTTAAAAGGCATACAAGTAAACGTGTGAGTAGTATGATGTTAGTGATTGGATGGTGCAAGGATTAGTGCAAGAGTAGTGATATTTGGGTTAGTGATTGAGAGTAGTATGATGTTAGTGCCAACTCAGAAAACGTGTGAGTAGAACTAATTTCTTGCTATTTAGATTAGTGAAAATATTGTTTGGATGGTAGTTTGAGAGTAGTGATGGAGGTTAGTGTTTGGATGCTACTACCCGGGAGCTAAACCAACAATTCCTTGGGTTAGTAGATTAGCACTACTCGGAAGCTACTCTAAATTCCTAATTTATATTTGGATGCCCCTACCATTGAAGTTAGTATTACCACTCTTGGTTAGCGCCAATTTTATACCATCCAAACACACCAAATAAGAACAATATCAATGGCAATATGGGGATCAAAAGTACTAACCGTGCGGGATATCCCAATGTTATCACTTGCTTCCCTGGATACAGCCAAACTTTCCTCTGTTACTCCTTCCTTGATTGGGGTAGCTTTATTATCACTTTCCAGTTCCGGAGGGATATTTTCCTTCTCTGCAAAATCTAAAGAAGACAATATAATTCAATCACCATCACTGGTTTGAGAAGAGATAAAAAGAACTAAACCCAACCAAATCCTGGGCCTAAATGGCCCATGATATTAAATAATGTACTAGTCAATTCAATTATAAAAATAAAAAAGAGGATAATACCATCTAATACAGAATCAATCTCAAGCTCTGTAATCTTGGTGTGATTTCCTCTCTTATCTTGCAAGGGAGAGAAGAGCAGCCCTCGGCTTCGCTTCTTCACAATAGATGGTGTAGAGCTAAAGCTCTTAGCAGCACTCCTCAAGTACTCCTCAGGGCTGCTCTCACCACTATTCACTCTCTGCAAACACCACATACTGGCAGATGGGCTGTCAGAAGAGTACAAGGATGACGATATCAATTGTCTTATGCCAAGGGGGCTGTATTCCTGCTGTATATCTTCAGAATCGACTAGTTCGCAACGGACAAATGGGATGTCCATGCATGGGAATCGAGGAGGTTCATAGAACAGACCACCTGAGGTATCTTTTCTCTCCTCCTCTTGTTTTGATGACCACTTATTTTCTTGATGCCCTGGTAATTTATCATTTATATGACTTGCTTCAGATGGTACCTGTATGGTGCATTCGATTTCCAATATCTTGTCTAATGACTGGGTTGAATAAGCAAGACCATCATAGGAGCAGGTAATAACACCCGAATCTGCTGTGTTGGTTGTGCATACAAATGAAGGTGGCACAGTATTCTCCAGGTCCATAGGTACAGTTTGGCCATTTGTCGTATCCGGTGGGTTGCTTAACAAAGAGTCCAAATTTACAGCATCAGGGATAGCCATGACATCTTGGATAGATAGCTCAGCCCATGCCGTTCTATCTCCGGAGTCTGAATCATCCTGCACTGGTGCTGATGCCATGGCTATAGCTATAGTTCCATTGTCAGTATCAGATTCGACATGATCACACTCCATGTAGCCATCAGTTTCATTAAAGATGGACGCAGAATCCATATTTTCTACAGTATCAATCTCACATTCAATTCCACGGAAAGGAATTATTGGATGTTGGGCAGATGACGAGGCAGACACCTGATCCAGGTCTAGATCATGATCTGATAACTCAACCTTGGGATCTTGGCTGCCTTGTGAATTTAAAGCAGATGATGAAGGGGTGTTTTTGTTGGGTATGGCATGTTGTGAATGTGAAGTAGTTTCTGTAGAAAGGAGATGCGGTGGGTATTGAGACAGTAAACCCATTGCTGCATATGAATTGACTTTTTTCTTGACAGAGCTGTTCCAGTGATTCTTTATGGAATTGTCGGTTCTATTATGGTACATACATACAATGAATACAAATTATTAATTGGTCAAATTAATTTTACAAAGCCCAGCAATGATTATTTAGGAAATTAATACTGTATTGAAATCCATTAATCATACAAGTCATGCGTAGACTCACCTTCCAGGTAAATATTTTGTGAGCTCGGCCCATTTGTTCCCATGCACGGAATGTGCATGAATAAGCATTATCTCCTCCTCTTGAGTCCATGCTTCTTTGTTAATATTTGGGTTCAGATGATTATGCCACCTAAATATAACACATAAAAAACAAAAATGGCTGACGTCAACTATTTAACTGGTGTACTAATACAAATAAGTTCTTGTTTTTTAATACATATCAAGGACTTTGATAGGTATGCTGACTTTGAAGCTGAAGTCTAAGCTTAGTTACTATGCCAGATATGTACTGGGAACGACATGCGAACGGGCTAATTACAGTAGGTCTAAAAGGATGGGATGAGGTTTTGCTTGACTTTTGGTTATTTTGACACATCAAGGAATAAAAAAATTGGTTCCTACAAATAGAACACTGGTCATATAACTGTGGGTGCACCTCTCACGGCATTGCTTTCCAATACGACCTGGCAGCGCTTGAGCAATTGTGGACCATTTCTTCGCTCCATATTTGTGCACCATCTGAACAATGATCTCATCCTCCTGTTAATAAACCAGCAAGGCAAAAACTACTTTACATTGTTTTTTCATCAGAAATAACTTATAACATGTCCAATTTTTTCAAAGTGAGCACCAAAAGAATCTGACATGTACAAAGGAAAAACTAAGCCTGTAAAGTTCTACCAGGAGAGTAGTGGTGGACCTGGCTGCTACGACATTCTGTTTGGTCAATTTAAATGCATAATACAATCCAACATAACTATGCTGACTATACAAAAAGCTCGAATGTATTGCTTGTGATAGTGGTATGCTAGCCTCATTTCTGCAAATATAGATACATATAAATGGTTGATGATCTAAAATCACAAGACATAATCAAGAACATACCTCCTTTGACCAGGGCCCTTTGATTAATTCAGGGTTGAGAACCTTCTGCCACCTGTGTAAGCACTGAACATCGGTTCTGTCCGGAAAAAACTCAGCTGAAAGTTTTAAGGATTTCAATTGCCAGCACTCGGATATAAAAAATTTCATCATAAATGCAACGAAAAACAAAATGCCAGGTTTCATGTAGTGCAGTACCAATAGCACTTGTGGTATAAACAGGAGTTTGCTGGTTATTCTGTATGGTATACCAGACCTTCCTGTTTTGGTAAACAGAAAACTAACTAGTTAAAATCCTTGGCAGTAAATAGCTCCATAGCATTTACTAATGTATACATATTGTTATCAGTACAATAACTCTTGGTTGTGTACCTATTTTCTTCCAGTTTTTTCCCTGATATTGATGGACAGCTCTAGAAAGAATCTCATCCTGCATGAAAATAAATAATAAGACTAACAAAACATAATAATGGTTCCAAGGATCATAAGACACCCTTCAAATAGTGCATGGAATTTTGTACAGTAATCAAGCCAAAAGAATTCAGTTGCTGCCATTCTTTGCTCTGTGGAGATGAAAACGAATAAAAAGGGTATGCTTTTTAAGCCATTTTACCTCTTCAGGCGTCCAATTTCCCTTAGATGAACGGCGAGCTGGTCCTGTAGTTCTCCTAAAAAAAGGTTAGAAAGAGATGAAAAAACCTTAAAACCATATAAAAATTCTAGAAATTGAGACACACAATTAAGAGAGCATGCAAAAATTAAACAAAGAGTGAATTACCCAAGAATCGACCGCCGCTGCTGACTGGCATTTTGGGATCCACTCCCACCAGAGCAAGCAGTTGAGCACGAGGCGGCCTCACTTGTGTCTCCTTTCGTAGGAGCGCTTTTCTTCTTACTGCTTCCCATAGTAAGAGGATATTCGATTTCTAGTCCCCTGGCTCACCACTACGAGCTCACTAACCATGATTCAGAGCTTCATCATGTATGTTGTGCATCAACTGAAAACTAACAACCTGGAAAAATGTAAACCCGGTTTAGAATCCAATTTAAAGATCAAAATACAAATTAGGATGTGTACAACTGCCATTTGAGGTGAATTGAAGGAAACAATAAGCTAC
Source organism: Cyperus esculentus (assembly GCA_030179965.1). NCBI lineage: Eukaryota > Viridiplantae > Streptophyta > Magnoliopsida > Poales > Cyperaceae > Cyperus > Cyperus esculentus. Next base: position 5,299,311 of record JASGLE010000007.1, on the reverse strand, counting down.
AAAACTGTTGAAATTCAGGACCAAACATAAAGGCTAAAGAGGATACAAGTCCATAAATCCTCCGGTACTTCTGATTGAGTGGAATGAGTCATGAATAATTCACACTGAACTAGAAACCGTACGATCCAATACGACTTGGACGGGTTACAATTCGAATTGGCAGTATGAATTGTGAATCGATTGTGAATCACAGATACGTATCACAATTAAAATACAAACTGATCTGCAACTTTTCAATTGGGCTCAGTTTATTAAATCAATCAATAACCCGTAAATAAATAAATAAATAAAACAAACCCAAACCTGCTAAGAGGAAGCCGTCCGGACGATTGGGGAGAGAGCACTCTGCTGGGTGGCGGAGATCGATGTAGGGTTCCTGTTGTTCTTTCGTCCGAAATGGGAATCGGGAGAGGGAGATCTGGAGATGGGAATTTGGGAGTGAGTTGGGGTTGGGGTTTGGGCGGACTGAAGTGAAAGTTTCAAACCCTATAGGCGGTCTGGCGCTGCGGAATGCTCATTTGAACTGAACGTGATAGTCACGTGATCAGGAGAGGAAGGACGACTGTGGAGTTCCATATCCCCTGCGTACTGCATTTTGCAGTTCATGACTTGAACCGTTGGATCGTCTTGAGGTTTGTGCAATCTCGGATCTCAAGACGATCCAACGGCTGACGTTGTGAACTGCACAATGTAGTGAGTCAGGGGATGAGCACTGAGGACTGAGGAGTCTCTGGACTCTGGAGCATTCGCTTGCTTTGCTTTGCTTTGGTTGGTCAAATTATATATTTTTGAGTTCCAATGTTTCAATTATTGGCAAATAAAAAAAAGATCCACTTCGAAATAATAAATGAAATAAAGTCAAATCATATGGTTTTAATTATGTTTGGCCAAGACAAAGAAGCTAAGATATACACGAGATTTTATTATATATAAATGTTCAAAAGAAGTGTAGAGAAGTGCTCTTGATATTGGCTTTTGTGATTTGACGAGAAAGATGCAACTGTAATTTTAATGATTCTTCTAAAAATGAAATTGTTCTATTAGAAGAAGTTTATGAAGAATGGAAAACGGTTCAAAAGATCCGATGAATATACTCCGTTGGAAGATGTAGATTTTCTTTTTCCATTACCTTACATCTTGTAAGAAGTTAAGAAGGTTAACTTCTGTACATAATTTTTTTCTTTTTTCTTTTTTTATTTAGGAAAATGTATTTTTTTTTTCTCTCGTAAAATCTCTGAGAAAATAAAAAAATGAAATAAAGATGGGGGCTTGACCCCTATTTTTGTCTCAAAAAATTAGATTGAAAAAAAAAGAAGTGCGTCACGTAACTGTGTTACTATATCACCCCTGCAAAGTGCAAAATTAAAGTATTACAGCACAACAGTAGCAAAACACATCAATCCTAGCATCTTTATTTATTAATCAGATGAATATTCAATGAAACAAACATTCATCAAATCAACACATTTGTCACTTTATACTATTCCAAAAGCAAGCAAACTAATTCACAAAGTATATAACATCTTCAAACCAGATCACCCCAAACTAAACAAATCCAGTGCTAGTCATGTTCTATAATACACTACTGCAGTCTGAGTGCTCATCCTCTGTAGCGCTGCATTGTGCAGCGCAGGATGGAGCCGTTGGATCATCTTGAAATTCGTGCCAGCACAGATCTCGAGATGATCCAACGGCTCGCGTCCTGCGCTACACAATGCAGCGCTACAGAGGATATAAAATCCTACTGCAGCAGAAAGCCAACTGCCTCCTTGATCCAGTCTGCCCAGCTGCTGCTGCCCTTCTTGACCGGTTTCGCGCTCACCGTGCCGTCGGTACCAGCGAGCACCCGGTACTTGTCCTTCCGGGTGAAGTTCGTGCACTCAAACCCTAATGTAGCTGCAAGCATACGCTGTACGTAGTTTGCGACCTCGTGCGCGCTTTTTCCGGCTGCGCAAGTCTGTTCTTCTGGCAGTTGGTTGAGAAATGTGACCTCGTAGACCGGGTTCGGATCCATGAAGAAGAATATGGGGTCCATGGCCTTCGACTTTCGCGCGGTCGTCGGGTGGAAGAACTTGACTCGGTAGTTCGTTGCGACCGGCACGATCCGGTCGGTAAGTTCGGCGAACAACGCGCTGAATCTGAGTAAGAACGGCTCCCGACATGTGGTCCCCTCGGGGCACACAACTAGATCGCCGTCAGACAGTAATTCCGTAATCTTCTCGGCATCCGCTTTGCGGTCGCGTGTCAACGGTACGGTCGGGATTGGCGAAAGGATCTCGGAAAATCTTGAGAGGGAGTACGTGACCGCCGTAACCTTTCGACCGAGTATTGTTGCCAGCACAACCGGGTCCATCAACGTCCGGTGCGTGCAGACGAACAGGACTCCGTTGTTGTTGTTCGAACGGGCCGGTGGTGGCGGGCGGCCCCGAATTATGACCGCACCGCCAAATATCGGGGCGATAATAGGTATGATCCATATTGGCACTGTCAGGCCAACGACTATGCGGATGAAGGCGATCACTAGGCCGATCGGAATCCACAGCACTATGAAGAGTGATGTTAGAGGGGTCGGCCGGGGCACCAACCTGCCGTCGTGGAATATCACTGGTACCGGCCGGTGCTGCATACCGGCATTCTCAATGTGTGGTGCAAATGGTGGATTCAGTTGCTCCTGTTGCAAAAAGAAGGGAAAACCATTGTTAGAAAATGTAGTGTTGTTTATAGTTGTGTAACAGTTGCTGGTTGTTAGCACTAATCACAATTACAATGATGAAGAGTAATAAATTAATCTACTAATCTTAATTATACAATTATATTATTTTTTTAAATAATCGGTTTGTATTATGTTTTTTACATGCCCGAGTAATTAACTTTGTGCCAATTTCATTGAAAATTTTCTGATTAGTTGTGGCAAAATTATGTAATAGTTTTGTTTAACGGGAGGATGCAATGATCACTAAAAGTGGTGCCCTTAATAACCACGATATTGTTAATACATCAATTAAAAAATATAAATCTAACGGTTTATATTTTTTAATTGATGTATTAACCGTTAGATGTATTCTAAATCATCTAAATAACATATGTTCAAAAAAATAATGAAATTTTAATCTTGTTTCGGTAGCCATCAAGATAAAAAAAAAAATCATAAAATTTGAACCGTTGATTTTTGTTAATGCTTGATGCACATGTAAATAAAATCAAAATGTATAATTTTTTGTGTACGCATAAAACACCATGTATATAAGACATTTCATCAATTAGTTTTGTTATTTAACATTTCAAAAAATAATTATCTGAGAATTAGTTTTGTGGTTACGGATGGGTACCAATTTTTGTGGTCATTTGATCTTTCTCTTGTTTAATTAAAATTTGATTGGTTACTAAGTAATTAAATTTGTATAATTTTCAAAAATAGCCATCACATATGATATGACATATAATAACACCCGTGAACTTGTCAATCAATTTATGAAATTATTATTCTGATGAAATTTATATCGATCAATATATCTGGAGAACGGATTAACAAAAGAAAATAGTGGTCACCGCATCTCTATCCAAATGATGTATTTTTTTGTGGCGTGAACGCATTAACTATTGAAGGACAAATATTTTGTGTGTAAGTATGAGCGAAGAGTGATACCTACTTTCCATACAATATCCGTCAATAGCTTTACAAACTTGATATATCTGATGATATATCTGTTACAAAATAGAATATATCTGCTACATTCTTTATATGTATGAACGATTTTCAGTGAACAATAAGATTTGGACATCTCAGCAGTGCTGAATGGACCCAATTTAAGAATGTTGTGACTGCTGATTAATTTCGACAGGTATCCCTCCTATGATATTTATACAACAATTAATGGCTTTTGACACTTGATGGAGCACAAATTGACTTTTGTTAATTTAATAATATTAAATAAAAATAAGAACAGTAAATGTATAGGAGAATATTTCAAGAGTTCGTTGTAATAGTTTCGGCAGGACCAACGAAAATGTGAATTTATTTATTAATTACAACCTCTCTCCGTGAATAAATAAATTTTAGGAAAAGTCAAAGAAATTAGTGGAAAAGTGAAATTACTTTTATACTCTCAATTTGTAATCATTACATAATAAATGTTTTAATTAAATAATATAGATAAAAGGGTAATCATAACATTGAAGAAATAAGAGACGAATAGAAAAATATTATCGAATCGGTAAAGTTCATTTTTTTTTTTAAAAGAGGAAAAGGGCTCACTATTGTCCCCTCCTTTTTCCTTTAATGAACAAGGCGGTAAAGTTCATTTAATTGGGGACAAGTTATAAATGATATAAATTCATTTAATTGTGGATGGAGGTTGTACATATCAGGCTCCCATAATCCAATTCTCTGTTTTGCAGAGAATAAAACAAATTTGAAAACATATTTTTGTCAAACCTGGGAGCTAGAATTCCATCTATCTTTATGAAAAATTATTATATATACTGTTGTCTCATTAATTGTAGAAGAATATTCTACTAGTCAATTTAATTGATCTTACTATTATAAGTCTTATACACATAAGATACCAATGTATTTTGAAAACTAACAAACAAAAATAAAATACATATACCGAGAAAAGATTCAAGGATAATAAATTCCAAATGGATTTCATATATATGGTCTGGCATAGAGTAAGTAGTAAGCATACTTCAGAAATAAATAAGGGAAACAGGAATATATGCTAAAGGGAAAAAACAAATAAAAATAAACTGGAGGAAGAATTAGCAAACGAAATCATTTTGCCTTTTATTCAATTCTTTTTGTTTTATTTTGTGTCCCTCTGTTTTAATTTGGGCAACAGAAATGTCCAAAAAACTCCTTTTTTTTTTATCACCTAAGTATACCAAATATATGTATCTTAAGTGTACAGTATACGTCCCCTGAATATACTCTGGGCTCGTTCCGCAGTGCTATTGACTTAAATATTTAAGTATTGCTACGTCACATTCGTTCGGAAAAAGAAAAATGACTTAAGAAAGCTTAAGCCTTAAGCCATGGGTATGGCTTCCTTAGGAATTCGGGCAAGGCTTAAACCTCGGTCAAAAGGAGGTTTAAGAAGAAACTTTTAACCCGTGCTAAGCAGCTTGCATTCGGAAGGATTAAGAGGCTAAAGAAACTAACATTGTGCTTCATAATTATTTTAGAAGGGGAGGGTATGAAAAGAGAAGGGAAGGGATGGGATGGAATGGAATGGAAGGGAAAAATGATTTCACCTCTACACCCCAATTTGGAGGGGACAAAATCAATTGATTTGAGAGGTAGAGGAGGTGACTTTTTTTTCTCCCCTCCTCTTTACAAAATTTGTAGAGCAAGTAACATTATAAATTTCCCCTCCCCTCCCCTCCCCTCCTCTTCACCTCTTATGGAGCAAAGTGTAAAAGAAGTCTAAAGAGTCCTTTTTCGAAATCTTTGCAGAAGCTGCAAAGTTGCATAGGCGGGTATCGAACTCTCAACCTTTGTATAAACAACAGCTTTAAGACTTCTCTCCTAGCCAACTGAACTACCACCCTTTCCCAAGTCTAAGAGCCCTAAGAAGAGGTCGCCAAACATGCACACTCTTCTTTAATAATTCATGTTTGTCATTGTTACTGTTACTGCAGTAATAAGATCACTGATCAAGCAAAGCCATCAAGGGGTCAGCTGTCGTTTGCAAAGTCACACTAGGATGTCCATTGCACATTTACTTCTCATATTGACTTCGCATATAGCCTACTTATGTTTTCTTTCTAAAATAACCTCCAAATTATGCTATTTGAGTATTTGGCAGTCGTTCAACACAGTAATTAAATTCAATGGAATATTTGCTCAAAAAAAAAAAAAAAATCAATGGAATAAAACCTCTGCATATATCTGTGTAACAGTTTATTTATGAATTAAAAGTACCGTACTTGGGTTAAAAATCACTAGTTTACTAAACTAATTATATAATTAGAGGTAAATTTATTCTTACCATATATATAAATATATGAGTAATAAAAATAAAAACTGTGACAGACATGATATATTGTTGCTATATAAATTATATAGCTATGGTTTTTTTTACCAAATTGATAATATTCATATATAGTTGATAATAAATTCATATATGGTTTTTTCAAATTGATAATAAATTCTGGAATCTACTAGTTTAATTACTACACTAATTATATAATTAGAGGTAAATTAATTAATTTATTCTTACCATAGAAATTTAAATAAAAATAAAAACTGTGACAAACATGATATATATATAGTTGCCACAGACATGAAAGATAATGAATTCATGCACTCACCTTGCAAATAGACATGAAAGATTTGGCCGTCTCCGGCCTGCCCAGACCGATGACATCCGGCGCATCATCGCCTTCGAAAAGTGCACGCACCTGCTTCTCGATCGGGGTTTGCAGAACTACGAGCCCGGTAGTGTAACCGCACGGCATCATTTCGAGTTCGCAGCCTATCACCTCATCCGCACCAAGGTGCATCCTGGCGAACGGCTCGACCAGGATCCTCGGCCACCTTGTCACGACGACTTTCCGTTTGTACGATCTAAACACGTTCCAAGCAGATAAGTCGACGTTGTCCAACAAGAACTTGGGGAGCACGGCACGCGACACAGCCTCGACCTCCGACTTCCTCATGCCAGAAAAGGCAACGAGCCCCATGACACGTAGCCGGAGCTCGGGTCGCCTGACCAACTCGAGCAGTTTCAGTAGAGGCCAGAGGAGCAACAGTGCGGCGAACCTTATCAGGCCAAAGTTTCGTTCAAACGCCGCCAACATGAAGTACGGAAACGGGTCGGGGTCTTTTAAAAGTGTGCCTTCGAGCTCCGCCACGACCGCACTCCGGTCACCATCGGCGTCTTGCACCCCGTCCGATCCCGCAACCCCTGACACGATCATAATTGATGACTCTAACAGGATATTTTTGTGTAGGAAATTAAAATGTTTGTACAATTTTTTTTATATAGGTTTATATATAAGACATGAGGGATATTTGATTAGTGGAGAGTATGTAGTGGGCTTGACTATTTGGATTAGGAGGTTTAACAATACACAACCACTAATGAGGAAAACAGATACAGAACGGTACAACGGTACGGTGAACTGGGAAGGGAGTGTTGAGTTGAGGTTGAGGTTGAGGGACCTAATTCACACCAAACTGAATCCACTTGTGTTTATATGTTATATTTATTTTGTTTCCATATTATATATCTTTCTCTGGCAAATTAATTAAGGTGAAACTGACACTGATGGTTCCAGTTTTGTCAATATCTTTGTTTGGGTAGTCAAAGAGATTAATACGCTAATTAATTAATGATCAGTAGTTTCTAGAAATGATTTTATGTTTTGTAACTCTGTTTTTGCACCATTTTTGTTTTTTTGTTTTTTTTTTTTGCTCCTGGCTGCTTTGGTGTTGGTAGGGTTGGTCATGTGGTGGTATAACTTACTGTGTACCTTTCTGTCCGTCCGATTTGTATCGAGATCCGTACACATTAATCTTAAAAACCTGTTATAAGCTATATCCGTCGGATCGCTGCGCAAAACATCTGAGCAGTTTCACGTATACATTCTGGTGGTTAGTAGAGTTTTAAGCAGGGAAATTATGTATACTAGAGCTGTAACTCGGGCTTCCCACAAGAAAAGTGGTATCAAATAACTAACTAAGAATTTTATAAAATTTTCAATATTTATATTAAACAAAATTTTTAATTTTTTTAATGCAATTAAATAATAATAATAATAATTACAATTCAATGCAATCGACCCGCGCCATGCAGCGGGAAATTGTAATTTATATAACACAATATTATGATATATTGTTCTTTTTAATATTGGTATACTATTCTACAAACAAATATATGAACATAAGACAAATTTGCATTACATTTATTTGACCATCTTTTTAAAACCATTCACGGTTCACCACTATAACTAAAACAACATGAAGCCAGCATGGAGGTTTCTCTGGTAATTGACAGGTCCTTGTTGGCTTTCACTGAAATCGTCTTCCACAAAGGACGATTTTATGACCATCTTTCTCTCCTTGTTAGCTTTTACATTGAGCACCTTACTGAACGGGTGGCATGCTAGTGCCAATTCCATGACTGTAATAACATGCCGTATGTCAAGTTATCAAGAGAAAATCAGTGAAAAGAATCTTCATCTGCAACACCTAAAAAAGGGATCATGCACAAAGTTCATGAGTATTTCCAAGTGTTATTACCTGGTAGCTGTACTTGATACCATGGCGAGATAAAAGAGGAGATTGAGGCAGGAGCATGACCAATCATGAGGAGGTTCTCTCTTTCTAAATTTTCTTTCTCCATAGTCCATATCCGCTTGAACAATTTCAAAATAGAATAAATAATGCTATCTATAAACAAATAAAATAGAGAGAAGTGTCAAGATCTATGAAAAGCAAAAGCAGGAGAAGAGAGTAGGTGACTACCATCCAATTCGCAGATGGAGTCAAGGGCATATCTCTTATCTTTGAATTCAATAAATGCATACCCAGGAAACCTTTGAGTAACCCAAACACTAAATACCAGATGCAAACTACAATCCGCATACAAAATACACTTTTTTCAGAAATGTTAATAATCCAAAACCAAAAACTACGGCTCTCCATACACTACTTGTATCAGGTGGCACCAGTACTCCACATGGTACATACTTATCCAATCACATATTTCAAAACCATTATATAACAAAAGTACATAATAAATTAAAAAGAGAGTTTCCTAAAAATTCAAGCCAAGAATAGTATCTTGCGTAATCAAAAGAACATGATACATTAGAAATAAAAATCAACCATATTGACTTTACAAGATTAATGTGCACAATTCAAGAGTTCAATCTCTATAAAGCCCAACTCTCTCAACTTGTCATAAAAACTTTTTTATCTCTAGTCTCTGTATATTAGTGAAATCAATAATAGTTTGGGACCTTTTGATGCTTATGTGCCTGTCTGAAAAATACCAAACTAAAGTACTTATATTTGATGCAAAATTAGAATACCAAACTAATTAAAATTAATAAGGGATCATACCGCTTTCTGAAACCCATTAATTGATTAATTAAGTACTAACATAAAGATATCGATTATAATCGTATCTTATCCACTAAACACCAAAAAAAAGAGTACATTGAAAACAATGTCAGAAACCAAAACCATGGCATCTCTAACCCTCTATGGTATCAAGAATTAAAAGAGTGTCAGTGTTTTATTAATATCAATAAATCAAAAATTAATGACATGATACTGTCTCTAACCGAGTATCACACCGAAGGAACGGTCAACGGAGGCTTCATCGTGCCATGACCTTTGGTCTTGTGAGGAGCAGCGGAGGGGTCGCCGCCAATGATGGTGGAGAGAAATTTGGGGGTGAGAGCCACGGCGGAAGGGTCGGCGTTGGCGGGGGCAGGGGCAACACCAGCATCACCGTCATGAGATTCTCGTCCTCCAAGTTGAAACCCAGCGCTTCCACCTCCGATGAGAAGAAACAGCCATGCCTTGTGCCTCGATCTGCCTCTGCGTGGAAAGGACATTACAATTGGAAGGTGAGAAAGAGGGGAGGCGAAATATTGTGCGGGTGAACGGCATGTGCACAGTACCGCGAGTGGGAGCAAGGCTTCCTCTCTCCATGCGCAGAATTGATCGTTCGTGCTCGAAGGAGAAGAGGTCAGCGTTGGTGGACCAGGAGAGATTCGGTGGCGGTCACGGCGGACCGGGAGGAGGCGACGCCATGGATGGATGCGGTGGAGTAAGGCAGTGCCGGTGCCGATGCCGATGGGATGGCGATCGATCTGAGAAGGATACGGTGCCATCGTTGCATAGCGTGGTGAGGCGAGACTCTGATCGTTGCAATGAAAGGGGAGGAGCCGGGAGAAGGCTTTCGCTTGCGGTCGATTGGGGAGGAGATTAGGGCCATTTGAAAGAGAGAGAAGAGGAGGGAAAAGTTGCGAAGAGAGCGGGGAAGGGTTTGGAGACGGAGACGGAGACGGAGATTTCAATTTTTCCGCTTGAGAGGCTGAGAGCAGAGAGCGAAGCGTGCTACTTTTTTCGCTGTGAGAGCGAGTCCCGACTGGAGAAAAGGAAATCCGCGAATTCGATAAATCACAATCGTTCTTATACGATCGGATCTGTTCTGAATCGTCTGATATGGGAGGGGCACTTTCGGAATATTGAAAAAACAAAAAAATTGTCTGAACATTGGAGATGTCCAATCCTTCCATGCTTTTTAAAATAGGGAGATAATTAAGAAGAACACATACTGCATGAAAAATAGTGAGTATAACCAAGTACAATTTGGTTTCTCTCTGTAATAGTATCTCTGGCCATCTCCCTTAACCCTTGAGTGATGAACAAAAGAAATTCATGAAGAACAAATATATGCCAATTTATTAATCAGCTAAATTGAACCCGTGCGTTGCAACGGTTATTATACTAGTTTTATTAAAGCTGATTCAGTTGTTTCTACAGTAAATTGAATGTAGCGTCACTGAGTATTAGCTATCGGATTTAAGTTGACTTCAAATCACATCCGTTCACGCCTTGAATATACTGTCAGAGAACAGTAACGAACAGTAGCACATTTCCAGCCATCCAGTTAAGTAAACATCCGATCTGATCGTGTATCTAGATTCTTCTTCCTCCTTCCCTTCGGGTGCGCTTGGATTGTGCAAGGATTAGTAAAAGAATAGTAGAATAGAGAATAGTAGATGAGATTAGTAAAAAAGTAGTGATTTTTTGGATTAGTTAAAGAACAGTAGAAATAAGGTGTTATTCAAAATAGTAAAAGGTTGTTTGGATTGTTTATTTTATTCAGTAATGGATGACTGAAAAAAATAGTAATTAATCCATATTGGGTACGTTTGGATCGTGTAAAGAATAGTAAAGAATAGAGGATTTAGAGAATAGTAGATGAGATTGGTAAAAAATAGTGATTTTGGGATTGGTGTGAGATTAGTAAATATATGATGCTATTCCAAAAGAGAGAAATATCGTTTGGATTGTATGTTTGGAATAGTGATAGAAGAGATGAATAAAATAATGATCTTTTTTTTTTCTTTGCAATTAATTTGTATCTTTTTATTCTACCATGAACTCAATTTTCTTTGGTGAAGCAATCAACTTAATTTTGAGCATATCAGAATTTACGTTTTGTTGAAATTATATGCCTAATCACAATAAATAAATTCAGAATATAAAATATCGGTCCAAAATGTACAATAGTTCATGAAATTCTAATTCGAGCTCCCTATATGCTGGTATGAATGATAACATTTTCCAGATGAACCAATTTGCAATTAAAATGCTTTCAACAAACCACTTCTTAATCATAATATACTTCAATGGATATTAAAAGTAATCACAAATTCATTAACCGCTAAAATAAAAATTTGAAGCAAATGGTTCTCCAAATAAGAGGAGGAGAAGATGGTAGAAGGGGCAGCCCCTGCGTGGCAAGGATGGCCATGGATGCATCATCTTGGCAAGGCCAATGGATGGAAGGACAGAGGGAAGGAGAGCTCCAATGAGTAAACAAAAAGATGGCATGATGGGTCTCTATCAACTCTCACCGACGAGGAGAGTATGATGGATGGGTAGACGACAAGGATTGGTTAGTTATCGTGAGATATGTGAGAAATAAGAGAGGATGTAATTTCCTTCACTTCTTCTCTTTCTATCGAATGGGTTGGCACAGAAAGGAGGAGAGAATTAATAAAAAATAGGGGAGTGATATATTTTATTATTTTTACTAACCCCACTCTTTACTATTTTTGCTATTCCACCTTTTCCACGGAACAGCGGGTTAGCACTATTTTGCTACTAATCCGAATTTCAAATCTATGTTTGGATTGAGTCTGGACTGAAAATAGCATCTCTATTCTCAGAACAGTACTAACCCAGGCCATCCAAACATATCCATTTTGTATAGAATAACAGCTAGTAACTATTCTTACTAATCCGAATTAGTGGTTGTACGTTTGAATTATACAAAATTAGAAGAAATAGCTTGTTAATGCGCCTATTCTTTTGACAATCCAAACGCACCCCAATTCCAAGTCTTCACTCTGGGCTCCGCTTCCACCTCCAGATTTCAATCGTCTCCAGAAAGTTCCTATAAAATTAAGAAGACGACCATGTTGGTCGGCTCACGCGGTGGTAATCGGAGCTCGCCTTGCTTCCGGCTGGCTAAGATACTGCATGCGGAGCAGGTGATATGAATCCCTTCTCTCCTAGTTCCAGTTTCCAAACTGGGAGCCGGGAGTGAAGACTGAAGAAGGGCGCAAGGCGCAAGGCTGAAAAATCCTCCCTTTCAAATTGAGTACCGTTGTTGTTGCTGTACCGGTACTCTTTCATAACCCATGGGCACCCGCCAGTTGGAGAAGCTTGTGAGAGAGTGCTGTAAGTCGGGTAACCTTACCCACGCGGAAGCAGTCGGCCTCTTCCACCGGCTTATGGCCGCAAAGGATCCCACACCGGCCATCAACTCCTTCAACTTCATCTTTGCAGCTTTGGTTCGCATGAACAACTTGAACCACCAATACGCCACCGGATCAGTGTTTGCCCTCTTTAACCCGGCTGATTCGAACTACTAGCATCTTACCCGATGTGTCCACTTATAACATTGCCATCGACTGATGTATCCGAGCGAATCGAGTGAGCCTGGCTAATGTTTTTCTTGCAAAGTTTCTCAGACAGGGGCCAAGATTCGATCCACGGGTGTTCAATCCGTTACTGAAGGGCCTTTGTCAGGAGGACAGGCTCTCTGAGGCCACAGCTATGGTGCTCGAGAAAATGCCACGGCTTGGTTTCACACCTAATCTGATCTCATATACGACTCTTATTAAGGGTTTTTGCGCTGCGGGAAGGACTAGCTTTGCCCTTGATGAGTTGCTCCAGAAGATGGTTACGCAGTTTGGTGTTCAACCAGATGTAATAACATACAACACGATCATAGATGGTCTTTGCAAAGAGGGCACAGTCGATAAAGCCTTTAAATTGTTCGAACAGATGCTTTCAGCAGGCATTGTGCCCACCACGGTGACATATAACATACTGATTAAAGGGTTGTTCGAGCAAGGAGATATTAAGAAGGTAAAGGACCTCCTGCACCAAATGACTCTTAAAGGGCTCAAACTTAACGTTGTGACCTACACCACCTTCATCGACGGGCTGTGCAAGGAACTAAGGAAGGATTGATGGATCAGGTGGAAAAGCTGCTACATATAATGCATGTTAACGGTGTGACACCTAATCTTATTACATATAGCAGTGTAATAAACGGATATTCGAAACTAGGTTGTTGGGAGGAAACAATTAGAATTTTAAAAGAAATATTCGATCGAGGCCTAGTGCCTAATGTGATTACTTATAGTACAGTGATGGATTCCTTGTGCAAACAAGGACAGTGCAAGGAAGCTCATAAGGTGCTTGATTTGATGCTTGACAGAGGTGTAAAACCAGATGTCGTCTCGTTTAGAACTTTACTTCTTGGCTATGCAGCTGAGGGCACAGTTGATGATGTGATGAATATCTTGGATACTATGGCACTTAATCATGGTGCACCAGACCATTCAACTTACACCTACTTGATCAAAGCATATGTTAAGAATAGAAAAGTAGACGAGGCCGTTTGTGTGCTGGAAAGAATGAAGCGAGAAGGGGTTAAAGCCGGCTCAGATGCATTTGCTCCTATTCAGAAAATGCTTTTAGGAAGGGGACGAGTCGATGAGGCAAAATATCTGATTGACCAGATAATAAAAGATAAAAAAAGGGCTGATGATTGAAGTGTGTTTCTTGTATAAGGGTTGTTTTTTGGATACAAGTGGCTACTTTATAATCTATTTATAAATTCTGCTGTTGTGCTTGTGCATCCTTTATCATGTGAAAAACTACTGCATCGATCTGAGTAAATTTTCATGTTTTTTATTTATCATCATGTCCTATCATATGAGAAACTACGACTGCTAATGATCCTTTACAATCTATGTATGGCTTAAAAAGTAGTAAACATTGAGGCACAAGAGGGGTATCTAGAGATGGCAGAACCCGACCCGACCCGACCCGACATTTTTCAGAAAGTCAAACTAACCCGACCTGATCCAAACCCGACCCGACCCGACCCGAGATCAAATAGCATCCAATTCAATTCAAATCAACATACGATCCAAACAAAGTAAATATTAAAATTGACCCGACCCAACCCGCCCATCACCCAACCCGCCGATCACCCAACCCGACCCGAGATATTCTAGGAGGTCAAACTGACCCGACCCGCCCGCCCGATTTGCCACCTCTAGGGGTATCCATGCTGGTTGCTGAAATGGCTTAAGCGGATCTTGAATCCATTTTGATCACGATTTTTTTTTTGGTATTTTGACTGCAAGAATCCATTACAATCACCACAACTGACAACAAACTATTTAAACAGGTGAATGCTTTATTTGCATATTCTTAGTAGTTCATTAAACGAGAGAAAAGAAGAAAGTGAGAAGCGGTGGTCTAGTTATGATAAATCCGGATTCAAAATGCCTATATAGAACTTACAATATTATTTTCTAAAAAAAACCATAATACTTAATTTGATGTACATGATTCACGCTGCAAACTATATATTTGGATAAACTAAATGATAGGAAAAATTCGATATAATGCGTCCAATTATTGCATTTAGATTTAGGCCAATGAAAAGACGAGGACTGGATCCTCATTTGTACCCAAATAAAAGAAGCACCATATTTTTGTATGAGGAGGGATCTATTGACAATGCTAAACTTAACAATCTTGACAATGGAAACTTTAAAAAATTCACAAAAATTCACAAAAACTCTTAAAAATGAAAAATAATTTATGGATGTACTACTTAACTTATAGATTGATTACATGTCCAATTATATTCAATTTAAGCGATATTTGATAGCTCTTCAAAGATCCGTTAATTTACAACCGTTGAAAAATGCACAAAATTTTGATAAGCCATTAAACGATGTTTAAATTGATTGAAATTTGAAACACTATCAATCTATAAGTTAAATAATACATCCATAAACTATTTTTTATTTTTAAGAGTTTTTGTGAATTTTTACAAATTTTTTAAAGTTTCCATTGTCAAGATTATCAAATTAAGTATTGTCAATGGATCCCTCCTCTTTTTGTATTTAGCATAAGTGGCCTGTGCTGTGAGCCCTAAATCAATCTCGTGGGCCTAATTATATTGGATTTTGTTCCAGTTGATGTATTTAGCATATAAGTGGCCTGTGACTGTGATGTACATTCTATGCGTCTTTTAATCGGATCCATGTTATTGAAATTACTTGACAATTTTTATGACTACCGGCTGGCTCGTCATAAATTTTGCTATAGATGAGACGATACCAGCTGCAATTGCAGAAGTTCTAATATGCACTAATTTTCATTCCTATATATTTAAAAAAAAAAAAAGAAAAAAGAAATGGAGATTATGTGAGAAAAAAAAAATGACAAAATTGAAAATAGTAGGTCCTGTGAAGCGGATGCTTTTGATGAAAAATAATATGAACAATATGAACAATTTTTCATATGCTTAAATTAGAGTACCTGGGGGTGATTGTAGTGACGAATTACCAAAAAAAATGTGGAGAATTGGTCAATGCTACTTGTGTTTTTTCCTAAAAGTTAATAGCAGCTATCAACAATCAGTGACACTTGTTTGAAGCTCTGATTTTCACGTAGAATGGTAAAAGAACTTCCAGAAATTTCATGCCTGCTCATGTGCCAGCATATGCTTAAAATTTAAATCAACTATGACTAATCGCGTGCTTATCCTCTGCTACGCTGTATTGTACTGCGCAGCAAATCAACGATGCAGATTATAGGAGGGTTTTTCTGAGATTGAGTTGCACGAATCTCAGAGCAGATCCAACTGTTGGAGTACTGTGCAGTAGAATACTGCGCTTTGTCACCGAGGCTACGGCCTAGTGGTAGTGACATGGGCTCCCACTATGGAGACCCGGGATCAAGTCCCAACAGGGGCTGGGCAGGGGATAATTGGGGAGTTTGCCTACTGGCTTTAGTCAAAAAAGAATACTGTGCCAGATTAGTCAAAAAAATAAAAATAAATAAAAGAATACTGTGCTTTAGAGGATATGAATTCTGACTAATCTGGCATTAGAATTGGTGAGCCGTTTTTAGTTTCAAGTTGAACAGAGCTAATTGGAAATTTGTATGATATATCTAACTGCCCTTTAGTTAGGATATTGTAATCTTTATTATTTGGGTGCTAAGTGATATTGAGCTCGAAATATCTCATCCTTTGAAATCTACCAGTGCAAGTCAAAAAAAAAAAAAAAAAAAAAAATCTCATCACTTCATCGTCAACCAATGCATTAATTAAGTGACACTTATGCCATTTTTTTTAACATATATCATACTGAAAAGTTGAAGAACAAAAACACATGATGAAAATTGCCATTAGACCAAGAGACAAATTGATTGCCTTGCGGCATTTAATTAAGTTTCACAGCAAAAACTACTCAGAAAAGAATTACTAAGTTGGTCAAATAAAAAATTTAAAAATAAAAACACCTCCTTACAACGTTCAAAATGGGTAGTACGACTATTTGATACGGTTGAGGAGCAACGCAATCTTAACGATTTTGAGTTTAACTTAAGAATCAGACTGAGAATACACATCCGAGAACTCACCATCAATCTAGAGACCAAGTGGCAACAACGAACATCAGTACGATGGATGGCCTTAGGGGATAGCAACACAGCCTATTTTCATGCTCTGGCCAACACACGACGCAAGGGTAACCACATAGATCACGTTTACCAATCTGACAACGACGCAACTGTAAATGATCCGACAACCATTCTTTCCCTATTCCATAACTACTACAAAGACATCTTAGGAACGCAACTCCCCACGTCCCAAGAACTTCCCCTCTTGCCACACTCTTCTCATGAATTAACACCCCTTGCGAATCATTTCTCACAGTCAGAGATCAGGAAAGCACTGTTTGGCTTAGCAAAAGGTAAGGCGTGCGGCCCAGATGGATTCCCAACCGAGTTTTTTCAGGCCAACTGGGAAATAATAAAAGGTGACATAACTCTCTTATTTGATGACTTCTATGAGAACAGAGTTGACTTATGGAGATTTAACAAGGCTCATATTTCACTCATTCCAAAAAAGGAGGGAGCAATGCAGCTGCAAGACTATCGACCGATTAGTGTTCTATCTGCCATTCCTAAACTCATAACTAAAGTACTGTCCGAAAGGTTGAGGCTTCACATGCCAAACTTAGTATCACACAATCAAACGGCATTCATTAATGGGCGCAGAATTACAGAGACTTTCCTATCAGCACGGCAATCACTATGCTTTCTCCATCAACACAAGATCCCATCTGTCCTCGTAAAGATTGATTTCAAGAAGGCTTTCGATACGATCTCTTGGGACTATCTTCAGCGAGTAATGCTGGTGCGCGGTTTTCCTGATAGATGGATACTTTGGATCCACAACCTTCTCATCTCCTCCTCATCTGAACTAAAAATAAACGGGGTTCTGGGGCAACCATTCTTTCACCGTAGAGGGTTACGCCAAGGCGACCCTTTATCGCCCCTACTATTCATTATCGCCACAGACACGCTACAACACATGCTCCGTGAGATACAACATCAACTAGTTCACATACCGGGAGCCCAAATTGAACTCCTTCAATTCGCGGACGACACCATCATCTTCACACCTGCCCATCCGCACAATCTAATGGCCATTTCTCATATGTTAACAAAATTCTCTGAGATGTCTGGACTTCACATTAATGTTCAGAAATCATCATATGTCCCCATATCGATACCGGACACTCTCACGCCAATGATCACACACATTATAGGGTTCTCGCCCCAGTCTCTTCCGATAAGCTATTTAGGACTACCCTTAACGCATAAAAAACCATCGTTATCAACATTTGACCCACTCATTCAGGGGGTTGAAAGGCGATTACAAGGATGGCAGGGCAAAAATTTATCCCTACCAGGTCGGGCGGTTCTCACCAATTCCGTACTCAATGCACTTCCTATTTACTACATGCAAGTATTTATGCTACCGCAAGGTGTGATTGATAGATTAATCAAAATAACGAGACGCTTTCTTTGGAGAGGCCATGACTCATTTTCTGAAGGTCACTGCTTGATAAGCTGGCCCATCATGTGCCTCCCGAAACAATACGGGGGTGCGGGCATCACGGATCTTAAAGAACAAAACAGAGCATTACTCCTGCGATGGCTTTGGGTCTTTGAGAACTCACCCGACAACCAGTGGGCTTCAAAGATAAGAATCCAACTCGACATTACAAACTGGGAACAACTATCACTATCATCAACTCATACACCACCTTACATCCGTGAACTGTTGTCTTTACTTCCAATTTACAGAGCCTGCACATCGAATGCATCCCCTCAGAGCACACAACCTTGCTGGACACTAACCACTTCCGGTTCTTACACATCAGCAAGTGCCTATAAATTCCTAAAAGATCCGGGTATGCGAATAGTAGACCCCAACATACCATGGAAACTAAGATTACCGCCTAAGATCAAATACTTTCTTTGGTTCCTAGCAAAGAATAGGCTACTTACTAATGACAACCTGACTAAGTGAAACTGGCCTTGTGGCCTCTCCTATGTGCTATGCGGGGCTACACTACTTGAAGACGCTGATCACCTGTTCCTATCATGCACCTATTCAAGATGCATATGGAATGACATCCTACCAAACAACACCACACCACACCACACCGCCTTCAACTATACAAGACCTTACCACATGGCTACGCAGGTTAAAAAATGGCCATCAAACTCAACAGATGTACCACATAGCGTCAACGCTGTGGAATATATGGAAAGAGAGGAACCGCCGTATCTTCCAACACTTATCCAAACCACTTGACATCATATTGCAAATCATTGTGGGAGAAGTCAGGCTCTGGAACCTATCATTTGGAAGATGCCAACCGACAACGCTACAACAAACAGAGGCAATCACGGAGGACGAGGCACACATATTGGATCCACAATGAGACATAACATCGCCACTATGGAGCATTTTAAATTTTCACCTTGCTTTTCCTTGTTTTTCTTTTTAGATAGGACTTTCATATAGCTTAGATCTCTACCTACACTGTGTTCAGTCTCCTTTCTACTCTTTAATCATGTAATAATCCTATGTAAATATGCTTTTGTTTTTTAATAAAAAGAAAATCTCGGCTTGGCTGATTGCCTGTCGCATCAAAAAAAAAAGTTTCACAGCAAAAAGTTTTTTTTTTTAAAAAAAAAACATTCATGAGCATCGATTTGATGACTTTTTTAAAAATGTAATTTGGCATATTGTTGGAAGATGTTCATATAGTTTTGTTAATCATAAGTTAAGAATGAAAATATAAAAAAAAAAAAAAGAGAAACGGAGTCTACATAATTTAACAAACAAAACCTCTAATTTGGAGCCTGAAATTGACTGACCAGATGTGAACTAATGACAATTATTTACAGCTTAACGTGCTTCAACTTTCTAGAATTGACTCTTGGCCATTGAACAAATCTGAAAACAATCTAAAAAAACGAATAACATGTTAAATTGTTAACTATTCTCTATTTCAGAGGCATTCTTGGGCTTTTAAATGGGAAAATTGATTATCTAAGTGGGCCGTGCCTTTTTTTCTTGTAAGTTTGTGTTCAGGCAATAATTTTGTCTATAAAGAAGTTAGCATGCTTTTTTATTTTTTTATTTAAGAAACCATCCTTTAAGGCTTCAATGGCTAGTTTTACAAAAAAAATTTTTAAATAATTCGATCTTTTTTTTTTTTTTGAAAAAACGAAAGCTGCAGTTATTAGTAACTACTTGCTGAAATGTTAAAAATTAGAACTAGAGCAATGCATATATTCAATCTCGTTGATTCATTTTTGTGCTAGTGTTAGCACAAAACATTTCAGATTTGTAAGAAACTGTTTTTCAATACACTTTAATTTCTTATGATTAACTTACTTTTCCCCGTTTTGTCCTAAGCAAGAGAAATAATCTTGTATATATGTAGAAAAAAACGATTTTGTATTTAAAATTCTATCCAATTTAATCCCTTACCCTGATCACATACATATCTATTTGCGATCCCAAACACCATGAAATGTTGTTGAGTAATGAGACTGGTATTGTTGTTTGAATATTCAGTGACAGATCTATTCGCGGCGGATTTCAGATCTCCTAACATATGGTACGGTGATAGGTACGTGCCATATTTTAGATCTCCTAACATTTGCGGGCGAGTCGAGTACTGTCTAGGTACGTGCCTGAGCTTGATTTTCAAAGTGAGCTAAATGCATGGTTTTTCTCTCTTGAAACCCTTTTAAAAAAAGTTGTACCCACCACCATTTATCATGTATGCATGGGTTAAGTAATTTTTGGGTCTCTCTTATTTCTTCTCGGATGCCAGCATGCCATTGAAAGGAAACACATGGTATATCCATCCGAGTTGAAGTTGTGAGCTAATTGTGAAATTTTATGGAACCGAAAATTTGTGTGTCACGATCACATTTTTTTTTTTGGGGGGGGGGACTCGGGATTGTCTGCCGCACCGCCGAATCTGCAGCGCAGATCCGACGGTACGGTAGACCTAGGGATCCGTGAAAAGCACTGAGTCCATATCCTGAGGTCTAGCGCACTGTCAGATCTGCCGCCAGCAGATCCGGAGTCGGGTTGGGGGGGACAACGCGGGCTTAATCTGCAAATGTCTATACCCACGATATCCCATTTCGTGAAAATATATATATATATATATATATATATGATGGCAAACAATGAAACAGACACTTCAATAAATACAATTAATTAGTAATCATGTGCATGTAATTTACTACATGAAGTGACATTCTCAATCTGTATCTTATAACCAAAAAAATACCTTTTACTTTGACAAAACTATCATAAAATAGAGACGATTTGTTTATATTATCAAAGAAAATTAATATACTTATTTTAGCTCTAATTATCTATGGTAATATGAAAAATAAATATAAAATTATAATAATTGAGCTCGTATGGAACTCGGAGTTCGATTCGGTTTAGCTCAGTTCGATTTCAGCTCGAGTTCGGTTTAGCTCCAGCTCGATTCGGTTCAAGTTCAATTTAGATCAAATTCGATTTGATTCGATTCGTTTACATCCTACTATCACAAACACACACGGAAACAACCAAAAAAAAAAAAAAACCGAAAAAAAAAAACGAAAAAAAAAAATCCCCCAATCACGTGCCTCTCGCACGAGCGAATCGGGTGCTGCCTACGTGGCAGGAGGAGGCAGACAAAGACCCTCTAATTTCCTTTTGACTTCGCTTTACTTCCTTCAACCTCCTCCTCCCTCCCTTTACTCTGCGCCCGGTCCATCCCCACAAACCCCTTCTCCGACTTCTCCCCGCCCCCATTCCCCACTGCACGCGGGCCCGCCCCCCCGCTCCACGCGCATCCACCGGCTACCTCCGGATAATCAAGACTTAAGAGCTCGATGCAGTCACTAACAATAGAGAAACAATATTTTTATCCGTAAACTAATTAAACATGTATATTTTAGTTAGGGTAAACATAAACACAAACAATATAATAAAGCGGATATATATCATATCATAAAAGAGCTCACAATAAATACGTGCAATAAACCCTAGTCGCAAAGAGAGAGAAACCCCAGGGCTGATCTCGTCCGTCCGTTGCCCCCCTCGACGGTCCCGATCCGCCCATTCCTCGTTCGTGCTTATCACTCCCCCTCCCCGCTGCCGGTCCGTTCCTGTATTCTTTTCTCCCCCTCTTTCTTTTCCTCTCTTCTCTTCAGTAAGCAGCTACTGTCGCTTTCTTTCTCTCTCTCCTTTTCTCCTCTCCCTTGTCTAATCTGTAGAATCTGTACATCAATCGGTAGCTATCTATAGAGCGGCGGCTATCGGCCAGGCATGGATTTTACTCGATTCCACAGGAAATGGCGCAATCGATCGCCGATCGCCGCGTAAATGTTGTCTTAGAACTTAGGAGTTAGGAGTTAGAAACCCTCAAAGATCGTGACTTTTTTCCCTCGATCTCTTCGTAGTTTTCGTTCCTTTTCGCTTAATCGGGCCTCTAATGGCGAACTGATGTGATGCTTTTTTTTTAACATATGCTAACAATCAATCACCTGCTCTTAACTTAAAGCTGTTAGCTGCGTACTTTTGGTGTAAGTTATCGTCAATCTATGAGCTCTTTTTTTCTACTTGCAGTCTTTCTTTATTTATGTACTTATCTTGAGCTGATTCTTGTTCTTGTTGTTGCAGAGAGATGATCACTGAGAGACCCCTGACAATGATGCCGGAGATGGGGATGGAGGGGTTTAACGGGGACGATCTGCTGCGCGATGATCTGGACCAGATTCTGCGCGAGCAGAGGCTGCGGCAGGAGGTTAGTGATTTAGAGAGGGAGAGGGAACTCAACATGTACCGGAGCGGCTCGGCGCCGCCTACCATCGAGGGTTCCTTGTCGGCAGTTGGTAATATACTGCCGGAGCTCCTGGCCACGAACAATGGCGGCAACGGGTTCTTGTCGGAGGAGGAGCTCCGTGCCGATCCGGAGTATCTGTCCTATTACTACTCCCATGTTAACCTAAACCCTAGATTGCCCCCTCCGGTGCTGTCGAAAGAGGACTGGAGGTCCACGCAGAGGCTGAAGACGGCTGGGGGAGGGTCGGGGTTTGGAGGGATTGGGGATAGGAGGAAGCCAGTTAGAGAAGGAGACGAGTTTTTAGCTGGGGACTCGCTCTTCTCTCAGCAACTGGGGTTTGGCGTGAGAGATGAGGGCGAAGGGGATGTGAGACTGGGTGGTGGGCCCGGTGAATGGGTCGATCAAGGCGGGGATGGCTTGATCGGACTGTCGCTTGGCCGTCAGAAGAGCTTTGCTGATGTGCTTCAGGTGATCTTGATTTTCTTTCTTGAATGTTTGAGATATCCTTCTTGATGGTTGCATTTAAGAATGCTTTGAAATGGTGATATGACGTAGAATTTATTTGTTGATTTATCTCATTTGTAGAGTGATTTGATATCACTTCTGATTGTATAATACAAAAGATTTCAGTGGACTTGAATACTGTAATTGAGTACAGGTGTTTTTATTCCTGATCTGTGTTTGTGAAGGTCTGCTATAGTGTTAATCCATTGTCATATATCCAAATCTTTCATGTACATATCAAAGAATTATGTTTATGGATGTTATTGAAAGTAATTTTCTCGGATTAATTGGAGATTGCTTTCTGAACATGGTTTCTTGAAGCTTTTGTCGTGTCTTACATGAATTAGTCTAAGTACTTTTAGTTATCCTGTATATAATGGAACATGACATGTTTTCGCATCACTATTTTCTTTTCAGGATAACATGGGTCGTCGAACCCCCTCCTCCGAGCACCCGTCTCGCACACCCAGCCGCAATGCATTTATGGAGGGTCAGGAAACCTTGATGCCGTCTGGTGGTGCCCACTTAGAAGCCCTAAACGGGCCTAAACTTGTCCAAACTTCTCAGTCTCAAACTTTTGCCTCGGTTGTTGGTGCGTCTCTCTCTAGAAGTAGCACGCCAGACCCCCAGCTTGTTGCACGTGCACCCAGTCCTGGTCTCCCACCTGTTGGTGTGAGAATGGGCCCCACTGATAAGAAAATCAATAGCGGTCAATCCTCCTTTAACTCTACCTCTAAAATGCTCGAGTCCGATGATATCCTGGCTGCTCTTTCTAGCATGAACATCTCTGCCATTGGTACATCAGACCAAACCCATGGAGAAATAAATAACCACCAAGTTCTTAATAATTTGAATAACATGAATCTGAATCTCCATTTGGACCTGCCCTCTAGTCAAGTTCATGCTAAGCCCCACTCTTATTTACAAAAGAATGAATCTGACTACTTGGGTGTGCCATCTGTTCATGCAAAGCCGGCAAAGTCTAATTCATTCAGGGACTCCAATAAGAGTGCTGCAAGCCTTGCTGATTTGAGAAAGTCGTACCATAACTCACCTCCTACATCTTCTAATGCCAGTCCTGGTGGTTCCCCCAGTCAGTACCAGAACCTTGAAGGAATAAACGCGGCTTTTCTGGGGTATGGCCTTGGCGGCTATTCTATGAACCCGAGTGTACCATCAAATAAGATGAACCTTCTTGGAGCAAATAACCTTGCAAACAATGTCAACACTAATGTATTTTCTCCACCGAGTCCTACCCTTTCTGATATTCAAAATTTCAGCCTGGTTGGTAATGCATCTGGCTTTTCTGACCCGCTTTACATCCAATATCTCAAAGCAGCACAATACATGGGCCAGGGATCGTATACTGATTTGACTGGGAGCCAAAAAGCTTATCTTGAGTCCTTGTTACAATCTCAAAAGCAGTACGGCATGCCATTAATGAGTAAAAATATAGGTTTAACTGGATATAATTATGGGAGTCCAAGTTATGGTACTGCCGGGATTTCTTACCCAGGTAGCCCTTTAGCTAGCCCAATTGCAGCTGGTGGGCCTGGGAGCCCCCTCAGAATTGGGGAGAGGAGCTTGAGGTATCCTTTTGGGTTGAGGAATTTGTCTGGTGGTGGTTGGCATCCTGATTTAACAGGGGCTGTGAACGGAAGTTTCCCATCTACTCTTTTGGAGGAGTTTAAAAGCAACAAAACAAGGTGCTTTGAGCTTGCTGAGATTGCTGGCCATGTTGTTGAGTTCAGGTATGGTGTATTGTTTAATTTGGTCAAATGAAAGCTAATGATATCTCACATATTTGCTAAAAAAATTTCATGCATCTCAATTGACTGTTGCTGCTAAATTTATCCCCAGTGCTGATCAGTATGGGAGTCGCTTCATCCAACAGAAGCTGGAGACAGCAACAGTTGAAGAGAAGGATATGGTTTATGAAGAAATAATGCCCCATGCACTCTCACTTATGACTGATGTATTTGGCAACTACGTTGTTCAAAAGGTACTTCTATCTACTAGCCCTGAAAATGAATCGGTACTTCAGAATTATATTAAAGGCTTTGTTGTTTGTTTGTAATCTGATTTTTACCTTTCATTATGGATTTGTATAAAATGTAGTTTTTTGAGCATGGAAGTGCTGCCCAGAGGAGGGAATTAGCTGACCAATTGTTTGGGCATGTCTTAGCTCTCAGTCTTCAAATGTATGGATGTCGTGTTATCCAGAAGGTATTCTTCATTTTCAGGAAGCCATTTCTCAATGTTTTCTCAACGTCCTATTTCTCTTAACTTACTGATGTAATTGTCTTCAGGCAATAGAGGTGGTGGATCTGGACCAGAAGATAAAAATGGTAGCAGAGCTGGAAGGAAATGTGATGAGATGCGTTAGGGACCAGAATGGGAACCATGTCATACAGAAGTGCATAGAGTGTGTGCCGCAGGAAAACATTGACTTCATTGTCTCCACTTTCTATGATCAAGTTGTTTCATTGTCCATGCACCCCTATGGATGTCGCGTCATTCAGGTTAAACATGCTTGTCATCTTTGTTTGAACTTTTGTCTTGAATAACTGAAATTATTTACTGTCTTGTTTCTTATGTTGCTTTTTATACTGACGCCATAGTTAATGGTTGGAAAATGCTTTTGCTTTGTTGCAGAGGGTGTTGGAGCACTGTGATGACCCAAAAACACAGAAAATTTTGATGGATGAGATTTTACAATCTGTCTGCCTCCTAGCCCAGGACCAATATGGGAATTATGTTGTCCAGGTTTGTCGATCTATTTGATTTCTTAGTACATAATATATATCTTGACAAGAAGTTGAGGTTGTCGTGTTGGCATAAAGTTAGAATAAACAGTATCGAATTAGTCATATTGACAATAGTAATGCTCATCGATACATTGTGCTGGTCTTTCATGCAGCTTTTTTTAATTGTTGGGTTTCATGGTTCTTTAACATTTTTTCTTTCTTTTTTTTTGAGCAGCATGTGTTGGAACATGGGAAGCCAGACGAGAGATCACTGATAATAAAGAAGTTAGCAGGGCAGATCGTACAAATGAGCCAGCAGAAGTTTGCATCTAACGTAGTTGAAAAGTGCCTCACTTTTGGTGGGCCTGCCGAGCGCCAGCACCTCATCACTGAGATGCTTGGCACCACTGATGAGAATGAGCCTCTCCAGGTAATCATTGATTTATTGTCTCTTTTTTCTTTTGCTTTGGTTGCTTTTTTAACTGCTTGTTAAAAATTGGTTGGGGATATGTTCTGATACCAGATTTATCAGACCAAAGACAATGAGAAAAATTGACATGCCTTTTTTTTTAAAAAAAAAAAATGGCAGTGAGATTTAATCTATGCTATCATATAATACACGAAACATGATGAAGGTTGATGCAAGTTTTTAACATTAATCACATGACTTTGAAATTGCAAAAAATTTATTATTTTTTATGGTTTTCATGGAATATCTCACATCCTACACAAGCCAAATGACTGCTGACATGTCTATGATTTTATTTTTTATTTAAAAAAAAATTATGTCTTGTTTTGTGAGATGTCCTTTAAGTTGCCCTTGGTTTGGGTAAACGTTGTGACTATTTCTCATATTGATGGGATGTAAAACACCTTGGCAAACTTCTGTGAGATTGCTCATAGTTGTAGTGTTGTAGATTGTTATTTGAGACACACTTAACATAACTATAATAACTAATGACCTCGATTGCACTCCGAGCATGTTCCCTGGTTCCTGTTTTCTGGTTGCTTACCTAGAGAAGTCGTTATTTTAAGGGTTAAATCATATTGGTTTTTCTAGTTGAGAATTTAGTTGGAAATAAGTAAAATGTTTTTATTTGGTAGTTTGTCTTCTGTCTGATACTAAGACAAACCTGATGAAGGACCTAATGCCCTTTTCTTTTCAGGCAATGATGAAGGACCAGTTTGCTAATTATGTAGTACAGAAAGTTCTGGAGACGTGCAATGATGACCAGCGTGAGCTAATCTTATCTAGAATTAAGGTTCATTTGAATGCCTTAAAGAAATATACTTATGGCAAGCATATAGTTGCTCGTGTAGAGAAGCTTGTTGCAGCTGGAGGTATGCCATTACTCTTTTAAAATTTCCACTGTTTTCTTAATGTTGTTTCTTGTAATTTTGAGAAAATAACGCAATTACTAAATTGCAGAGAGGAGGCTGGGGCAGCAGGCAGCTCCGTATCCCTCTTAGGGGTGCAAGGGGATGACCATGTACAGCTAACCTCAGAGGCTAGTGTGGGAGAGAGACTACTGAGATCTCTCCTTTTTTATGTACTGTTTATTAGGTTGGTCCTCAGAAATAAAGTTGTAGTTTTTTGTACTAAAAAACTTGTACATTTCTGTAGTCTGAATATAATAGATAATTATGCGAGAGAGAGTGAGGCCGAGGCTCAGAGAGTAATTTTATAACTGATGCCCCTGCAGAAGAGACTTAGGTTTTCTGTACAAGCTTTAGATATGTAAAGGAGATGATAGTAGAGAAGAAAGTTTCAAGTTACGGGAGTATGGCGAGACTGTACAAATTTGGTCATGCGGAGAGCTTGTCTGTTGTTGTGGACTTGTTGGTTGTTGTTTTAGGGGAGGACTAATATGTTGCTTTCATGTTATTTTCAAGTATTAGACTTAATCGTAAATGAGGATTTCAAGCTTTATACCTTGCTGTCTTGTTTTTCTGCTGTTTATGTTTTCATGATAATTGTTTGTTTTTATCTGCAATAGTGGAGTGGTGAGGCAGCTTCTGGTTTGGTAGGCTCCCTTACAACTGATCAAGTTGTACTACAATCTTAATAAAAATGTACACCAAAGGTTGGTAGATTATGTTGGAAAGGATCGAAGACAAGATATGAAGCTGACTTGTATTTGTATTGTTAGAAATCAACATCATTGTACCGACTGCTACTTAGACGGCCTTTCCTTTTCTTCTTCTTTCTTAATCTTTAGTTTGAGGAATAAAAATTAACATGTGTTCTCTATACTTCCCTGCTCTTTGGTTTCAAGCTTACTGTTTAGTGGTTTGTGACTGCTTGCTCAGCATTTTTATATGATCTAAATGTAATCTAAAATCAAATTCATACTCTAGAAAGAGGCTTAAACTTCTATACTTTTTAGCTATATCACAACATCATTAATTTCAACCATTAATTTTTTTTTCTCTCTTCTTTATTTCAATCAAATTGCTCAAATTAATTTTTTTGGATAATAATAATTTATCTAAGAACAATTTAAGACACAAAATATTTGCAACTCTTTGTATTCTTTTATATGAATTGATATGTAGCAAATATATTGTATAGAAAATATGTTAAGCTCAATATTTATTTAATAAGATATATTTATGAAAAAATTTTTTTTTTTAATATCTATAAATTAAATTTATGTAATATTATTTTTTCAGGGGAAGCCCGATTCACAGCTCTAGTCACATTAAAAGAAGCTTCTTTTTTTTTAAGGTCTGATGTGATAAAAGGAACATGACACTGTTTTTTATATTGTTAGTTCTTCCAATTTTTTTTTTCTTGAATTGGCTGACAGAGACTCTCTGCATGCTTCTTCCAATTCTAACTCATCAGTAATATCACAATTGTTTTCATCAGTCATTGTTCACTTGTGAAAACATGAAGGGTAAAAATATTTCTTTCACAACACTGTCAGTAGGTTCAACCATCTGATCTTAACAAAATCATGAAAAAAAAAAAGAAAAAAAAAACACACACACACACAAAAGCACTCTTAACCATCCAATAATTATTAAACTCCTACAAAAACAAAGCTATAAAGATGACTGCTTTGCAGCTTAGCATTTGGGAAGATCGGACGGTGGTGGAGGCAGCTTCTGGTTAGGGAGGTTTCCATCTAACACAAGCCATGCCATCCTCAGTCCCCAGCTTGTGTGCACTTCAAGGTGACAATGCATGAACCAGACACCTATGTACAAAAGTTGCATAATTGTTTAAAATAGAGAAGATCAAAAGAAAGAAATTCCAATTTAGTCAAAAAAAAAATTATTAGATACCTGGATTATCTGCGAGGAAACGAACCGCTACCCAGCCACCAGCTGGAACCCCGACGGTGTTTCTCTCAACTGGGTCTACAAGGTTGAACCTTGACGGGTCTTTGGATGGGTTGTAGTTGCCAAAGCCTTGTCCAACCACAAAGAAATTGAAGCCATGGATATGCAAAGGGTGGCTTTCGGTACCCAAAATGCTAGTGTCTTGCATCACCAACTCCACGCTTGTATTGAAGGGAATGACGAGAAGTTTGGTGGCATTGGTCACGAACGTGTTGTTTGGAGGAGTGCCGGTGTAGTTGAATGGCATGAGGGGTATGATTGGGAAGTTTGACGCATACACACCTCGCGATTTTCCAGCGAAATGGGATTCGAGCAGCGCCTTTGTTGGAAGAACGAAGGATACGTTATTTACTGATGCCGCGAACCGTGTTCCATTCGGGCCCTGATTTTAACAGAATTTGTAGTATATCAGCACTAAAAAGAGACTAGCAGTAGTAATTTTCAATGGAGGCATTTTCGAATTGATGCTGATATTTAAATTCAATGGTACTTTTTTTTATCACACATTTTGTTGGCATTTAAAATATGACAGCATTTTTGCATATATTTTTAAAAATAGTATTCAGATTGCAAGAACGCTGACCTGACATGTTCCGTTCTTAGGGCACGGGTTCGTTCCAAGCCCAACAGTAAAGAAAAATTGTTGGTCGACAGTTTGGGGGACATTTGCGGGATATTGAGCATTTACCAAACTTCTAAGCTTCTTTGTAAAGTTCGTCACAAATGAAGTGTCGTTAAAAACCGGCAGATCGGGCTTCAAAAGTGGCAGGTTCTTGTTAAAGCTAGCCGGAGACAAACTATAGGGATTCTGATACTCGAGAATTCCTGCGACAGTTGTGTTGTCATAAGTTCCTTGGGCAGTGGTGGCATATGGTCTTGCCTCCATGAAGAAATTCGCATTTGGATATTGCGTGTGTGTAGTAAGGAGGACATTCGTTGTTTGCCCCGGGGTAATCAGCAATGTTTTGGTAGCAAAAGGTTTCACGTAGACCGCATCCACTTCGACAACGGTGAGCGAATGGTTGGCTATCGAGAAGAACAGCTCATCGTTGAGTGCAGCGTTGATGATGCGAAGGAGGTACGTCCTGCCAGGTTTCACTTTGAGCTTAAATGTGTCTGCAATCGATTGGACTCTCCATGTCAGTTAAAAAGTACAAAGAAGGGATTAAATATTTATAGCTATAGATTTATTTTTCTTATTGCAATGTATAATCCAAATATAACATGTCATTTTGTTTTGAATTTTTGTGCATTTAGCAAAATTTGAATTTATTTTAACATATATCCAGAACCTTTTGCTGAGCAATTATATAGAGGACCAGGAAGACCGTTGATAGTATACGAATCAGAAACGTTCGGGCCACCGCCAGTTTGTAGAGCCTGTTTGATGACTGCTTCTGTGTCGGCTTTCCACCATTCACCTTCGACATCGAAAGCAATGTGTTTTGTTAAATCATGAAACATAAATAGACAATATATATAATTCAATGTTAGAAGAAATTTAGAAAAAAAGGAATGCATTGATGTACCGAAAATGATAGGGACTTCCTTGTGAGGTTTTGCGAATGGGTAAGGAACACCGCGTTTCGGAAGGATGATGATAGGGCCATACAGAGTTGCCCGAAGCCATGAGATATGCGCGTGCCACCAAAGAGTACCTCGCTGGCCAACGATTGTGAAGTTGTAAACATAGGTGTGGCCTTTCTGAATCGGGCATTGCGTAATGTAAGC
This sequence comes from Cyperus esculentus, assembly GCA_030179965.1. Taxonomy (NCBI): domain Eukaryota; kingdom Viridiplantae; phylum Streptophyta; class Magnoliopsida; order Poales; family Cyperaceae; genus Cyperus; species Cyperus esculentus. Next base: position 5,268,463 of record JASGLE010000007.1, on the reverse strand, counting down.
CGGACCATCAGCCCATGCGCTCCGTAGCTGCCGCACTCCATGCCTGTATTTTTTTTTCCAGTTAAGCATAACGATAAATAACCAAGCTGCGCCGCCGAGCCGAGCATTCATATTGTGTGTAACTTAAATTAATGAAGAAAAGTTGTAACATACCAGTGCAAGGTGATATTGTAGGGAACATGGTTAACCACCCTGACTATGACTCTATCGCCTTCTCTCGCCACAATCTTAGGCCCCGGAAACTGCCCGTTCACTGTCACAATGCTCTTCGTTTTGCAAAGACGCGTCACGTTCGTCATTTGAATCTGCAAAAAAATATAATAAGATTAGTTCATATCTATATAAAATTGGTAATTTAGACATTTCTGTTTGTAAAATTCAGAAAATATATATTAGCTCACATCAAACTGATAGTGTCTTGTAATGCCAGTTTGCTGAGACTCAGTCGCAACCGGAAAGATGAACAACACCATGCATAGAAAAGCAACAATTGTCATGAGAAAAGAGGAAGGCAATAGAGAGATAGCCATTGGATTTTACAAAAAAAAACCCAAATAGAAATGAAGAGGAGATTGTTTATTGGATGCATGACATGATACTAGAGATGAGTATAAATAAGTGTATATAATAATTTTTTAAAATGGAGATGTGTTTCAGTGTCTGTTTGGTGAAATGAGAAGTGTCAACTTAAGCTTTAAGCTGGTCTAGACTAAGAAAGAATAGCTTAGAGTGTTGCTAAAGTCAATCCCAGCTCATTTTGACTATATTTTAATACAGGGCATGCAATATTCTTTATCATGAAAATTAGTTATAATGTCTGCAATTCTGCATTACCTTGAAAAATTGTTTGGAGATGCTTATGTAAGAACGTAAATGGAACTTGGAATTTACTAATAGTGTATTTTTAGAGATAAATTGGATTTGATTTTGTTGGTTTGAGCCTTTGATCAACAATTTATTGCCCAAAATTCAGATTGTAAATATTAATATTCTTCTCAATAATTAATTACTTGTTTACATCATAAAATGATAATTTATTATATATTATACTTTCAATTTGCATGCCCTGGCAGGTAGCCATTTCATTTAACTACCGTTTCTCCTTAATTCTAGCACGAAGTCATTCTCAGCTCTCTCGCATATTTTAAGTTTGTTAGACATGGTGGTGTCAATTGATTTATTTTTTATGCAAGGAAATGGGCCAACGGTAACTTAAGAAAGGAATGATCTTCTGCTTTAAGTGAGTCCTAGTCCCATGTCAAATTAGGCAAGGCATGCCCAAACAAACAAACCAAAGTTATTTCCTTGGCATATGCAATATGTTACATTACATCCATGGCTGCTTGTTTGATTTGAACCCTCATTGACTTGAGCTTGTAACCAACTTACTGAAAAATTAAGGGTACTTCCATACGATGTATGTATTATTTTTTAACATATCTTTGTGGGTTGTGAGCAAGTATGAAGTATCCAATCAAGAGAGGGATATCTGAGCCAACTCCTTTTCTTAAGCGACCTTTTTGGTTGTTGAACAGCACCAGAAGGGGTAAACCAGAGTGAACAGCTTTCCATTGAACGTATTCATGCAATCGAATCAATCACCTAATTTCCGTTATACATGTCAGATAATTGAATTTATAATAGATTTAAAACTTGATACAATTTTGTACTTGTGCTGAAGCTAGTTTATGATCATACTGTACCAATATAAAGGCTGACCAATTCAAACCAAATATCATAAAATCATGAAAATTATTTTAAGGTTAAATTTTTTTTATTTATTTATTTTCTGAGATAGGCCAATATCAATCACAAATCAAATGTACTAGTGCCAAATAATACAAGGGAGCACTATCCAAGTATCCACCCTGGGAATCCCTTTTGGAGGCAACACATTCGGCCCATTAGATCTTTTCTTTTTTCTTTTCTTTTCTGGGAACACATTCGGCCCATAAGATCTTATTTTTCTGGGTACACATTCGGCCCATTAGATCTTTTCTTTTCTGGAAACACATTCGGCCCATTTGATCTTTTCTTTTCTGGGAAAACATTCGGCCCGTTAGATCCTTTTTCTTCTGGGAATACATTCGACCCATTAGATCTTTTTTTTCTGGGAACATATTGGGCCCATTAGATCTTTTTTCGGGTAACACATTCGGCCCATTAGGCTTTTTAATCTGTGAACACATTCGGCCCATTATATATATTTTTTTTGGGAACACATTCTGCCCATTGCATCATTTTTTCTGGGAACACATTCGGCCCGTTAGATCTTTTCTCCCTTTTTCTGAAACTTTATTTATTATACAGAGGAAAAGGCCCATGTTCTGGAAGCGCATAGAAGCCTCAACCGGACTGACACGCGCAAGCTCTAGAGCAGAGCACACTTCGCCCCTTTAACCTTTCCTGACCAGTTCTGATTCGTACACCACTGAATTTCCTTCGGACACTCCTACATCATATTACGGCATCTCTATCTTTGAACACTCCCAACATACATCAGGAGTGTTCGAAAAGAATTCAGTGGTGCCCCTAATGAGTCCGTATCCGCTGTTATTCCAAGGACATAACAGGGCCCTGCTATTTCGATCCGGACCGTTAGATCTAAACGGACGGGCTCGATCCAATTCAGATTACAGGGGGGCCTTTCTCAAATTTGTCTAATCCGTTGATCTTAATCTGACGGTCCAGAAAAGAATAACAGGGTCCTGTTATAGAGGGGTCCTTATCTCCTCTTCCCGTTCCTTCTTTACCTTTACCAGAATCAGAACGACTGTACCGGTACCAGTATCGGTACCAGTATGTTCCGGTCAGTTCTCAGAAGCGCTGCCCTGGCGCAGAAAAGTCAGAGACTCCGATGCGGCCCCGAACCGCTGCGTCTCTATGGCGCCACCGCCGGTACAGCAGCCAGGAGCCACCCGGAGCGGATCGCCGCCGAGATGATCCGGTACGCGCTCGCCGACGCCCGGACCCGTCCCTCAGGTTGTTGCCTGTTGTCTGTTTGTCTCTCTGCTTTCTTTGCTGATTGATTAGGTTTTGCATTTGGTCTAAGTAGTCTCAGGTTGCGTACTGTCTGTCTGGTTTGATGTAATGTGATGTGAATTGTTGTTGATTTGTGTTGAAAGCTGATTGGAGGGAGGAGGCAATGAGGATATTGGAGCAGGGGGTTTCCAATTTGGAGGGGGGAGGAGAGGGGAGTGCTGAAGCTGTTGGGATGCTGAATCTGGCTATTTCTACTTTACTATATGAGAGGTCTGGTTTTCAGTTTCAGTTTCAATTTCAATTTTATCTGTTTTAAATGGTTTTTTTATTATTAAATTATGCATGATTTTATTTAAATTGGATGGTTATTGATAAAAAATGTATATATTTGCATTGTGCAGGGGTAAGTTTCAAGATTCTATGGAGAAGCTTCAGGCTGTGCACCAGCATGCTCCTTCACTACCCTTTAGAGGTATTGTACATATATATATGTTTCTTTGTGTGTGAATATTATATACTGCAATGTGCTGGGTTCAATTATTTATTTCATGATTAATGTGGTGCTGCTTGGTGCATAACTGCATAAGAGTTTCAATTGTTTACTGGTATACCCAACAAAAGCAGTTATGTCAACTTTTAGGACACGAGCATAATTGGTTCCTGTGCTAACATGAGTATAGATTTACAGAAGTAAGTACTTACCAGCATATGAATGAATGACTAACCATTGACATTTATATTTCAGTTGCTTCCTGGGAAGGTTTGATGGGTTTGCGAATGGAGATGGGACAGGTACCTTGTTTTGGTTGTTGCTGCTTCCATTTGATCCAAATGTAATTGTTTGTACGACATAAAGTTTGCTGAAATTGAGCTGATTTGCTTAACATTCTCTATTAGGTTATAGTGAGAGCAAAGTTATTTCTTGTTGACATTTGTTCTGATGGATAATTTGTTTTTGTTTGAGATTTAGGAAATCAGCTCAGCAGAACAAGATGATTCATTGGAACCATCAACAAATGGAAACAAATGCAGTCAAAGTCTTACAAAGTTACGTGCTAATGGAGTAAGAGGACTCACTACTCTTGTAAAGGGGGAGATTGAATCAGGTTGGAATTTCTCTCTAATTTGACAAAAAACTGTAGAAACTTATGAACGATGTAACTGAAAGGTTCTGTATCTCAGCCAAATCCTTCTTTGATGGTTGTCAGGATTGCAATGCTGAAACTGCTGAAGAACATATAGGTATGTCATAAAACATAATAATGATTTATCATATTTATAGTGGAGTCTTTCTATTACAAACACTCCTCCGAGCTAGTTCTGCTATACCAGTTTCTTTGATTTTTTTTTTTTTTAAACCAAAAATTGAGGTTTTATAAGCTTGGCTTTAAATGGCTTTGTGCAAAGGAAAGCTGCTATTGTCTCTTATTTTTCCCATGCATAACTAACATTTTAACTTTGGTGATTTCCTCTTCCACATAATTATTTGGCATCGGATTTCTTTTACTAGTTAAGTTTTTTTTAATGTAAATTTTGAGACGCAGACCAGATTTACCAAAAAATATTTGTGCAGGAAATGTACTGTTGTCTTATGGCGAATATTTACACTGTAATGGAAGCTTCTCTTCAGCAAAAGACATGTATGAATTGGCTGTCAAAGCATCTAATACAAAAGATATATCAAGGGATTACTTTTTAGCAGCTGCAAATATGGTCCCTGAAGAGGTCTCACTTGCTGGTACTTGTGCGCTCGGCCAGATTTTGTCTCACACAGGGTACATATACCTAGAATTTCCCAGTCTTTTGTATGCTCTCAATCTTCATAAATAGGTGAAATGAAATGAAATGTTGTCATTGCATGTTTGAATCAGGAAATCTGACGAGGCAGAAGAGCTGCTGACGAAGGCACTGACTAAAGCTGAAGCTCATTTTGGTTTGTATCTCTTCCTTGTTATTGTTTTCCAATTTTCTGAGCATTGGGAAAGCTAAAATGATATGCTAATCGGATTATGGTTTAATCATTCAGGCTCAACTCATCCAAAAGTTGGGGTTGTGCTGATGTGCATAGCTAAGATGTTTAAAGAGAAAGCTAGGCAGGAAGGATCTACCTCTATCCTAGTCCAAGAGGTCTGATATCAAACCTTCTATTTTCATATTAAAAAGTGTGAGCATTCATAAACAAATATTAGAGAATTAACCTTTGGTCTAGTGGCATTAGGCATTAGGCAATGCTCTTTGTGTGAGAGGTTTTAGGTTTGAAACCCCGGACAAGAGATCCTGTATAGACATTAAATTTGAGTGGCTGGACTGGACTGGACCCTCATCTCTTTTCTCAAATAAAAAACAAAAATATTAAACATATGTCCATGATGATACTTGACAGGGGTTGTACAGGAGGGCTCTAGATCTTCTGAAAGCTCCTGACCTGAATTCTGAAGGTATTGCGCTATAGATTATGATGACTTTCGGGAAAATGATATAATATAAAAAAAAAAAATGAATATCTTTCGAGCATTTTATATGGTTGTTTTAACTCCTTGTCTTTGTTCTTCTTAGCTGACGATGTGCCGGTGACTAAGAGAGACATAATTGCTCTTGCTAGAGGTTCTATTACTTTTTTTTTCTTTGTAAATTTATACTTCTTCTATATGGCATCGGTCCTCAAATAATTTTTATTAATGAAAAAGTGAATACCTGAGATTTTCTTGACCACAACATGATTATTTGATGATATATACAGGGGGGTATGCAGAGCTGTTGCTGATACAACAAAACAGAAAAGCAGAAGGGGAGAAAATGAAAAAATGGGCCGAGTCTGTGTGGAGAAACCACAGGCTAACTTTAGCCGAAGCACTAGATACCTCCGTATCTTCTAAGCCAGCTGTAATCGATACCCGTATCAGTCGAATTATATAGTATATTTTCTATGAGGTACAATGGTATACATTTCTTTTTCTTTTGTATGGGAACTGTTTACCTTTGTATTTATTTTGAATTATAGAATAAGTAGTGTTCAAATCCTTCTTTAATCTTTACAGTAATATGAACTTCTTTGGTGGGCGCATTACACGACTGTTCTCCAACCTACCAAGAGTTTACTGGCGATGTATATTTTGGTTAGCTCTAGAAAATTTTCTTTTTTGTCATAAATATTACTGGTAGAACTTCCATGGATGTAGTGAGACATGGTTATAATGCTCTCTTCAAATTCATTCTGTGCCATCTCTCCAATTTAGTTCTGCCGCTACTTATAAACTCTTTCTGCTTCCTCTATGGAGAGAGTGAGATACTAGCATATATTCTGCTGGATTTTATGAAAATGAAGCTGTAGATAATATCTTCTGCACTATACATTTGATAAGACTGAAATTTGCTAGCTTTACTGATCCTTTGGATTTTTTCTGAGTAACCGACAGGCACTGGATAAAGTTAGGTTGTTTTCCAACTAAGGTTGTCAATTGGATAAGACCATTTTTGGTCACTGGTTTTTGTCTCAATGTATGTCTGGTCAAAATCTTGTACTCAAAACGATATTTTATTTACTTCAGTCGGGGTAATTCAATTTCGTGGCCAACCTACTTTTGTTTTCAGCAAGTAAACCAAATTCATTTGTGTTGGTTGGGATCGATTAAGCATTATTTTAGTGGCAGTATAGTAGTGGAGAAGAATATCCTTTGTTTTCAAAGTTTTCAGGTTCTCGTTATTATTCTAGATGGAAGCCTAAAAAAATGGAATCGGATATTGTCAAAGTCATTTGGACGGTCCAAAGGATTCGGAGAGCCGGAGAGCCGTACGATGTAATTGTTAGTAATTGATCAATCGTGATTTGATCATGAGGTACTAAAAATAGTATGCTGGTTATATTTAGAATGATGGGTCACACGTTATTACCGTTGATAAACATATAAATTGAATCGGACGGTTTAGCCATGACTTTGGACAGAGACGGTCCAAATAGCTTTGGACAAAATTCTAGTCCAAAAAAAAATTCGGTCATTGACCTTTCAACTATTTAATACTATCACTAGCATTGATTATTACTTTTGACCACCAACAAAGTACTGAAGTTTATATAACCAATTTTATAACGTGAATACTCAACGTTCACTGGCAGTTGCTGTTACTGTAGTAAGGCTTAAATTCAGCGTGTAGTCACGGACATCAAGGTATTTTGGTCACGAACTCAGGATTAAATCCTTTGCAGCCCTGCAAAAACTAATAAACAACGGAGAATGCCATCAGAAGCTCAGAACTCAGAAGGCAATTAATTAGTCGACAAATTTTGGTCAACTCCCTGGAACTGCTGAGCCTTTTGCAAGTCAATTAATTAGCCGATAAATTCTAGTTCAACTCCCGGCAATCGTTGATCTTTTTGTGAATCACTTAATTAGTCGATAAATTATGTTCTCTCCCTAATTAGTAACTCTGTCCGTGTTATCTAATGAAGAACATAAAGTTTCTTTCTTTCCAGTAACAGTCTCTTGTTTCACATTTTTCTAATAAACTTGCACCCACTTCTCGGATAAGAATTCCCTCTCTCATCTTCTGCATTTCCAATCTGTATTGTAGTGTATGTGAAGAGGAAATTTGGATTGGCAGTGGAGAATTGGGGAAGAAACAAAGTACCAAAGTTTGGGGCACATTTCATTTGGTTTTTTTAGCCAGACAAGTTGCTGGTTAGGCAGGTTGGTACCACATGTGAAGGACCCAAACCAACTTGTTGACCAGTAATTCAGTATAGTTAAGGAAATTCACCCTTTCTTTTGCAAAGATTCACTTCAGATATTCTGGTAAGTGAGTGAATCATGTCACTATGTCAGCACACATGTGATGATGATGCTATCCTGTCGGTATCTTTATTCTTATCTAGCAAAATTAATGTCTGTTTCCTCAAAGAAAAAAACTTTATTATTATTGTAAGTTTGTAATTGTAACTGAACTGGTACTATGCCAGAACATTCATTGAATATTTGAATAATACCATTCTCATGTACCAATGTACCATGGCTACATTACTTCCCAGAAAGGCTATGATGACCGAAAGTGAATTTATAATCTTTGAAGCAGTACTGTGTTTTGCTTTTCAGCCTGTAATTAATTCAATGCCTAAGATCTGATTCTGAAAGGGAAAAACTTGATTAAATCCAGCTCTGAGTTGCCCATTGCAAGTTGTGTGGGGTCATAGATTGTACCAGAAAGAGATAAAAAAACAGAGACATCTTGCTTTCACTGAGAATGCATCAATACATCCATAAACACACTCAACTCAGAATGTAACAAATACATCTGATTTTGTACAAATACATCCGATTTTGTACAAATACACCCGATTGATTTTGTAACAGATACATCCGATTTTGTAACAAATACATCTGATTTTGTAACCTATCGACGCTATAGCAGATATTCTATGGACGCTAGGTATTACTCAAATAAAAAAGGCAAAAGAAGAACAGCTAGCAATGGTACCAGTAATTAGTATTTACCACTTTTTTTACAAAGCAAAACTTAATTATCATAATATAATTTTAAGTCATAGGTTTAAATTATCATAATGCCAGTAATTAGTGAGCATATTCATATCAGATTGCCTTTCCTATCTGCTAACTGCTAACAAATTTACCATCTCACAACACAATCTATATCAGCTACACAACTTAGTCCTATTCTATGAGCTTCCATGCGAAAACTGCAATACCGGGGCGTAACCGTTCGGTCCCAGACCGACATCTGACCTTTCGCCTTTGCTGCCAGTGGTAACAGACCAACTCGAAACGTTTTCGAAAGACGAAGAAGGGAAAGAATGCACGAATGCATCGAACCCAACACTGCTCTTCCTCTCGTAGTCCCGCAACTGTTCTGGCGTTGCCACTTTCGGCACCTCTGATGCATCTTCGCATGCCAGAAACTTCACCACCTCCCTCATGCTCGGTCGCGCCGCCTGGTCCGGGTGCGAGCACATGAGACCTACCTTTATTGCCACCGCAACCTCGTTCCTGTTTGTTAACAAATAGTATCAACATTATTAGAAAATTCATAATCTTGTTAACTGAATTTAGTAATTTACACAAGTAAAAGGTTTCTGAATCAGAAATGCTTCAGTTAATAAGACTATAGAATCAGGAGCACAATACCAGTACAATTATACTTTTCTCATAAGAATTAAATCAAATGTACCTTGTGTTCCTTCAGATTTAGGAATTATAAAGTCAGTTCATAGTATACAAACTCTAAATAAATAATTTAAGAAGATCTGTTCAAGTATAATTTTAAACCTGTTATAATCTCCATTTAGTTTTGGATCCACGACGTCGGCCCAGCTGCCAGCCGCCCACCGGTCCCGTACCCAATCGATCAGTACCGCCTCCTCCTGGACTGCTTTCGGTTCAATTGGCCGGCGGCCACACACAACCTCAAGCACCATTGCTCCAAAGGCGAATACATCTGACCCAGTAGTGGCACGGCCAGTTTTGGTCATCTCGGGTGCGAGATAACCGATAGTTCCAACGATACGTGTGGTGCCAGGATTGGCCCCGTGTTCGTGCAACTTGGCTAGGCCGAAATCGCCAAGCCGGCCATTGAAACTGGCATCCAACAGCACGTTACTTGCCTTAACATCACGGTGCAGCACGACATGCTCCCATTCCTCGTGCAAATACAGAAGAGCAGACGCGATTCCACGCAGGACATGAAACCTCTGAGACCAACTTAACTGAAGCCTTGTTTTCTCAGGTGAGGCCGATCCATTGCCAAAAATAAACCGATCAAGGCTTCCGTTGGGCATGTAATCATACACAAGCAAGAGGTCGTTACGGCGCCGGCACCAGCCCTGGAGCTGTACCAGATTACGGTGGCGCAACCGGCCAATAGTCGCAATCTCCGCAACGAATTCCTGAAACCCCTGCCGTGATCCGTTTGATATCCGTTTCACCGCTACCGCAGTCTTGGAGCCAGGGAGCACCCCCTTGTACACCTTTCCAAATCCACCGAACCCCAACAAATTACTGTCTCGAAATCCTCTCGTAGCACTTTTCAGATCGTCGTACGAGAAGCGGCGGGGACCGTACTTGAGTTCCCAGGGCTCTATAACATCAGCATTCTTTATCTTGTAGAAGCAATAACCGGCAATTGCGGCTATAGCCACAACAATTGCAAAGACCACAAACGAAACCGCCAGTGCCAGTGTTGTGCGTTTCGGTTTCGGTTTGGGGAGTGAGGGCAGGGATGCCAGATCCAGCCATTTCGCATCTCCATTCATCTTAAAGCTCCAACCGAACACGTAATGCGAGCTTGCGAGAAGCCCGGTCGACGCGGAGAACCCGACGTACATCTTGTCCATGAAAATTGGGGATAGATCAACCGAGTAGGACAAAGTCGGCTTCTTTGGTTTCGAGGAATAAGGAGAAAGGCTCACAGTTACTACCTTTCGAGCTCCATCGTAGTCGATCCAAGCTAGAATCGTACCGCCACTTTTCAACACTAAATCAGTCTTCGTGCCGTCGTCTCTGTAGTAAGACGCATTAACAGAAGCATTCGAGGCCATGCTGTTCAAGTTAACCCCAACATGGTTGTCACTGATGTCGCCGAACTCGAAATCCTGTACCGTGTCGAACTCCACGGCGAACAAATGGTTGGTCCTGTTGCCCAGATCACTTGAATTGAGCAGCCCAAGATACTGACTCGGCAGGGCTCCCTTGAAGAACTCCATGGAAGGAGCGATGGCGAAGGCCAGGCCGTGGCCTCCGAGCTTCGCGTACTCCGGCACAATAGCGAACGCAAAGGCCGTGGAAAAAGAGAACGCTTCACCGGTGTCGGCGCTACGGAATTGCAGCGGTGTCTGATAGAATGCCCGGCCGATGAGCCTGCTGGTATCATTTGTCAGCTTAAGTATGCCATTGTTTGATACTTCAGAGACTCCATTCAGCCTCAAGGGGGCCTGACTGAAGCCATTGTAGATGAACTCCTCTTGTTGGGTATTTGCAGAGAGGAAGGAAGTGAAGAGAAAGAGGAAGGTGAGAGTGGGAGTGAGAGTGAGGTGAGATCTGAGCAGCATTCTGTGGATGGATGGAGTTCTGTTCAGCTCAGTGTTTTTGGTTTGTGGGTTTTAAGGTTCTTCGTTGGGTGGCTACTTGGCTGGCTGAATTATGAATTCAGAAAGAGTAATACCTGGCGTTCAGAGAAAAACTGTCCGGAGCGTCTACAGGTTATATTTCGGAGTGTTTCTGTTACATTTTGTGCATGTCTATAAATATAATGTATGGACGGTTTTTCAGTGGATACAGGATGTTTCGGAGTGTATCTGTTACATTGCGTCTATTGAAAAGCTGTATATACGTTCATAATGTACAAATAATGTAACAGACACGTCCAAAAATATAAGAAATGCATTCCGAAAATTACGCTATGCAGTATGGACTGTTTTTGTGTGGACGCTGGCTATTATTCTTATGAACTGAGAATTATTTATTTGGCCCACATGTTTAATGGGAATTAGGTCGCAGCGACTAAGACAGGTGAGGAAACTGGTCACGGCAGCGGTGAGGGATGTTCTAAGTTTCTAACGGCATGGAATGAATTTTGGGTCCGGCGGATGTATCTGCCGTCCGATAGCTTTGAGATTGGTGTGATGTTTCTATCCGGGCACTGGAATTATGGTGCGGAATGTTGCGTTTGAAGATCTAACGGTTCAGCATAACCCATTAAGTGAAACTTGGTCAGATTGCCGTTGGAGCTTCCTGTTATTAGAGTCCCATTTAGACATCCTATAGATTATAGAAATGAAGTGGGGGTAAATGCAGCTTGTTTAATTTGTAGTCTTGTAATGTAGCGTGCCTTTCAAACATGTCCATCTCAAAAAATCTATCCATGATTTTGATTAAATGGTCAAGGTTGATACTGTTGCCTGCTTCACCGGTTGGAAGTACTACTCTATTAGCATACTATTAGAAACTAGGAAGTACACCTACGGGTTTTTCCTCAAAAAAAAAAAAGAAAGAAACTAGGAAGTAGAAAGAACACCTATGGAGTGAGATACTGAGATGTGTTATTTAGAGGTTGACGAAGCCCAAGCATAATTTTTTTTCAATTAATTTGTTGGATGTAAAGATCGAACCAGAATAAATTCTGAAAGTGTGTAATACTTATACGTATAAAATTGCAGATTGCTCTTGTTTATAGATATATGCATAGGGATGTTAGAAAAAAAAAATCATCAATATTAGAAATAGAATATTTCCGAAATCTAATAATTATTTTGTAGTACATGCATATATATGAATATTAACGTTTACAATGTCGCTAAAATATTTAATTTTCTCTATATATAATTGGCAAGATCATTAAAACCATCTCCTGCCATAAAAAACTTTATATTAAGCCCCAATTTTTTGCTTCATTGTATTACATGTGTATATGGTATCAGTAAGGAAAGCGCTATTATACTTCTGATATTAGTAACGGGAAGTTACTGAATATTCACTCATTGGAGTTGGGTGCCAAATGCAATCAATAAAAAATAGTGGCAATTAACCTGACTAATTTTTTGGTCAAACATCAGTACACCACTTTGTGACTTGCGAGCTATATATGTTATGTTGCCAGTACATCTGGTTGAACATTACTCGCAAATAGTAAACATCGATATCAATGGAGCAAAGCAATTGCAAATCTTCTTTGGCACAGGACCTGGTGGGCTGGTGGCTGACTTGCTGGTGGAGGTGGTCATTTTACTCCGTACAGACAACGGGAATTCGAGCTGTGGATCCCATATTCCCGTGGAATTGGGATCCCCTGCATTAACTCAAATTTTGGGTTACCCTATTTTTAGAAAGATATGAGATCAAATGTAGTTATGAACTATATAGCTTTGGTGTAACAAGCATATGTCCTAATTATGCTGTAAGGATTTGAACAGAGTATACAATATTGGTATGGTAATTCCTGAATTATGAACCTAGAATATTTGAATTAAGAAGTCTTTGTACCCTGTTTTAATACAACAATTTTCTTGCTTTTTGCATAAAAACCCTGTAAAATCTGTAATTTTACGAAAACCTCTTCAAGGGATACTATCCCTTTCAACCAAAACTTTCTCAGACAGTTCATGTCAGACTGGCGTCTAACCTCTGGCAGTGACGATTACAAGGAAGCTCCAACCGCAACAACTTCTCTTGGAGCTCCTGCAGTCGGTTTTGCTAAGCTTGAAGACGTGACAGACAGAAACGAAGCCGTAAAAACAATCATAAAACAAAATAACCTTCTCATTCAACTTCTGGTCCAAACCAAACAAGATCTTGACGATTGTAAAACCACAATCAACGAGATTCAGCGAAAACTAGCAGCACAGAAAGAACCGGAGCCTCAAATTACAGAAGTAATCTCAAACCTTGAAGCAAATTTGAGAAAATTGTCTTTAGGTGAGCCATCTAAGCTGAAACCTCGTCCTAAAGGTCCAATTTACGTATTCAAGGACCCCCTCAAAATCCTTGCAGAAGAAAAGAAGAAAGGGTCAAAATGAGTTCAACCAGGACTCAAACTGTTGTTGAGCCCAGACCCTCGATCTCCAATCGTGAGGCTCAGAATGAAAGAACCCCTTCAGTCCAGGACCAGATACGTGGCTACAGACTGGGTCACAGACTCCGTCATCAAGCCCAAAGGATGTTGCCAAGGCGAAACAATGACTTTAGAAGAACTCTGGAGTCAGAGATGGACCCGAATATTGAGCTGAGTTTGTCAAATTTCAGACAGGCTCAGAATGTTCCAGCTGAAGTTCTCTATCAAGTTGGATGGAATCAGTCTCGAAACAGAGTTTACCAGCATAACTCTGACGAAAGAATTCTGGTGGTTGGTAGCCAGCAGCTAGAGCTACCATTCATCACAAATGAGTCGTATGAACGGCTCAGGCAATCAGGTTTCCAGCACCTACACATTGGCATGATTATGGTGAGGCTAAGCACGCTACATAGAAGGAATGCAGGTGTGAATGCGTTGGTGGCATTCCGAGACACAAGGTGGTCTGATGATCAATCTATCATATCAACAATCAACAATGGAGATTGATCTCACAGGAGGTGCCCAACTAGCGTACACAGCACCTGATCTGATGATGAGTATCCATGATTTCTTTAATCATATACAACTGGTGGTGCAAACTCACGGATACGACAACTGGCAAGCTGGAGAAAGCAACCTGCTTATCTCTAGATCTCTAATTGGGAGACTGTCAAATGACAGTTTCACCAGGTTTAATTACAACATACAAAATGTTGCTGATCACCTAGCAAGCCATGGTGTGCAAGCAATTCCTGGAAGGAACCAAAGCGCTGCTGAATTAAGAGGAAGGCGGTGGACAATACGACCGCCTGAAGTAGCACAAATCCAAAACCCACAAAGTGCACACTTCCGAGCAAGAACAGATGGTTCAGTTCAAGTACAATTCGGAGATTATGCGCCAACCAAACCTCAGACGGAGGCAAAGAAAGGTGCAGCTGGGGAAGATATCCTCAGTGACGAAGAAGAATTCGTAAATCTCCTGGATGAGGAGTTTACAGATGATCAGCCAGAAGATGACCCAGAGGACGACGATCAAGATGATTTCCTGGATGTTATCCAAATATTAGCAGCCCTACCCAGGGAAGTGGTGTCCCAACCTGACTATTACCCTGCATGGGATATGTCAGACGATGATGATGAAGATGGATTTGTCAATCCATTTGCGGAAGTTGGTGGGAGTATACCCAATTCTTTCGCGTTTTCAGCAGAAATGGAGTACCCTAAGTTACAAAAGTTACTGGAGAAGGCAGAAGCTCAAAAGCAGATGCTAGTAGAAAAGGCGTATTCAACTGCTACGAGTGGGGTATCAGGCATACCTAGGGAGCCAATCATGTCCCAAGCAAATTACCCACCTGGCCATTATGAGCGAGGAGAGTCCTCAACTCGGCCTGAAGGATTCACTGGAGGTAGCCGTTTCAAAGGTGGCTACAGAAAACAACACAATGAGATGTATGATCTCCCCTCAGCACAACAAAATGAAGGAGCGATATTGGTTTTACCGGAAGACATCTCACTCTACCCGGATGTCATTTCCAGATGGGAGTCCATTACACTGAACATTGTGAATGAGAGAGTCTGGAATGACAATAGATCCAAAGTTATGTTCATTGAAAACCTTTTGGGAGAAGTCGAGAAGATGCTGTTCATGCAATGGCGAGCAGCATACCCGGAGGATTATGAAGAGTTGGTTAACATAGCTGAAGATCCTCAGAATGTTACAACCCAAATCAGAAGGATGTTTCTATTTGAAGACCCTGCTCAGGGGTCAACAGAAGAGCAAAACAAGGCGATAAGAGACTTGGAGCATCTCACATGCCCAGGCATGGCCAACATCATGCAGTACCTAAATGATTATTTGGTACTGGCAGCCCGATCTGGCAGAGCGTACATGGACCTGGACCTCAATAACAAACTATTCATGAAGATGCCAGACCCAATTGGTAATATCCTAATGGAGGCCTTTAACAAAAAGTATCCAGGCCAACATGAAGGAGGTGTAATAGGTCTTGTACCAAGGATCTATTTCTGTCAAAAGTACCTGCAAGAAATGTGCCAACAAGCAGCCCTGCAACGAAGTTTGAAAGATTTATCTTTCTGTTCAAAGATACCCATACCAGGGTATTACAGCAAAAACCCCTCAAAGAAGTACGGGCTTCGCAAATCCAAAACCTACAAGGGCAAACCACATGATTCTCACGTCCGCGTATTCAAAAGAAAGCATGCAGACAAAGTGAGAAAGTGCAAGTGTTTTATTTGTGGAGAAGAAGGTCATTTTGCCAAAGAATGCAAGAAAAACCGCGGTAACATTACTAGAGCCGCAGTTTTGGAAAACCTTGACATCCCGGAGGATTGGGATGTTGTCTCAGTAGATCAAGATGAGCCCGATTCAGACGCAATTTGCAGTATGTCTGAAGGCGAAACCGGTGTATCTTCATTAAAGGCACAAACAATCATTGAGTCATACCCATATGAGGATGCGTTTATGCTAACAGTTAGCAGTTGGAGGCCACATGTGGAGCTGACCGATGCCCAGAAAAATTGCTGTCATCTATGGCAACACAATAATGAAGTTCCAAAGGGCAAGGAACGTTGTACATTTTGCAAATTCCTCACAGCCAGAAATATGAGAATTTTCTGTAGGAATTGTGAAATTATAGCATGTCCTATGTGCGCAAAGCATTATGTCAGAGAGAAGATCAAACTAGTACAGAGCAATCCCAAGGTGTTTTCTGGGAAAGATTCCCTAATAAAGGAGTTGCTGCAATATATCGATTATTTGCAAGCAGAAAATGAACGACTGCAAAAACAGTTGGATGAGCTAACTATGGAAAATTTGGAGGAAGATTTCAAAAATCTGCTCATTCACAACAAGATAAAAGGGAAGGCCAAGGTTGATGAGGAATTCGCCAAAGTGGTATTTGAAGAAATTGAAATCCATACCACAGCCACAACCGATGTTCCAAAATTCAAAGAATCAAGGCGAGTAATCAACAGGCTGTATAATTTCATAGCAGTCATGGAGATTCCTGGTGTGAAGAGCTTTGAATTACGAGCTATCCTTGACACAGGTTCCTCAACCTGCTGTGTCAATCAACGTGCCGTACCCCCAGAAGCCTTAGAGCTCAGCGCTTATCCAGTCATCATAAATGGAGTTAATTCAAGGCAAGAGGCAAAACTCAGACTAAGGAATGGTCTTATGAGGATAGGGGATAACAATTTCAGAATCCCTTTCACATTCAGCTTTGATATGGGTACTGGAGATGGTATCAAAATGCTGGTTGGTTGCAATTTCATCAGAGTGGTACAAGGAGGCTTACGCATAGAAGGCAACACGGTCACTTTTTACAAAGGAGTGACCTCCATTGAAACACAAGCTGATATTGAGGTCGTCAACAAAACCTCAATTCCTGAACTAGAGCTCGATGAACAGGAGTATATTGAAATTCAGGAGGCGGTATTCTATAATTTTGGGGAAGAAAGCAAGTTTTTCAAAAGCCGCTTTGATCAACTCCTGAGGCGGTTAGAAGAACAAGGATTTATCGGGAATGACCCGGCAAAACATTGGTCCAAAAACCAAGTGACGTGTAAACTGGAGATCATCAACCCAGACTTAACCATTCAAGATAAACCACTAAAGCATGTCACCCCTGCTCAGAAGGAACAATTCGAAAGGCACACCAAAGCCTTGCTGGAGATAGGCGTGATTAAACCAAGTAAGAGCAGACATAGGACCATGACAATAATGGTAAATTCCGGTACCTCTATTGACCCTATTACTGGAAAAGAGGTGAAAGGAAAAGAAAGAATGGTCTTTAATTACCGCACCCTAAATGATAACACTCACAAGGACCAGTATTCTTTACCTGGTATCAATACCATACTCATGAAGGTGGGCAATTCGAAAATCTACTCAAAGTTCGACCTAAAGAGTGGATTCCACCAGGTAGCTATGGACCCACAGTCCATAGAATGGACAGCTTTTGTTGTCCCAAACGGGTTATACGAATGGCTAGTGATGCCGTTTGGATTGAAGAATGCTCCAGCAGTATTCCAAAGAAAAATGGATAACTGCTTCGCTGGTACCAGTGATTTTATTGCTGTTTACATTGATGATATCCTGGTATTCTCAGAAACTGAAGAGCAACATACCAGACACTTGGAGGTGATGCTTCAAATCTGTGAAGCCAATGGACTTGTTCTTAGTCCATCCAAAATGAAAATTGCAGTCAGAGAAATTGAGTTTCTTGGTGCAATTATTGGCAACCGCAAGATTAAACTCCAACCTCACATCATCAAGAAGATCATCTCATTCAGTGAGGAAAAATTGAAGGAAAAATCAGGGCTTCGCTCCTGGTTAGGCATACTCAACTATGCGCGATCATACATCCCTAATCTGGGCACACTGCTTGGTCCCCTCTATTTGAAAACCAGCCCACATGGAGACAAGAGACTCAAACCTTCTGATTATGAATTAATCAGAAAAATTAAAGAAAAGGTGCAGAATTTGCCAGATTTAGAAATGGCACCTCAGGGATCATACATCATTCTAGAAACAGATGGATGTATGGAAGGATGGGGTGGTGTATGTAAGTGGAAACCCTTTAAAAATGATCCCAGAAGCTCTAAAAAGATCTGTGCCTATGCAAGTGGGAAGTTCCCAGTTATCAAATCAACCATTGATGCCGAAATTTTTGCATGCATGGAGACACTAAAATTGCTAAAAATCCATTACCTTGACAAGAAGGAGATAACACTCCGTACAGATTGCCAAGCGATTATTAGTTTTTACAACAAATCGGCTCAAAATAAACCATCTCGTGTTAGGTGGATTAATTTTGTGGATTTTGTAACCGGAATCGGTGTTGATGTGCACTTTGAGCACATTGATGGCAAGTTAAATGTCCTTGCTGATTCATTACCAAGACTAACAAATTTCTGTTTTGCAGGATGTTTAACAAAGGAAGAAGAGGCCAATCTTCAGCTCCTAGAGGAGGCCATCACGGAAACAACAGAGGAAGGTACGAGTACCGCCTCGTTAGACCAGCTGGCAGCAGTTCTATCAACACTATTCAAATTGGAGAAACTGCCCGAGAATACCAACAGTGCATACAAAGGCAAAAGAAGCCCATCGATTGGGACAAATACAGTGAGCTCGGTCATGACCGCGAACGTCTCAAAAGGGAGCAAATGCAAAAAGCTCTCTTGGCTATCCAAGACTTAAGGTTCATATTACAATTGGAAGTGCAGGAAGTCTCTCCATACAGCAGGAGTGATTGCGTATTGGGAGACTACTTGCCCATCTTTAAGGATCATTTCAAAAGAGTGGAGCAATGTGAGAATATATTAGATGAGTTAATCACAGACGCAAGGCGTAGAAGATCTATTCCGGAAGAACCGGTTCCAGAGGAATCTGATGTTAATAGTGACCCATGGAGTTCAGTGGGACTGGACGAAATTGGGTTTGCAAATTTAGATAATCTTCTTGAGCCTTAGTGGAAATCTTCAGAATTCAACTAATTAGCTCTTAGTGTGTTTTCTTTTTACTTTTGGAGCATAGTGGACCCATGTTGGTGACCACTTGGCTTGTTTTTAGTGTGCTGGCGAATATATTCGCTCTATTATTACTTTCTTTTGGCCATCTGTTTTGGCCATTAGTGTGCCTTTTATTAGTGCACTCCACTTTCGGTGAAGTGGGTGTACGAATTTTATCTTTTTCTAATCAGCCTGGTGGTTGATTCCTTTTAGTGGCAGACAAAGGTTTGTGGTAATCCAAATAATTGCATGACGATGGGGCCCAATGAGCATCCGATGCATTATTGAGATGCCAGCCTGAGTTGCCTATATAAGAGTGTGTTTTAGAAGATGCAAGACACGCAGAAATCATCTGAAGTCTTACTCTTCTCTCTTGTATAATATCTCTAAGTGAAATAAAATTTCCGCTTTCCACTTTTAAAAACTCGTGTTCTTAGTAACCAAAGTTTTGAAGTTTGGAGTGATCCTCTTTCAACCTGGTATCAGAGCTCGATTTTAGCAAGGTATTAATGGCTTTCTAAATTTCTATATATTCTAGGCAGTAAGGATGGAAATACTGTACTAAGATTGTTATTCTGTTCATTTGTTTACCCAAAATTAGGATGCTTTATGCCAAAATATTGAACTATATTAAAATTCTGCAGTTCTATATTCAAATGTTAAATAATATTTATAAAGGTCTAAGAAATGTTTGTGTACAAATAAAAGGTGTTTATATAGCTTTAAAGAGTATTTATAAAAACCTTAGAAAAGTTCATGTACAATTAAAAGCTATAATATATAATAGGTGTAAGCCAAGAACTTAAAGGATAAGTGGTAATAACTGTGAAAAGATTAAGACAAAAGTATCAGACCAGGCCATAGAAAGACATAGAGGCAGGAGGCCGTTAGTCTTGTTGGAACCCGTCTGGTTGAGTTAAAATCTGACACACGAAAAACCACACAATAATAAAAAAGGCATATTTCCTTATTTAGAGTGCTGCAACCATGTAGCACCGCAGAGGATATGCACTCTATTCCCGTGTCGGTGGATCGATGGGATTTCATATCCTCTCTAGCGCTGCATTGTGTAGCGCAGGATGTGAACCGTTAGATCATCTCGAGATCTGTGCCGGATCGAACCGCGAGATGATCCAACGATTCTCGCGCTGCGCTACACAATGTAGCGCTACAGAGGATAAGCTCTCGATCGATGGGTCGGTATCTGCTGAGATCCAAAACCAATCTCAAGGTCCTGAGATCCCAATCCGACGGTTCTCAGGGTCCGTATCTGCTGAGTCCGAATCTCGGAGTCCCCGAGAACTATCGGATCGGGATCTCAGGACTCTAGAATCGATTTTGGATCTCAGCAGATACCGATGCCTCGATCGATGGCTTCAACCTGGAAAATTATGTAGATTCAATTATCACAATGAGAATTTTATAAAAAAAGAAGAAGAAGAAGAAGAAGATTCTACCAAAGAGGTTTCGTTCATATAACAAAAAAGGAAAAAAGAAAAATGAATTATAGTGTTTGGTTCCAAATAATTTCTAAAGGCATGTATTAAATTTGGACTATTAATTTGAAAAATATTAAGTCTTTCATCAAACAATTAATTTAAGATTGACTGGATCTGGATTAATATATCGTAGTTGGTGAATGAATAATCAATAATCCAATTCCAGAATGACTCAAATTTATATACATCGTAGCGTGTCTATATATATATATATATTTTTCCATTACAGTGATATTTCTCAAACATATACAAACATTATTAATGGAAAATACGCTACAAAACGCCATAAAATAATGACACATGTAAAGATTTGAAGCGCCTCTTAATAATTGAGACAAGAAAGTACAAATAATTTGAGTGTGAATCAATCAACTACTATTTGTCTATTTACATGGCGCACAGCTCGAATTAGGGTTATGAATTTATGACAAAAGATCCTCCTTGAAATGCACTGACACAGACTGTGACAGAGAGCTGGAACAACGAGTCAATGAGTCAATGAGTAAGACTGTAAGAGACCTTGTAGTTGTACCAGTAGGTCCAGTAAGTAAGTACTGCCCGAGATGGACTGGAAGTCCGGAAGGCTTTTATTTCATTTGATATGAATTATGATTAGAGCTTCCAACTAACCCAATGATTCCAAAGTCTTTGATTTGATTGGACAGCAGAATGGCCCACGTAAATATGTAATTAGAAGAGAAAACTTATAAATTCCGATCCTACAAAGGTAATCATCCACTTCTCTTACAATTGGGGCACACCACATGCACCTATGTGTTTCCCACAATTGTATGAATGTTCACTGGAATTGTAGTATATCTGTTTACTAGAAAATAATATCTATTAGTCGGAAAGATATACATATTTACCAAGGTTCTAAATAGCACCGCTATAGCGTTTTCGGACCTCAAACGCTACACTATAGACCAACGCTGCGCTAGTTGCGCTATTGTCGCTATAGACGCAATACTGGACCGCTATTGCATATAGCGCGAAGCGACAAAATAGCACGCTATGGTACATAATACATTTGTTAGGACAAACTTTTATTTTTGCGGGGCTTACTGACTTGAGAATTGTTGTATCTCTGTTATATTATTATGTAGTTAATTAAATTAAGATTTGACTTTATAAATAATTTAATTACTATATGGTATTAATAATACTGTTAGGCTCAACATGATTTTTCTTTTTTAAAAATGAAAAAAATGGTTTCCAATTTATGAGATCTTTTATAGGAAATAACATAGTTTGTAATTGCTTAGATCATTTTGAATAAAAAAGATACTACATCAGGTACTTTTTGAATAACAATTTGAACTTTGTACTGGTTTAATGGTAATATTATAGTTTCACAATCAATTTTGTATTGCTTATTGCTTTATAGAACTTTTAATAACGTTAAAATTAAATATAGAATATATATTATGAAATTATTGAATACGCTATGTACGATAGCTTACGCTATAGCTGCGATAGCTTTTTTTAGACCATGCCGCAATCCCGCTATAATCGCCATTTAGAACCTTGATATTTACCGAAAAATGATATTTCCTCATCTCCAGTAAGAATGCAGGGCTGGACTGGATTGGATTGCCATGTAGTGTAGGTCAGGTTAGGCTCCTCTCCTTCCATGTTAATCCAATTCAATAACAATAATAATGATAATGACTGTCTAAGAAGAAGTAAAGGAACTCAATAATGCACTCCAGATCAGATGGTTGAATTGATGTTGGATTGGACTCTTCTTATTATTATTATTATTAATCTAGCCGCCTAATTGGATCATTCACAAACAGGGGGAAACTGGAAATCGCCAATTGCAAGTATATGTAATCAGGTGGAGCATGTTGTTTGGTACCGATGCACCCCGGGAGAGAAGAAAACCATGTAATATAAGATGTGGGACTTTGATGTTTAAAGGTAGAGCTGATAAGAGTCCAATGCTAGCTCTCATGTGGCTAATGGATCCAACCGGATCTAACGTTAAAAGTCGCTTATTATTTGTTAAACATAATACATAATTGTTGAATGAAAAATTTGTTGTATGAGATTTATAAATTTTGTCTTGTAAGATTGACATATATATATATATTTTTTTCTATTAACAATTATATTCCGGGTGGTTCTCTGTTTCATACTTACTGGGCTTGACGCGGCCTCTTTCTCTCCGTATTTACTGAATTTTAAGCGTCGACTTCACAAGTAATTTGTGCAACGAATTTAATTTAAGCAGTTCGAAAACCTTGAGATCCGAATACGAGAGTACAATCGGACGATCCAAATCTCCTTGCTGCTCGTGTAAATGTGGAACTATAGGTTATACCTAGATTTATTATTTCTACCAGGCCGTTAAGTTCAGCCCACAATGTGGAGTATGGACTAGTTGAAAACTTGAAATGCTTATATTTTGTTTTCTTCCAAATAATTTCCCTTCGCCATCGACGTATATCATATATGGCTCTCGAGGCAAGAGAAAAAGAGATATAAAGCAATTAAAAATGAATATACACGCGACAAAATATTAGGTCAAAAGTTTCTTTCTACAATACATCTGATCTGATCATACTCGATTATACACAGAAAAATTAGCACATTTGGCGCGAGCCGAAGATGCGAACTGGGTTTAGGATTTTTTCCTATATTGAATGTGCATGTCCGCTTCAGAATTCAGATGCATAGTGAGCTTAATCGGTTTGTTTGCTCCATCTGATCCGGTCCATTAGCCTACTTATATCGGAACCCACTTGGGCCTTGCGCTCTAAGTCTAGTTTGACCTAAAGAGGAGGGATTCACCTTTCACAATTATAATTTTGACAATCTTTATAATCAAAATTCAAATAAGTTCTAAAAGAATTCAAAAGGATATATTTTTGAATACATAGAATGAAAAATATGAAGTGATTTCAATATATAACGACAGCAAAGCTCAGTCCCAAACAAGTTGATCACTATAGTATACAGTAATAACAGTATACAGTCCAACAAACATCGCCAGCCATAAGAAACCTAGTCTATTCAATACGTGTTCCTTGTGAAAGAATGTGAAAACGGTCATTAATAATTTATATACCGAATGCAACCAATGGCCAATGGGTCCCAAATTTTACCTCTGATCTCTACTCTACCGGGCTACCGGGCTACCAGCCAGTCCTGATGAGGGACCCAGTTGAAATGTTGCCCAAAGATGAAGGATAAGAAGAAGGCATCAGGGCATCAAACTCGGCAGTGCTCTGTCTCTCATGATCCCACGATTGCTCTGCGGTTGTAACGTCTGGCACTTGAGAAGCATCTTCGCATGCTAGATACTTCATCACTTCCCTCATGCTGGGTCTTGCCGCCTGGTCTGGGTGCGAGCACATCAGACCGATCTTTATTGCCACTGCAACTTCGTTCCTGTTTATTACCAAAAAAATGACAAATACATTAAATCTTGTTTACTGTAACTTGCAAAAAACGAGAATTTCAGGATATCTGAAGTTTTCTAGTCAATTTTCATAGTATACTGACATGAACAGAATTCAAATAAAACAATTAAAAATGAAACTAATTAAACATGATGTGTAGATATAATTTTTGAATCGACCTGTTATAGTCTCCATCTAGCTTGGGGTCCACCACACCAGCCCAGCAGTCGGCCTCCCAATGGTCCCGTACCCAATCAATTAATACTACGGCCTCTTCCTGTACTACTCTTGGTTCTATTGGCCGGCGACCACACACAACTTCAAGCACCATTGCTCCAAAGGCGAATACATCCGACCCAGTGGTGGCACGGCCAGTTCGGGCCATCTCTGGTGCAAGATAACCAATAGTCCCAACGACACGTGTGGTGCTAAGATTGGCACCATGTTCATGTAACTTGGCTAGGCCGAAATCGCCAAGCCGGCCATTGAAATTAGCATCTAACAGAACATTACTCGCCTTAACATCACGGTGCACAACCACATGCTCCCAATCCTCATGCAAATACAAAAGAGCTGAGGCAATCCCTCGCAAGATATGAAACCTCTGAGGCCAACCTAAGTGCAGCTTTACTTTCTCGGTTGAGGCACAATCCTTGCAAAAAAGAAATCGATCAAGGCTTCCATTAGGCATGTAATCATACACAAGCAAGAGATCGTTTCGGCAACGACACCATCCCTGGAGCTGTACCAAATTACGGTGACGCAACCTGCCAATAGTCGCAATCTCAGCAACAAATTCCTGCAACCCCTGCCGTGATCCATGTGAGATGCGTTTCACAGCTACTACAGTATCGGAGTCCCGAAGCTCCCCCTTGTACACCTTTCCAAACCCACCAAAGCCCAACAAGTTACTGTCTCGGAAACCTCCTGTAGCCCGTTTCAGTTCATCATACGAGAAGCGACGGGGACCATACTCGAGTTCCCAAGGCTCTATAACATCGGCATTTCTTATCTTGTAAAAAATGTAAGCCCCCATTGTAGCTATAGCTACAACTACTGCAAAAACTGTGAATGAAACCGCTAGGACAGGTGTGGTATGTTTGGTTATTGGTTGTTTGGAAACTGATGGCAAAGATGATACATCCAACCATTCTGCATCTCCATTCATTTTAAAACTCCACCAAACGATGTAATGTGAGCTTGAGAGAAGCCCAGTTGAGGCAGAGAAGCCAACATACATTTTGTCCTTGAATATTGGGGATAAATCAACCGAGTAAGATAGAGTTGGTTTGTGAGGTTTAGAGAAGAAAGGCGAAATACTAACTGTTATCAGCTTCTTAACTCCATCGTAGTCAACCCAAGCCTGAATTGTAGTGCCACGTCGCAGAAATATGTCAACCTTTGTGCCATCATCTGCATAGTAAGCAGCTTCAGTAGAAGCTTTCGAAATCATGCCATTCAAATTAATCCCAACATGGTTGTCATTTATGTCATTGAACTCAAAATCTTGTACCGTGTCGAACTCCACAGCAAATAAATGGTTGGTTCTGTTGCCTGAATCACTAGAATTGAGTAAACCAAGGTACGGACCGTATTGAGCTCCAATGAACTCCATGGAAGGTGCAATGGTGAAGGCAATGCCATGGCCTCCTAGAGTATCCACCTCTGGTATAGTGGAAAATGCAAAAGCCGTAGAGAAAGAGAAAGCTCTACCTGTATCGGCGCTACGAAATTGCAGCGGTATTGGATAAAAGGCGCGGCCTGTTAGTCTGGTGCTATAATTTGTTAATTTAAGGAGGCCATTTGATATTTCAGAGTTGCCCTGTAGCTTCAGTGGGGTTTGATTAGAGCCATTGGCACTGAAACCACGGTAGAAGAACTCATCTGGTTGGGCTATCGCGAAGATAAAGGAGTTGAAGAAAAAGAAGGCGAGAGTGAGGTGAAATCTAAACATTGTGAAATGTGTAGCTGTAGCTGCTGTGCTCCCTTTGGTCTGATTTGTGGCTTTCAAAGTTGATAACTTGATACAGAATAGAGATAATAGAATCAGAGGAGGAAGGACCAGAACGTATTAAGAGCCATGGCGTTTGCCAAGAAGCTGCCTCTGATACCATGAAACGAAATAGAGAAAGAGAGAGAGTAGGAGGTTTATTAAGTTTTCTTTCTATTTCATTAATTGTATCGGATTACATTTCAATCATTTATGTTATGTTATGTTATGTAGACTTCACAGATCTTAACTCAAGTTTTGACTCTAGTCCAACTCTAATTGCATAAATATAGACCACGATTAGCATGTGAGAATATTAATATGTGAATTGGGTTGTTGAGTCTGATTCCTGTCTGGTGTTTCAAGGAAATTCTGCAGCACGGAGTAAGGCAGGTGAGGGTGAGAATGAGATTGGCTCATATTGTTTAATAGTTTTAGTCTGTAGTCTGTACGTTTACAGCTAGACCATAATGATATATAATATAAAGTATCAAAAGAATTCTCTTGGTATTTTAATACTATATATATGGGCCCATATCACTCAAAATATTATATGGTTTCACGATTTATGGAATTCAGCAGTCTGAAAGAAAAGCTACTGTTTTAAAAAAGAATACATATTTGAAGATCTAGATATGATGATACATAGAGAATACTATATAAGAACTCTTAGCTCAAATAAACTAATTATTCACCTTAACAAATTAATTTCTCAAGTTAACATATGCTAATTATTCAGTTTAACATATATTGTATTTAAAATGAAAAAAAAATCTACTTGTTAAACTTAACATGCTAATTATTAAATTCAACATCAACTTATAATTAACATGTTAAGTTGAATAATTATTGATGGAATTCACATTCAAGTTAACATCAACTTAACATGGTAATTGCAAATCGATATTAAATTAATCATTGGTTCGTTTGAAAATGTAATATGACACGATCAAACACGACACAAATGGCACAACCTGCTATAGTCGGGCCGTGTCTTACCCGTGCCGTTTGTATTCTCTATTTCTTGAACACGATACGATACGACACAAAACGACACGGGACACGGGACACACCAAAGTTGGTTGAACCACATCCGTCTTGGTCGGTTGGACTTGAAATTTTATTCCTGACAACTCTGGGCCTATGTAATCATGCTCACTGGGCTTGACAAGGCTTGTTGCTACTGTCCGTATTACTGAATTCAGTGTGGACTCTGTATACACTTTGTTGAAGGTTTTGGTTTTGAACTGTTCGAAAAATTGGGCATAACGGGTCTATGGTAAAACCAAACATGTATCTAGGGCTTCAATATGAAGAAGCAGGCCTAAAATTAGGCCCATTTTAACAGGCTCTCAAGCACTTTTTCAAGTGTTAGGTCACTCAGCAACGACTATTAAGTATGAACTAGTTGAAATGCTTACATGATACATCCCCACATAAGAATTGTATTTTGTTTACTTCCGGATATACGTCCTCTTCGCATGCAAATATGCAATCAACTTTATTGTGAGGTACAAAGAAAACAAAAAAGAAAGAGGAAATAAAGCAATCGAAATTTTAAAATACTTACACGTGAGAATCAGCATTTAGTTTAGTGGCTAAGGGTAATGCTCTTCGTGTAGGAGGTCGCGGGTTCAAAACCTGAATGGGGAGTCTTATATAGACATTTAAATTTGAGTGGCTTGACCCTCATCTTTATCTCAAAAAAATAAAATACTTATTATACACGTGAAAAATATTATCTTAAGATACTATTTCTCTTTATAACAAACATCTGATCATACTCTATTTTTTATATAGAGAAAACCAGCACATTTGGCACGAGCACATTTTTTAATTTGTACACCAATACATATTATATCTTTGGTTCCTTTTGATTTTTTATTGAGTTGGTGTTTCGAAGTTTGGAGCGTTACTATTTCTTTTATTAATTTATTTAAAGAGACTTAGTAACGGACATCTTCATTTTTGGGGGTGATTCTCAGTCAGAAAACTGAAGCAAATCAAATATATAAATAAATAAAAGTGCCTCTTTGGATCAAAATAATACACCTCCATAAAATACAATAAATTTGCTCTAGGCTGCCTGTAATATAAATTCAACAAAATATTAATTTTGAACGGTGATGATTTGACCATGGTCCTAATTAGACAACACCAACAAAATGTATTCTTGGACTAATGGCAGTTTAATTATTTTTAAATCTATTCTTTAGTGATATATAATTGTAGGGCAAGTAAACTTTCACCAAATGAAAAAGATCACATGCTCAAGTCTTTGGCGAAAATTTCAGAAAAAAAAAAAATGTATTTGTAATTTGACCGGACCTGCCTGCCGCCTCTGTTTTTCTTTGTTCAAGCTAATACTTCATGGGTCTACATTTGGTTTTAGACTTTGTCTTTGTTGAAAATGTTGTCAAGGAGAGTATGATAAAAACAACAAAGTTACAAATTTTTAATTTGTCTTGAATTTTTTGAAAAGATAAATGATCTTCTAATCAAATTTTTAATTTGTATATTTCTTTTATAATTTAGAATGTCAGTTATACGATCTGGTATTCTACTTATTTTCACAATTTTATTAATCTTTCGGGGATACAATGAGAAGCATCTTATCTCCATAGAAAAACTAGTCCATAGATTTATAAATTTTATAACAGATACATCAAATTTTGTAACTCAGCATATCTCAAATTTGTAATCTACAGACGCAATAGATACATATCCTATGGACGCTAGGTAGCACTCAGGAAACTATATTAATTCTACAAGCACACGGTTTGCTACAAAGGGCAATTTTACAAATTACCTTTCATTTAGAAAAGTTGAAACAAACTACCATTCCATCAAAATTTTTCAACAAAATACCCTTGTGGGACCCATTTGCTTGTTTAATACTCTTCATGCTTCTCCTCTTCTCCATTTCATCTCACATATTTCTAATTTCATTTTCATATTAGAAACTTGCATTTAAAATTTTCATATAAAATTATTGATTGAAAAACTTTGTCACTTTAAATTTTTAATATTTTCACGTTGCTTTTATATTAATATTTAAGGTATAAAATTTTGTTGCATCCAATTATTAGTATGATCATATTTATGATATTATATATTTAATCAAGTAATATTAATTAAAATCATCTAACTACTAAAACTATTTTCAAATTAAAAAAAATTATCAATAAATAGGTTAAAATTTTATAATGTATGTACAAGAAGTTTGCAATATTCAACATTTTTTTTATGCTAATCCATAAAATCAGTAATAAAAAAGTAAAAAAAAATGATATTTAGATTTAAATATTCAACCAAAAAAAAATTAATTATTTTTTTTTAGAAATCAGTAATAAAAGAAAATAAAACATTTGTAATGTTAAATTTTTAATTATTTTTTTAGAATTCCATATATTTCAATTTAGCATTTTAAACTAAAAACTCTATGCATTAGTTTTAGAAATATAAATCTTTGTTTTTAATATACAAAATTAAAATATGTATATTTTATAGTGAAATTAAAAATTAAAATTTTTAAAATATGAAAATGGAATAGGAAGTAAGTGATGGAATGGAGAGGAGGAGAAGAATGAAAGGCAATGAACAAGAAAATATGTCCCACAACATTTTGTTGAATAATTTTGATGGAAGGGTAGTTTGTTTCCACTTTTATAAATTTATAAATGAAGGTCAATTTGTAAAATCTCCCTGCTACAAACTACATCAGCAAATGCAAGATTTATTGATTTTCTTCAACTATAATAGTTATAACATCATCAATCATAGTCAAGCACATCATCTTGCACCTGTATTTAGTCTTCCTTTCAAAGATAGAGACAAATTCATTCATTGTGCTTTTGACCATCAAACAAATAACCAAGCAATATACTTACAATGACACTGTAGTTTTCCCAGAACAAGTAATAAGCAAGCCTCTTTTTTTTTTTTTTTTTTTTTTTTTTTTTTTTTGGTTTCAGACGCCAATCTACTACTAATCAAACTTATTTTTGAATGATTTCCAACCAGCCAGAAATCATAAGAGCAGACAAGGAATATCAGATTTTTAAAAGTGGCCAATTAATCAGCCACAAAACCAAATTTAATCTTCTTCTTTTTATGAAAAAGTATATGTTTCACCCCCAAATAATTGCCAAATTAATGGCATCTAAAACCTACAAAGAATTGCACTCTGTTTATCCCCCTATACTGCAGATTTTTCAAATTTAAATTTATACAAACAACCCTCAATTGAATGAAAAATAATTCATGAAGAAACTCTCAGTACAAGCGAAACGAGGCCTGCTGGCGCTCTTCGTACCAGCAAAGGCAGCTGAGCCCGACGAGAACCTCGGCGATCGCGGCCTCCACTTTTGCCTTGTTCGACAGGTGCAATGTGTGGAACTTCAACGCCCTCGGGCCGGTCTCGTAGCGCCATTTCCGGTCCATGCTCCTCTCGTTGTTCCACCGCTCGGTGTCTCTTGCGACCGGTCCCAGCCATGCCAGGATACGGCCCGCCGCTTCCTTCCACCCCTCCGCCAGGCTCTGATCCAACGGCCCGGGATCCTTCCACCAATCTCGGAGCTTCGAACGCACGATTGATCGCAGCGCAACGGGAAGCATCTCGTACATGTCCTCTCTCTCGGCTGCCATCTCATCCTCCCTGCCTTCAGCCTCCATTCGTAGCAACCGCTCCGCTGTTAGTATGACATTCGCATACCGTAGAGCAAGACCGGCGGCTCCTAACGTGTCAGGAGGAGGCTCTAGAATTTTCTTCCAATTCGTTTCCGATTTTAAATTCGTTGGACCGAAAATAGGACAAGAGCTACTTGTCGGCATATTGATCGGGATATCACGCCGCTCCATGATTGGGCCGGAGGAGAATTTGACCCGAAACCGAGACAATGGACGGCCACGATCCGTGGAATGAAACACAGCCGGTAGACCCGATACGTATGGACCGAACACGGTGCACAACCGTATGAAGTTGGCGCACGCCGACTTCGCCATCAGTGTAACGACCTTGTCGAAGCTCTTGTTCCATAGGGATGCCTCCTTGAGCCGGCTCACAACCTGGCGTTGCGAGCTGAGCTCGAGCCGGGACTCCTCGTACGCAATCGGCAGTTCCATTTGCTTCGGTATGGGGCCGCTAAGCCGGC
The DNA here is from genome assembly GCA_030179965.1 of Cyperus esculentus. Taxonomy (NCBI): domain Eukaryota; kingdom Viridiplantae; phylum Streptophyta; class Magnoliopsida; order Poales; family Cyperaceae; genus Cyperus; species Cyperus esculentus. The sequence continues at coordinate 5,237,349 of JASGLE010000007.1, read as the reverse complement.
CCCATCGCTTCTCCATCTTTCTCTCGACAGCTTCCAGTTCTTCCAGCGCCTCCATCTCCGCGCTCAATTTCGCCGTCGAAGCAATCAATTTCTCCATCTTCTTAACCTTCGGGTGCTCGAACTTTCCCAAATCCGTCACGCCCGACTTCAAGTTCGCGTACACGCGCGTAAAATCACGAGCCAGATGAGAACCGGCGCCGGTGCCATTGCACCGGAGCGACAACCTCGATATTATATCGGCGGCACGCTCCAACTCCTCGATCAACTCCGCGCAAGCGAGCCGGAGCAGAAGCGCCTGGTCTTTAGAATTCAAGTACGCCACGCCTTGCGACCGCATAGTGTCAGACCGCATGTTAGAAATCTGCACATCAGATAACGAGTGATGCAGCGATACGAGCCGGGACATGGTGCCGGCCGCTTCAAAAGACAGGATACCGAGCTTGTCCCTCGTGGGCTGCACGTCCAGGTCGTCCATTCCGCCTGGCCTCTGGCCCGCCTGCGACGACGGCAGCCATGATTTGGGGAACACAACCATTCTATATATGTATGTATGTATATATGTTTGTACTTTGTGAATTATGAAGGATGAATTGAGACTATGAAGAGGAGTTGAATAATTAGAGGCTGGTCATAAAGAGAGTGTGGCAAGTGAGAGGGAGAACAATTTATATAGAAATAGAACAATTCATTTTCTGAGTGGTTTCGGCCAAGCGCGTTGGTTACTTGCTGTTAGGTCATTCTGCACCATTTGAAAATGAAAAAGGGGTGATTAATTAATTTGGATTTGGATTGACTGTTGTGCCCTTTTCTGTTGTCCCTTTTGTTCTAGTCAACTCTAGTGTTTTTTAAAAAAAAAATTGTTCCATGCTTCAATATTAAAACTTTAAGGCAAAAAGTATTTGTAACATGCTAATAATTAATTCCGTTAATTTATATTTAAATCAGTTTTATACTTTTATGTTATGTATATTGTAAGATGGGAGAGGTGAGTAAATTTAATTTTTATGTGGATTTTTACCTCAATCAATAATCATAAAAGTATGATTATCTTTTTATGTATATTGATATAGTTCTGTGAAAAGTAGGATCAACAGGGATCATATCATGATTATATATATATCCACAATGTTTCCTTTGACTCTGCTCCGCATGCAATGCAACTAACATTGCAATGTGTAGTATTGTAGTGGCAACATCATATCATGCTTTCAAAGTAAGCCTAGCAGGAAAATAAGGAGGGAGGGAGCAGACCATGAGAGTGAAAGCCTCAAACCAAATAGTACCTGCTTACGCACAATGGTACTGTCGTCTGTCGGTCTTTTTTTTTTTAAGAGGAGGGAACCACAATGCTAAGTTTGACGATATTAACAATTGAACATTTCAAAAATTTATAAAAATTATAAAAAATTTTAAAAATAGAAAAAAGTTTGCAGAAGTATTGCTTAACTTATAGATTGATTATGTATCCGATTATATTCAATTTAAACAATGTTTGATAGCTCTTTAAAGATCCGTTAAATTATAACCGTTGAAAAGTTCACAAAATTTTGATAAGCCATTAAACGATGATCAAATTGATTGAAATTTGAAACACTATCAATCTATAAGTCAAGTAATACACTTATCAAGTTAATTACTGTAACAAAAATTAAATAAATAAATTATGAAAATAATATACTGATAGTAATTAGAAAAAAAAAAAAAAAAGGAGAGGGATTGATTGGCAATAAAAAGAATCTTAAAATAGGCGAAAAAAAAAGTATCAATATATTATCATCAATATGTTTCAAGTTTCATATAATTTAAAAAAGTTGTTTGATAGCCATAAAAAAAAAATCAAGTTGTACCAATTGCATATTACATGAATTTGATGTTACTTAATGAGCTATTTATTGAGCTATCAAATGATACTCAAATTAATTGAATGAAACTTGAAACAATATTATTTAAGCTAAAATAAATAATTCTATCAACGTTTTCCATTCAAAATATATATAAATTTATTTGAAACTTTACTGTAAAATATAATCATTCTCATGTCATCCTTACACTTTACATTGTTGAAAATCAGGCCTCTGGTCCAAATTCCGAGTCACGTTTAATTCGTCACAAATACTATTATGATGGGCCATACATTTTTTCCATTCTATTATCTCAATTTTCAACAGTCTAACTGAGATCTGCTGGAATTTAGGGTATTACAAGACAAACACCGTTTCCTCAAAAAAATGACAAGCACTGACCAAACCCCTTAATTACAAGGGTTTCGTAATACGCATATGTGATATATAATGATGCCAACATGCCACCAGAAAGGTGTGCCAATTTTCATAAGGAGCAGGTAGCGTCTATTCTTTTCACTTATCCTTGGTAGATCGTTTTTGCAATGAACAAATATTATGATGGGACATATATATATGGAGAGAGAGTTTTGCTAAAATGAGTCATAACTTACGGGCTGTTTCGTGAATCAGGATCCAAAAACATATCAAATCACCTCCAAGTTTCGTGACTCAATAAATTCTTTATATCAAAATCTTATAGCACGCAAAAATTTTTCATTTTTAGAGATTTTTAAGTATTTATTCTAATTTTTTAAAATGATACATAAAACATTGAATATTTTATTAATATATAGAGGAGGGATCCATTGACAATGCTTATAATGACAATTTTGACAATTGAGATTTAAAAAATTTATAATAATTCATAAAAAATCTTAAAAATGAAAAAACTTTTATGGATGCATTCTTTAACTTATAGATTAATAGTGTTTTAAATTTCAATCAATTTAAACATCGTTTGATGGTTTATCAAAATTTTGTACATTTTTTAACGGTTGAAATTTAACGAGCTTTAAAAAGCTATCAAACGTCACTTAAATTGAATATAATTTGAAACATAATCAATCTATAAGTTAAATAATATCTCTATAAACTTTTTTCTATTTTTTAGAATTTTTAACTATTTTTACAAATTTTTTAAAATCCTCATTGTCAAGATTGTCAAGATAAGCATTGTCAATGAATCCCTCCTAATATATATATATATTGATTGAAACCCGTAGGTAACATATATTTTTTTTCCATTCTATTATCAATTTTCAACAGTCTAACTGAGATCTGCTGGAATTTAGGGTATTACAAGACAAACACCGTTTCCTCAAAAAAATGACAAACACTGACCAAACCCCTTAATTAATTACAAGGGCTTTTAATATACGCATATGTAATATATTGTGATGCCAACATGCCACCTGCAGAAAGGTGTGCCAATTTTCATGAGGCATGAGCTGCATAACTTGCTAGTAAAATACGGAGTCTAATTAATTACCTAATCCTTACCCCTAATAAAAACATATTAGATTGTTTGACATGAAAAGTCTATCTTTCTCAAAGAATAAATCTCAGCCATTCATGATTGTTTACTTAAATTGATCACCACCGTTAATATACTTTAATGTCTCCACCCATTAAAACTTGAGGCCCATATCAATTTTCTCAGTTTAAGGCACATTACATATTATCTTAAAAATTTATTATAAGAAATAACAATTTCAGCTTAAAGCAAGGCGTGTACTCTTTACTAGTATGTACGAACCTAAATTAATGTAACACACAAGATCAGATATATATATATATATATATATATATAGAGTATAGCTACGGTGAGTTGCAACTCACGGGCTGCTCCGTGAGTCAGGGTCCAAAAACATATCAAATCACCTCCAAATTTTGATTTATATGGCTCAATAAATTCTTCATATCAAAATCTTATAGCACGCAAAATTTTTCTATTTTTGGAGATTTTTAAGTATTTACTCTAGATTTTTTAATATGATACATAAAACATTGATTCTTTTATTAATATTGTATAATCACTTTTAAAAATCTCAAACAAATACTTAAAAATCTCCAAAAATGAAAATTTTTTGCATGCTATGAGATTTTGATATGAAGAATTTATTGAGCCATATAAATCAAAATTTGGAGGTGATTTGATATGTTTTTGGACCCTGACTCACGGAGCAGCCCGTGAGTTGCAACTCACCGTAGCTAGACTCTATATATATATATATATATATATCACATATATGATTCACATCTGATTAATTATTTGAATGGTTGAAGTATTCAACTATAAACTAGCTATTATATATAGCTTGTCTGGATTAAGTAATAATTTAAAATTCAGATATGAACACACATATTTTAAACATTCTGGTCACGCGCGAGACAATATTTCCAACTTCAAACTGCAATGATAAACTTCATTGAATAAGAGATGCGAATGACTCGATCTGAAGGCGAAGTAGCTAATTCAATATTCTCAAATGCCACCTCACCACAACATAATCGGTCTAATCCAATCATTGTGATATTTATGGTCCATTAGGAATTTAGGATCGATGCATTATCAATTGTTCAAAATTTGATATTTGTAAAAAAAAATTACTGAGAAATCAAATAATATATATTTTAGCTAAAATATACAATTTTCATATATAATATAAGCTAGAAAAATACTTACTTTTATCATATATTGAGCAATTCGACATTTTTATTGTTTGAAACTTTGAATTAAAGTATATATTATATGGTGTTAAATCATAAAATTTGAATAACTAAAATTTCAAAATCACCAGAATTATGGTGAAATTAATATGATCTAACATATCCATTAGGGCCGGGAGGAGAGTCCAAATACTTCCTTTTTTTTAATTTTCTAATCACTAAAAAGTAAAAATTCAAAATTTATTTATTAAAAAACCGTTAATCTATATCATTTATTTATACATACATAAGAATTAATAAAATTTCTGTGTTGTTTTGTTTGACGTCAAGGGCTTAGAAAAATGCTCTTGATAAGTCTATTATATGAATTAGTACTGCACATTAATTCTTTTTAAGGAAATTCTATTTGGGTCTTTAAACTATTGCATTTGGTTTGAGTTGGCCTCTAAAAGTTTTTGGTTAAATTAGTCCCTAATTAACTATTGTATTTGATTCAAGTTTGCTCATGAACTATTGCATTTGGTTTGAATTGGTTTCTCAACTATATGATTTTCCTACTTTACTTCTATTTATGCTTACTGATATATAGTTTAGAATCTAATTTTGATATAAACAATCCAAGAACCCTTGAATTAATGTGATCGGCAATTTAATCCGTATAGCTTAATTATGCCGATAATCTTTTTGTCCGTGGGTGGGCAAGGGCCTTTTTTGGTCTTCAATGTTCATATGCAATTTTGGTGGCATTTAACGTTGTATATCCGACCCGGCCGGAAGAGAGAATTCCCAATAAATAAAATTGCATATATCGACATGCATATATATGTCAAATCTCATGATGTAGCCGCCGCTAACTTGTGAGAGTACACACCGTGTCCGTGTTGGACTGTTGACACTTGCATGCGATGCGAGTACGTACAAAATGACTAAACTAATGCAAGGGTTTGACTTTGCATTTATATATGCTGCCGTAGTGCCGTGTGAACTTAGCAAGCTACATGAATCGTCGATCAGAATCCGCTACTTTTCTATCAGAGTCCGCTTTTCCGATCGCACCATCCAGATCCATTGCCGCACGGATCTCAAAGTATTTCGGTGTTTATTGCACACATCGTAAGGTATTTTGGTGTTTCTCAACCGTCGGATCAAGAAAAGTAGGGTCTGAGAAAAGCAGGTGATCCCCATCCATGAATCGTTTGTGAAATTAACATCTTGTTGCATAATTGCATAGACCAACTGTGAACTGGCTTCTCTTCTCTTCTGTGCGCGTGGACTCCACCTTTGATGTAATTGCACAGCTTAAATTAGTCAATTACTCGATTACTCCATTGCATGCATGAGAATGCCCATCCTCTGTAGTGCTGCATTGTGTAGCGCAGGATGTGAACCGTTGGATCATGTTGAGATTCGAGCCAGTGCAGATCCCGAGATGATCTAACAGTTCACATCCTGCGCTGCACAATGCAGCGCTACAGAGGATATGGAATCCATGCATGATTATTATGAATTTAATCAATGATATTCCAAAGATAACAACTTTTTAAGTTTTTATATGGCTGATGGGAAGACCCGTGGCGTTCATAACTTCCTTTAATTAACTTTCATTATGTACCAGATGAGATATATAATATAACTACTACTTTTTTTTTTTTTTTGAACTTTTAATTTTGAAGAACTGAACTTTGGTCTAGTGGCTGTAAGGGCAACGCTTCTTATGTGGGAGGTTACATGTTCGAAATCCGGATGGGATTTGTTACAGACATTTAAATTTGAGTAGCCTGACTCTCATCTTTATCTAAAAAATGTAGCAAATAAGATATATATGTATAACTACTACTATTTTTTTTTTTTTGTGAACTTTTAATTTTGAAGAGTAAACGCCGGTATGTTATTAGAATATTCTTGCATGCATACATATATAGATTCCGTTCAAATTTTACGTACATACTCGATCGGTACATATTTCAACGTCTTAATTCCGGAAGGAATATTTACAAATTACAAGTATTCACTTTACCTTTTTTCACTTTCGAAAGAAAATCGTTAATGGTACGTATGAATATATCCGCATGCTTTATAATTAAGAGCTTCCCACACGGTACCGTCTTGTCACTAGACAAAGACTGGTACACTATTTTTTCAATTAATTGGACCACAGACTGATGATACTCTTAGTTTAAATAAATTGACAGAAAATTAAATAATTTGTACCTCAATAATTACATAAATAAAAAATAAATTGCTATAAATTTGCCACTTTTAATAAAACTAGGGATAAGAAAAGATTATAGAAAATTAGTAATATATATGCAATAAGAATTGTATATCTGCAAAATAAAAATATATAAAAATTTATGTGGTAGAACTATTATTTAATATTAAACAAAACGTATTAATAAATAACAACATATGATATGAAATTACAAGCATTTAATGTTATATTTTCTAAAACTTCCACTATTTAATGACAACACAGGATATGAAAGGTCAAATTATATGATCCGTTAGATTAATACAAATCAATATATAGAAAAAATATGATCCAATGGATATCAATAGAAGTGATGTGGAATGAAGGAGAGGCTTGAAAATCTACCCCTCTTTCTACGGTATAGATTATAGCCGCCATCCAACCATTTTTTAATAATCGCTCAACTGATATAGTACACAATTGTTAATTAATTCAAGACCCACAAGTACAACTTTATTGTACAAATCAACATAATAGAATATATAGGAGATAATAAGGAGATTAGAAAACTGTTGCTATTTATTATTGTAAAATATAAATAATCGAATATCTATAAACATATAAGAGAGGAAATAGAAAGAAACAGGAAGCTAATTCAAAACCAATTCCACTTAGATGAATATGAATGCGGATTAATTAGAAATCAATGACTAATGTATACAATTATACGAATAATTCAAAGCAACAAACATAATATTAAACAATAGAAATGGAAATAAATGAATTCATACTCTAGAAAGAGGGGTAAGCTTCCAAGCTTTTTATCTATGCCACATCATCATCTCAACAATTGATTTTGTTTCTCTCTCTTCTTTATCTTAATCAAATGGCTCAAATTAATTTTTATTTTTTTATTAAAGAGATAATATAATTTGTCTAAAGAATAATTTAAGACTCAAAATATTTGCAACTCTTTGTATTCTTTTATAAATTAATATGTAGCAAAAAATATAGTGTATAGAAAATATGTTAAGTTCAATATTTATTTAATAAGATATATTTAGAAAAAATATATATCTGTTTTCAATATCTCTTAATTTATATAATATTATTTTTTCGGGGCGAAGCCCCGATTCGCAGCTCTAGTATATTTAATTATGGATGTCGATACTCGATAGTATATAAATCGAGAAAATAATTCAACATAATTGAAGAAACAGAAGATTATATAGAAACCGTGATGCACAGAATCGAAATCTTGACAAATTTAACAATATCATGCAAATAATTAAGCGACTTGTATATAGATATATTTCATCTATTTTTTCTGTTTGGATAATCCGAATACTGGCATTATTTTGACCATCCAAAATAAAATTCATATCTGTATTATTTATCTCAAAAAAAAAAAAAATTCATATCTGTATATATAGTACTAGTATATAGAGTAAAACTACAGTGCTCTTAAGCTCACGGGGACCTCCCGTGAGCTTAACACCAAAAACATATCAAACCATATATATCCAAATTTTGATTTATATGGCTCAATAAATTCATATCAAAATCAGGTGGTATGCAAAAGAAATTTTATTTTTGGATTATTTTTAAGTATTTTTTTTGGATTTTTTAAGAACAACTATTCAATATTTCATATATAACTTTTAAAAAATTCGAAATAAATACTTAAAAATCTCTAAAAATGGAAAATTTTTGCATGCCACATGATTTTGATATAAAGAATTTATTGAGCCATATAAATCAAAATTTGGATATGATTTGATACGTTTTTTGTGTTAAGATCACGGGAGGCCCCGTGAGCTTAAGAGCACGGTAGTTTTACTCCTAGTATATATGCATCATTATCAAGAGCTAGATATATAAAACGTATGATTGTAGATATTTTATGTGCAAATACTTTAGTATGATTGTCGACAAAGGGAAACCATTTTAACATGAGGAGGGATCAAATAACTATATTTTTTGTGACCGATCGGTGACCATGAAACTAAATCTTAAATAACTACATTTTAAATTATTAAATAACAAAACTTATTGATAGAATATGTTGCATATATCATATTTTATGTGTATACAAAAAATTATATCATTTTGATTTTATTTACATGTGCATCAAGCATTAACAAAAATCAACGGTTCAAGTTTTATAATTTTTTTCTCATCTCTTGATGACTATCGAAACAATGTTAAAACTTTATCATTTTTTATGTATATGTTATTGAGATAATATATAATACATCTAACGGTTTAGATTTTTCAATTTATGTATAAATAAAAAAATAGTTACCATAGATATTGGATCCTCCTCTTTTAACATGAACAGGAGACAAAATAAAGGTAATTAAATATCTCCTCCGTTTACATAAATCTGAAGATGCATTTGTAGTGGAATCATACTCATTCCACCAACGTACGTACGTCATCGTCATATTCCGTGGAGGACAATGGACAATGGCCTATCCTCAAAAAAAAAAAAAAAGACAATGGCCACTACTATCATTATGTCAATCAGTCAGTCAATGCACGAACCCGATGCTTTTAGCTCTCTCTCTACATATCTTTCGAAGCTTTTGTTGTCTGTCTGCATTCTGCAACATACATCACTTATTCACTTTAATCATGTCTTTATAGATGTACGGTTTAATTCACAGCATGGGAAAAGGAATGGCCGAGAGCCAGCCAGCCAGCCCGAGATAGATGCAATCGCGAGTCCGAATCTGCTGTTATTCCTTGAGAATAACGGGCCCTGTTTGTCTGATACAGACCGTTAGATCAAAACAGACGGTCCGATCGATCGATCTAATTAAGATTATAGAGGGCTTCTTCCAAATTAATCTCATCCGTTGATTTTGATCCGACGGCCTAGATTTGGATAACAGGGGAAGTGAACGCGTACGTGCAACCGCACCAGGTGCGATCGAATAAGGTTTGGGTAAAGGTAGCTAGCTCAGTTAAAGAGAATACTTCCTCCGTCCACAAAAGAATAAATTCGTAGCAAAAGTCAGAGGAAACAGTGAAAGAGTGAAATTACTTTTATGTCCTCAATCAGTAGAAAAGTGAATATTCTTGGAAGGAGACGAGGAGCATTTTGAAAATTTTGTAATATATATATTTTTTTAGGAAGAAAGTGGATTCAAACAAAAGGTATAAATTCATTTAATTGTGGACAAGTTATAAATGATATAAATTCAATTGTGGATCAAGGAAATGTATAGTATATTAGTATATATCAGAAGATAAGATAATAAGAGTCATGGGATTGGTCACGGAGTCAACTTGAATTAATTTATCGTATGTATATAGTCAAACCACGAATATTAAAAAAAGTTGCTTAGCTTACTTAGCTTATCCCATTTTTTCTTTTCCTGCCAATGCGCGTTGCGTCCATTTCTTGTGAGTTGAGAGTCAATTTCTCACTTGTTCTTGTAATTTCTCAATCTCAATAATTGTTACTTTGTTGGCAATGGCAATCACTATGTGTTCTTCTGTACTTCTATGATATGCATGTACTCCTTGACGCGGCATAGTTTGCTTCCTCTTTTGGCAAAGCATGTTGGACGTCTTTGCCATTAATTTGCGTTCAACAAGTTAACAACATTCAAGAGTCCGTATCTGCTGCGATCCATCCAAATTGGATCTCAGGTTCTGAGATCCGGATCGGATGGATGTAGTTTTTAGGGTTGAGATCCGGATCTGATGGATGTAGTTTTTAGGGAGATTTTTTTAAATAATCAGAACCGTGAGATCCGGATCTGATGGATGTAGTTTTTAGAGAGATTTTTTTAAATAATCTGAACCGTGAGATCCGGATCCGATGGATGTAGTTTTTAAAGAGAAATTTTAAAATAATAAGAACTGTCGGATCGAGATCTCGGAATCCTGTGATCAGATTTGGATGGCAGCTGATTTCAGCGCCAATATTAAAGAGAGCTTTATAATTGGAACAGAATTTTAGTAATGTAAAAAAAAATAATAATCTCATATATGAATTTAATTTATACAAATTTACAACTATATCAAAAATTGGCTCTGGGCCGGGTTACAAATTTATAACTGTTCTAATCCTGTCTGGCCAGTATATTGAATGTCTTCAAGCACCAATAAAAAGTGATAAAGAGTGAAACTAAAATACCTATCTTCCTCAAAACAAAAAAAAAAAAAAAACTTAAAATACCTATAGGAGTAGATTAAATTGACATATTAATATACCATTAATTTAAAACTTTTTATCTTTTCAGTTTCAATTATCTACTTCACTACATCAAATATCAATTAGTAAAATTAATACTAACTAGAGCTGTGAATCGGGATTCGCCCCTGAAAAATAATATTACATAAATTAATAGATCTTGAAAAATTAAATATACATTTTTCATAAATGTATGTTACTAAATAAATATTGAACTAAATATTATGTCTATACAATATATTTTTAGTTACAACTTAATTCATATAAAAGAATACAAAGAGTTGCAAATATTTTGAGTCTATTAAATTGTTCTTTAGGCATATCATATTATCTCTTTAATAAAAAAAAAGAAAAATTAAATTGAGCCATTTGATTAAGATAAAGAAGAGAGAGAAACAAAATTAAGGGTTGAGAGTAATGATGATGTGGCATAGCTAAAAAATATGGAAGCTCACCCCTCTTCCTAGAGTATGAATAATTAATGATGTAATCAGCACACAAAATGGGTAATATTTTAGCATTCCTAGCTAGCTATGCCATATCATATCTACAGTTAATTTGTTTAAATTTATTCGTTTAATTTGGTATAATAGCTCATTAGCTCATCTGTAGTTGTTATCTCTCACCATTCAAAATTAGATGAGTGTAAACCACAAATAACAGCCAGCAAATTAAATTTCACTAATTAATATATGATTGTGAGTCAATTTAGTATATGACAAATTGTTCCTAGTTCATTCATTTTTTCTTTGTGCAAACAAAAAAAATAAAAATCCAGGATGGCCAGATGGTTGTCTAGTTTCGTTACTAATTGTTGAATGCGTTAGAAGAGTTGAAATTACTCGAATAAAACGAAGAAAAAAAGAATGAAGAAAATCTGTCCGGTACGCATAATTTTGAAAAATAAAAACTGTCGATATCTCAGATCAAACACTCGAAGATTCGTCTAGTTTTAAGTACAATTCAGTCTCACTCGCAATTAATTACTTCTGACCAGTTCCTTGTTCTTAATTAACATCAGTCACAATCGGTGGGTTTTATTCCAAGTACCAGACCGTATTGTCGACCAGAGTTTGACTATTATACTATCGTTAGCATTTCGGATCGAAAATGCCTCAAATTTTATGTTACCGTGTCCGAAATCACGATTTATAGTGCTCAATAAATTCTTTATATGAAAATATTGGGGAATACAAAAAATTTTTATTTTTAGAGTTTTCTAAGTATCTGTTTTGTATTTTTTAAAATAGCATGTACAAACATCAATATTTTATTAATATTTATGAGCTCTTTTCTAAAATTCAAAACAAATACTTAGAAAACTCTAAAAATAAAAAAAATTTGTATGCTCCAATATTTTCATATAAAGAATTTATTGAGTATCATAAAACGTGATTTCGGATACGATAACATAAAATTTGAGTCGTTAGTATTTCGGTCCGATATGCTAACGTTAGTATAATAGTCTAACTCTTGTCGACCAAATTAATTCCTTGTCTGAAGCAGCAGCAAGTGTTATATTCTTACAGGCATTTAGTTCTCCTTCAATCTATCGTTGCCGGTTGATCATTGAATAATTTTAGCAGAAAGAATCCAAGTATGAATTAAACTGTCGATTACATAATTTTGTCTAAATTTTTCAGTGCAAATTTAAACCTTCTGTTTCAAATCCACATTCCCTTTGGATTTGGAAGGGTTGAATAAATTGAACTGATTCATATATATAATATACCTGACAAGATTCGTAAATTTTTTCTTCTTTCTCAAAAAGAAAGAAGGCCACACATATAGATCGATGGGGGAAGAATTTCTTAAATGGCCCAAGGCCCATACTTATCTTCACCAATGGCCTTGGGCCAAACATATTTTCACAGATGGCCCTGCCAAGGACGCAACTTCAAGTCACGCCCTTCAAGCCCCAAATTCGACTACCCGCCCTTCTATCTGCCCAATTTTAAGTAGACCGTTAAAGAATGGGACCCAAATAATTTTTAAACAAAGGGCGCAACTTGAAGTCATGCCCTTTAGTTTAAACTCACCTTCCTTCTCATTGTAATTTTATAATTAACTGGTACTCTATGACCCACTAGTCAGTGAAGGAAAATGTAAGGCACAACATGGTGTTGCGCCCTTGGAGGTTTTTTTGTTCTGACTCGCTATCAGAGCTGGAAAAACCTCCAAGGGCGCAATACCAAGCTGCGCCCTTTGGTGTTGCGCCACATGGTCCCACATGTCATAGATGGTGAGCCTGAAAGGCGCAACACCAACTTGCGTCCTTTTTTGGAAATTTTTTTTAAAATTTTTGCTTTAAAATATAACACTTCCAACATTTGCTTTGTAACATAATCAATTGAATTATAAAAATATGATTAAACTTGCAGTACATACATCATAATATAGCAATGTAATAAGAGTACCAAAACATCTAAATAAATAATTTAGCAATTAAGTGTCTTTTGTCTAAATTTCTAACATAACAATGAGAGAGTTAAACTTGCTCGGCATCACCCCTTGCCTACATGACATCACTTTATCACGATCCTACAAAAAAGAAAAGAAAATGTAAGTAAAAATGTACTGTTAGCGTAATAATAATTAAATGAGATTATTGTTAATACCTTGATTATTGAGATTAGTCCTACAACCTCTTTTACTATGCCCTTGTTGACCACAACGTCCACATGTGTAAGTGTGCTTCGGTTGGTTCATGTCATCCATTTCGTTGCGTATTCGAACATGCTGACGACGACCTTTTTGCACTCTATACATGGAAGGGTCTGGCACAAGTGTGGGTCTTACATCTTCCGGCCATGTTTCTGAATTTCCAAAATAACAAAATTCGGATTCCCAGGTTGCAAACAATTCACTTGCACGGTAAAAATGTGCAACGTGCTGGTTGCTATCAATTGCAGCCGTTGCGCAGGTGGCCAACACATGAGAGCAAGGTATACCTGTCAATTGAGGTTTTTGACATGTGCACCCCCCCCCCCCCCCCGGGGGGCCTCCAAGCGAACCCAATGTCTCTTCCCTCCTTTAATTTTGTTGCCTTGCATGTATTCTTTGGTCACTACTTCGTATTTTCTTTCATCTCGGTACGCTGTGACGGTATGTGTATTTCCCTTTAAGCGCCTCCTTTCCAATAGGTCCTCGACTTTTTTCGCAAACACCAAATTTTGACCAATAATTTGTGTGGCCTGAGTCCTCCTCTCCGCAAAATATTTTATGGACTTATAAAAGGTGATCTCAACAACAGACGTCACCGGTAACTCCCTCGCCTCTTTGAAAACATTATTCAATGATTCGGGTCCGTTTGTTGTCATCATACCCCAACGACACCCACCCTCATCATAAGCATATGTCCATAGGTCAAAACGGGGGTCGTCTTCCTCTCTTTCTTTCCCGATACCTTCTAACCATTCAACAGCTTCAGGCTTTTTGGCCCCTAAGGCTGTCATTCGCGCATGGAACTTGCGTGGCTGGTTTTGTCTGATGAGTGCCCTAACCCTCATAGTAAGTTTTTTGTCCTTAAAGGCTCGTTGAAAATTCTAACAAATGTGTCTAGAACAATACCGGTGTGCTGCTTGTTGTGTTTGTACATTCCAACCTAAGTCAGGTTCCTTAAATACTCTCAAAATGGACTGATGCCTATCCGAGATCACGGTTACAAATCTCAAGCCAACTACTACACGGCGAACAAATTTCATGAATCTCTCCCACGCCAGATTCGACTCAGTGTCAAATAAACCAAATGCTATAGGGACAAGTTGATCCTCGGCATCATAACCACATGCAGTCATGAGCTTTCCCTTGTATCTACCCGAGAGAAATGTAGCATCAATACCAATAAGCGGTCTACAATGACCAAAAGCTTGAATAGCCGGTCCAAATGCCCAACAAACCCCTTGAAAGTACTCAAAATTTTGATTATTAGTTGGTCTTGTGAACCATTCGATCACAGTACCTGGGTTGTTCCGCTGCATAGCTTCTAACAGTGGTCGAATTAAGTTGTACGCTTGTCTCCATCCTCCAAATAACTGGGCAATTGCTATTTCCTTCGCACGCCAACACTTCATGTATGTAGGCCTGAATTGATATCTTTGCTCGACATCCACCTTAATATCTTTGATAAGATACTTGACATTGGTTTTAACGTGCTCCCTTATCAATGATGCAATGAAAGGCGCGGTTAGGTGTGGATGCGACAGTCTATCACACGAAATTACACATTTGTGCGGGCCCTTTTTTGTTCTTATTTCAAATGCATCGTCATAGGAACGACGGGTTGCATATAGTCTCCATGGGCAATTTTGATTCGTGCACGCAATTGTATAAACCATTTGTTCCCCTTCACTACATAGAACGTTCGATTTGCTCTGATATGAAAATCGTGCACTATCCATTTCAAATGATCTTTGGAGCGGAACACCTGCCCCTTGACAAGCTTATCATCTGTTGCATACCCCGCTTCATCAAAATAGTCACAATCACCAACTATTTCTAAAATCTCTTCTACCGTATTGAAAGATGCAACAGGGTGTGAATCAGAGCGATCCTTTAGTGGCCAACCAACAAACCCCGCCTCACTATCATCATCATCGGATTCATCATCTCTACCCTCACTGTTGCAATCATTATCTGGTACATCATCAAAGGTTTCAGCATTGTGATGATCATCAGAGGAGGTGTTTCCTATTGGGGTTGTATCCGAAAAAACCGTGTGACTGACACGTTCATTCGGAAGTATGTCGTCGAGTCCGATTTCGAACTCAAGATCTTCCGCGACACTACTCTGGTCACCATCCCGATCGGGGGATAGGTTTCTGTTTGTTGTACCTCGGGTCCGGTATGGTGGTTCTTGAGGGTCCTCAGTTGGAAAAGAAGATTGAATAGGTGGGTTGGTTCTTTCGACCTCTACGGGTCGACTACTACTGGCATATGCTTGATTAGGCATGGCTTGGTAGTTAGGCATGGTTTGAGAAGCCAAATTGGATACCGTATCAACAAACAAATCGAGCACCTTCCAATTACCCATATTTTCAACAACAAATCTCCAAGTTTCGTTACTTAACAATTCAAGCTCGGTAAAGAACACTATTGGTGGTGGTGAGGTATTTATTTTTGCTCTAATTCTTAAATCAAACTCCACATGAGAAATACCCAAATATCGATATACCTCATTCCTCAACTCCTCGAGTGTGATTTCATTTTGAACATTAAAATTTACCATCGGTCCTTGCGAGTAGTACACCCCGCATTGCCCATACAATACATTTCCTCCAGTGAATATATTGATGAAGAACATCTCCAATCTATAAAATTGTGCAAGGAAAAGAACTTGAGTTCAAATTTTAGCTATCATGGTGTTTTTTACCAAAAAAAAAAAAAACGAAATTAAGGAGGGATATGATGCAAATTGCAAACTAACCTTGAGACAACTTAAGGAGAGTTGATCTTGCACTTCAAATCATCAATAACACGTTGCTTTGTGGGAAATGTGTGAGTTTATGGAGTTTTTGGAGGTGAAAACGGCGGATGAGTTGTAGGGTTAATGTGGTGGAGAAGAGGGAAGAGAGAATAAATGTGGTGGTTGGAGTGATATTGAGCCAGAAAGTTAGCTCTAAAGGGCGCAGCACCAAGTCGCGCCTTTCAGTTTTTCGTAGATTCTCTCCCTGAACACTGGATCCCACAATGTCAGAAATCCATAGAGGGCGCAATATGGAGTGGCGCCCTTGAAGTCTGCCTTACTATCAGACTCACTTCGTATCAGCACCAAGCGGTGCCCTTGCCACTGGGCTCACCTGTCGGCCTCAGCACGCAAGGGCGCAGCTTGCAGTCACGCCCTTGAAGCTTTTTTAAAATTTTTCCGTGCTGGTGTCCCACTAGAGATGAAAAAAGGCTCAAGGGCGCAACACCAAGCGGCGCCCTTGCCGCTGGGCCCACCTGTCGGCCTCAGCACGCAAGGGCGCAGCTTGGAGTTGCGCCCTTGAAGCTTTTTTAAAGTTTTTCCGTTCTGGTGTCCCACCAGAGATGAAAAAAGGCTCAAGGGCGCAACACCAAGCGGCGCCCTTGCCACTGGGCCCACCTGTCGGCCTCAGCACGCTAGGGCGCAACTTGGAGTTGCGCCCTTGAAGCTCTTTCAAACATTTTTCACTTCTGGATCCGCACCAGAGCTGAAAACAGCTGCAAGGGCGCAACACCAAGCTGCGCCCTTGCCACTGGGCCCACATGTCGGCCTCAGCACGCAAGGGCGCAGCTTGGAGTTGCGCCCTTGAAGCTCTTTCAAACATTTTTCACTTCTGGATCCGCACCAGAGCTGAAAACAGCTGCAAGGGCGCAACACCAAGCTGCGCCCTTGCCACTGGGCCCACCTGTCGGCCTCAGCACACAAGGGCGCAGCTTGGAGTTGCGCCCTTGAAGCTCTTTCAAACATTTTTCATTTCTGGATCCGCACCAGAGCTGAAAACAGCTGCAAGGGCGCAACACCAAGCTGCGCCCTTGCCACTGGGCCCACCTGTCGGCCTCAGCACGCAAGGGCGCAGCTTGGAGTTGCGCCCTTTATGTTGCTTATGTTATTTTTAATTTAGTTCATCATAAAAATTAACATCCAATTTAACAAGTCATGCAATCCCTAAATTAACTAAAAGTTCATTTCTAATTAACATCCAATTTAACAAGTCATGCAATCCCTAAATTAATTAAAAGTTCATTTCTAATTAACATCAAATTTAACAAGTCATGCAATCCCTAAATTAACTAAAGGTTCATTCCTAATTAACATCCAATTTAAGAGTTCATCCTAAATTTAATTAAAAAACTACTCGTGCAATCCCTTAAACTCATTGATCACCGCCGCCACGGCCACCGTTCCTGCCTCTCCCACGACGACGCGCGCGTCTCATTCTCTCCAAGGCTTGTGTAGGGGTATATGGTTCGGGAGGCCTTGTCACCCTACGGGGACGGTCCATTGCCGGGGTAGGCATCACAGGTGTCGGATTTATGACTTGAGAAACCGGAGGGTCTTGACTAGATGATGCTCGAGCTGCAGCGGCGCTTGAAGACTCTCCATGCTCCCATACCCCATCATATGACAACCGGCCTGAAGAAGGGCGGAACAAGGGCGGCTCGGACATTGAGCTAGCATAGTCTCCTCCTAGTAGATCGTTCATCCAAGCATAATCAGCAGGCTGGACTCGCATGCGCTCTGTCATCACTGGGTCAATCTGGTCATCGCGGAGATTGTGCTGTTGCATGAATTGGTTGAATATCGCTCCTTTATTGATATCGGCCAGATTGCCCTTGCACATGCGTAAAACACGGCGGTCAAATGCATTAAGGGCTTGGTTGGCCAAGGCTCCAACAGCGTCCCTTGCTACAACTAAATTGCGGATCACCTGTTAATTAAAAAAGTTAGTACAACATATATTGTATCTCCGCTTAAAAATTCATGATATACTCAGTAGTCAAAAAAAAAAAAATCAATTAAGCCCAAAATTTATCACCGTCCGCTGAACTCTATCGCTTGGCATTGAGTATGTTTGGTGTATCCTGCTGGTCGCTGACGGTGAGGGTGGTTCATCATTGACATTCGCGGCTGTTGGTCCGCGCCAGTATACAGTCCGCATACCCTCCCGGTTGAACCAAGCCATGTACCTTCCCAAGGTCCGGATATTCCACTCCTCTCGATGCGGAACAATATACTGGCGTCGTCGAGCCCAGAATATAACATGCTCATCATGCTTCCTATCCCAGGATACCGTGGTATGCGGCTCGTGCCTAATGTCATGCCATTCGTCATGTTCGATCCTTGGGGGCGGGACAGCCTGAATGCGACCCAACTGCCGCATAACCCTCTCAGGTGTATAGAACTCCACTATCCAGAAAAAAATAAGCGGTCCTCTGTAGAACCATAACTCCATCTCTGTCCGATCACGACATATGGCCGGGAGCTCATTCATCACGGGCTGGTAGGGCCACCAATTCATGTCATCCTCGGTCAGTGTTTCAATACGCCACCTATAAAACATAATATGAGTGCGACTCGTCTTTGTAAAAAATTGTGCACCAATGAAATATAAATAATAATTGTACCTGTAATATCCAACACCTGATGCGGGCTCGTCTTCATAGACATGAGGCGTACGCCATCT
This sequence comes from Cyperus esculentus, assembly GCA_030179965.1. NCBI lineage: Eukaryota > Viridiplantae > Streptophyta > Magnoliopsida > Poales > Cyperaceae > Cyperus > Cyperus esculentus. Next base: position 5,218,290 of record JASGLE010000007.1, on the reverse strand, counting down.
CCATCCAAATGCCTCGCCTTGTAGACCTCCTAGACGGTAGTGTGGAAGGGGTCTACCCAAAGGACAACGAGTCCAGATCCATATCTATAGAAAGACAAGTGGCGCAGAGATCTCGGTCGTATCATTCTCGGATGCAACATCAAGGCCTCGATACAAATGTGCGAGTACGGCTGTGGCCCAACTGTACTGGGGGGGACTGTCTAGATCGTCTAAAAATTGTAGGAACATACTTTGAATGTATCTAGAGTGATCAGGGAACATAACTGATGAAAGTAGATCCAACATAAATGCTCTAGCATAGTATCTGATCTCCTCGGGGCCGGCATCGGCAGGGAGTCTAGCTCGGTGGCGTTGGCGCTCATCTTCATTGGCCGCAGCAGGCAACCATGGCTCGCACAACCAATTCCGGCTAATGTGAAATGTGCCGGGGGGGCGCCGAAATGAAGCCCAATCGAGACGACCAAATAGTCTCTCGACATCCGCATCCCAATTGTCATCTGCAAATCCAATTACGGGCAACCCATCAATCGGTAAACCCCAGAGGCAGCTCACATCCTCCAACGTGGGAGTCAACTCGCCCACGGGGAGATGGAACGAGTGAGTCTCACGTCTCCACCTCTCGCACATCGCAGTAATTAGGTCCCGATCAATTTGTATGGACCCGAGCCTCGCCAAATGGTCAAGTCGAAACCTTTCAAGTATTGGCATAATCCGGTCATCCAGAGTGAATCGCATACTCCTAGCTCTCGTAGACATAGTCAATATAGGCTGTTTTGGATTTATTTAAAATCAAAACATTTTGTTATTTCCTCAAAGTTATGTTGTTTAAAAAAAAATTAGTTCATAATTTTAACAAAGGATTCAGAGCTAAACTTACATTATGATATGCACGAAGCGAGTTGTGAGTTTCATTACGTGTTAGTAGCGACCCACCGTACACCTCAGCTCTAAAATCTGGAGGTTGGCTCCCATAAACAGGCCCACCACCCACGGCTCCCCCACGACCCCGACCTCGACCACCGGCATGGCTCCTAGTACGGCCCCCACCACGTTCACCCCGAGCCATTAGAAAGTTCTATAACAATAGTATCACAACTCATTAATCATACACCAAATAATATCACCATAATAATATCACCATAATGAACCAACAATTATAATGCAAATTAACAATATTTTTACAATTACCATATACATGCGTATTAACAATATCTTTACAATTACTAAATTTACATTAACAAACAATAATATAACAATTTATAATGCAAATTCCATCCTCTAATACAAAACAACCATAAAAACTACTTGTGACAATAATCATCTATTCCATAATACAAAATCAACATACTCCACAATAATTTACTAACATTTCCATTTACAAATAAAAAACAACAACAATTTCGGCCTATTATCTACTAATCATCCATTCCATAACCCCCAATTTCGATACAATTTCTAAACATTTTCCATGACCAAAATAATGAAGAAAACCAATTTATTAACAATAATACAAACCTTAAATCAACTCTCGTTGAAGTCTAGCCTCAAATTTCGGCCTTGGACTTGATTTCTTCTCAAAACTCAAAGTGAGGATGAGGGAGAGAAAGGAAGAAAGAGGGATGGTGAATGTGGGAGATCGGTGGGAATATGGGAAGTGGGAATAGTTTGTAGTAGTTGAGAGTGACGAAATGGTGGATTTGGGGAGGATTTTGAGGGGTTTCGGGGGATGGATCGGATGGGTTTCGAGTGGAGCCGCGGGTTGGGCGGAGGAAAGAAAGAAAGGGAGAAGGGAGAAGGGAGAAGGGAGAAGGAAGGGAGAAGGAAGAGAGAAGAAGGGAAGGGATCACGGGTTATTAACCCTGGCATGCAAGGGCACAACTTCAAGTTGCGCCCTTGATTATTATGTGAAGCTGACGGGTGGGGCCAGAATTAAAACTCAAGGCAATAGAAGGCGCAACTTAATGTTGCGCCCTTGCTTGCCAGAGTTTCCTATGTGACACTGCATGGTGGGTCCAATAGGTTTCGGGCAGGAGGGGGCAGTCGAATTTGGGGCTTGAAGGGCGCAACTTGAAGTTGCGCCCTTGGCAAGGTTATCTGTGAAAATATGTTTGGCCCAAGGCCATTGGTGAAGATAAGTATGGGTCTTGGGCTATTTAAGAAATTCATCCATCGATGGGTTTGAAACTTGAGACTAAATCTAAATTTAGAAGCAGTTTGACTGGGCTTAAGAGTGACAAACCATTCCTTTTTGGTGAGCCCATTATTATCACACAGGATATTTTCCACCCACAACCAACCAACCCAAACTCCAAACAATACAACTGGATATAATACAGAACAACAAACCAACAAAAAGATGGACCAAAACATTTTCAACATAAATATATTTATTTGCTTAATTATTCTCCAATCTTCAATCTTATAGATATAGACCCAACAATAAGAAGGCCGGCCCATATTCTTTCCACAGGCCATAGAGCATCCATGATCTGCCTGTTTAATTGGCAAATTGATGTTTCACAGTTTCAGGCATCAAATTAGTCACGACTTCAGGCGTTAAACCAAGCTAGCTAAGTGAGGTTGAGTGGCTTGTTTTTAGTTCTGGGGAGATCTCCATTATCTTAGAGCTTATAGGTTAAATATAGAATACTGTCATGTATATATATTGCTCGTATGTTTTTTCTCAATCAAATGCAAAGCTGGGAGAATGTAGACTTAATCAATCTGGCTGAGGATATTATCTAACATGTTACATGTACCTTTGATCATGGTTATTAATTCTGTCTCCTCAGTATATATATATTAGTCCTTAATCCATGGTGCCGAACAGGCTGCTGTAACATGTATCTTTGATCATGGTCATTCTGTCTTCAACGCCGAACAGCTGAAGTGAACGGTAAACGACTAAACGGGGTCTTGATGATCTTCTGCTGTTCAACACAGCTAGCCTACAGGGTTTTTTATAGGGGCGTCGTTCAAGATTTTCTTTGCACTCGATCGGATCGATCTTGGTATTAATTGTAAAATCATATGTATGTATATATGATATATGCATATTGTATACAGGGGCGGAGCTAGAGTTGCGGCATGGTGGGGGGTGCTTAGCAGTATAAAACAACACATTAATCATTCATATGGGGGGGACAAACTGAAATTACAGATCAAATTATACTGAAAAATTTTATCTTTTCCATTAATTGGTAAAATCATAGGGGGTGCTTAGCACCCCCGTGTCCACCCCTTCCCTCCGCCCCTGATTTGTATATATTGAGTATTACCATATACTACTGCAATATATATATATATATAACTTGGATATAAATCAGTTAGCTAGCTAGTTATGCTATATAGATCTGTGATTTGATAAAACTCTTCTGTATACAAAAAATAACAATAGTGCAATTACTAAAAAGAAAGAAAAGGGAAATAAGAGACGACAATGCATGAGACTTAAAAGACAATATCGAATGTATCTTGACCCATACTGATCACATTCTTTCATTTATAAAACTTATAAATTTCACTAACAAATAATGTTTTGGTACTATATATTGGTTAAGAAAAGGTAACTAATTCAATCGTGCGTGTTTTGAAAAAAAGCCAAATTAAGTACAATCGATACTAAGACAAAATTAATAGGGAGAAAACCATATTGTACACTCCTGATGCACAACAATAACAAATACATATTAATTCAACTTCCAAAACTGCATGCTAAATAAATTGCTAACCTGTATATATATATATATATAATAACACTGCGTAATCAAGTAGAAATGGAAATAAGATCGATCCCCCGGCTTAATTTAGCGTCGGATCGATCAGAGATCTATAAGACATGCACCAATAACATAACAAATTAAGGTAAAAAGACCGCCATAGTTGTCTTGTTTTCGGCAATATTAATGGTCGATATATATACTACAGCCGAAGCTCAAGATCGACATCTTGATTTTGTGGCTCGATCAAAGGGTTTACACGCCTTCTTTTTGCGCTCACGATCGTCAAATCGTCTTCCATTCGATTACTCTTCAGGAATCCCACACCAAATTTAGATGGATTCGGAGGAAGATCACAAACTGTCGGAGAAATCAGAGCTTTCTCGAGTCCGTTTATAGCGCCTGAGTTGCTTCTCTCATGTGTTGGTGCATGAATGGTAGTATCATCATGATCGTCATCCTGATCGGGGTGTTGTATCGCTTCTTGAAGCCTTGCACGGTCTCTCCGGTGTACGTTCATGTGCCCACCTAGCGCCTGCGCAGAGCGGAATTCCCGGTCGCAGAAATTGCAAGAATAGTTTCTTGGAGGCCAAACAAAGAGACACGACTCGTAGTTATCGGCGAAGGGTAGTTCTTGTTCTGCACCGTCTTTCCATGATCTCTTCATCAGCAATTTGGATGTGAAGTGGTTATCATATTTGAAGGTGAAATAGTCTCTATTGTGAGGTACTATTTTGGGCAGAAGAATATCATCTTTATTCATGATATCGGTTCGATAAGTGGCGTACCGGTGTGCCGGAGAGTGCAGACTGCAGAGCTAGAGAAGGATTTTTTTTCTTAGGGAAGTGATGAGAATTAGGGATATAATACAGAACACTTGCACTGATAGGAGTTGGTTGGTATATACATGGAGAGATCTCTGAAAACTATTAATTAATTTGGAATTTTGGATTCTCCAATTTTTCTCTCCTTTATACAAAAAAAAAAAAAAAATGTTGCTTGCAGGCCTCACTTGGTGACGTCATATGTATATACAAACATGGCAAGACAAGTCAGATATTACAAGTGGCAGAAATAGAACAAATTGGATTATGATGAAGGCACAGTTTAATTAATGTCCACTCAGCTGTCAGCTCATTAGGGTAGAGTATCCAAGGAGGGAGCTTAAGCAACCATTTTTGTTTGTTTCTATTTAGGGTGGGGACGTTACTGTTACACATGCATGCAAGGTGTTTGATCAAATGTTAATTAGAGAGCTTGTAGGGACTGTTCAGCAAATTAATGATTCCATATGATCATATCTAGGGGTGTCAAACGCACGAAACGATCACGCAAATAGACTTTTGCGTTTTTCGTTGCGTTTAACAGACGCAAATAAAATGCATCGCGCGTTGCGTTGCATTAACTAAACGAAACCAACATTCCTTGCGCCTTCTGTTGCGTTATATTTAACGAAACACAATTGCGTTCAAAGACACAAATTTTTGTACATTTTTTTTTTGGTGACAAACTTGCATATTAAATGGAAATAAATACATAAAAATCATAATAACCGAAAAATACCTCCAACAGTCAAGTTGCATTAAACCCTAAACCATATTCCACTGCACTACGTGTACCAGTACCAACGACCAATACCAGCGTGTACCTGTAACCAACTCGTGTACCAATACCAATAACCAGTGTATCAATATCAATGTCAATAACCAATATCAGATTGGCAAAATTCCCAAAAAGCTCCAAAAATTGATAAACAAAGACAAGCTGACCTATGTATTACTCAATAGTAGCAACTCTTTTTGAATTTCAAATGATATAACGCAAATAAACGAAATGATACAACCGATTTGCGACTTGCGTTTCGTTTTTTTAACGCAATAGACAAGCGTTATATCTTCCGTCCCGTTTTTTAAACGCAACTAAAAACCTTTGCGTCTTACATTTCGTTCGGACGGAAACGAAACGAAATAACACAAAAACGTGTTGCATTCACAGCCCTAATCATATCTCATCCTAACTAAATTAAATTCAAAATTTACATATATTAATATTCTCTATAAAGTTCTAGAAATGTTGCAGACTGAATTTTCATAATAAAATAATAGCAAGATAGTAGAGAGCCAAAAATAACTTTTAATATTAATTTCGATTCCCTGAAATTGTCTTATTCAAGCAACATTCACAAAAATATTTTTAGAAGCATATCTCAATTGCATATGCAATTTTCCACGTGTCCTCATTTTAACTATCCACACATACACAAAATTTGTAACTCTTATCTCAAATTCTGTAACTTATAACTCAAATTCGGTAACAATACAGGCATGCATATATACAATCTCGAGATGATCCAACGGCTCATGTGAGCACTCCTAATATTGAGACAGTAGATATGAATTCAATTCCACTGTTATCCCAATTTGGATAACAGGACCCTGTTATTCAAATATGGGTCGTCAGATCAAAATCAACAGATGGGATTAATTGTGGAAAAAGCCCCTTATAATCTTAATTTGGTCTATCGGGTCGTCCGTTTTGATCTAACGGTCCATATTGGACAAACAGGGTCCTGTTATTCTCAAAGAATAACAGCAGATTCGGACTCCAGTAGATATGACCCATTACATATGTCATATATCAGCAGGGTTGAAAGTGGAAAAAAAAAAAAAAAAGTTGAAACATATATGCATAGGCCAGCTCTTTCAAGTTTCAAGTGGCTTAAGCCATCCATCCTATCAGCATATCGTTGTCGCCAGGAAGAGAACACATACACATCGTTAATGATTCCTCCAAAATCCATTAAACTTGAGCAAATTGCAGCCAGTGTTCCCATTCTCATCTGAACAACCTGATCAATCAATCAAATCAATCAAGCATAAAATCCAAAAAGTCCCCTTGAAAATTAGTTGGATCAGACTGTATTTACAACGAATAAGACAGCTGCAATTGGGGCCTGCCCCCAACTACCACTCGCTCTCGCCGGATTCCTTCCTGCTCCTGATCGAGTCCTGTGACATTCTAGCATGGATATGAATCTGCTGCTTTTCTAAGAAGAAAAGTAGGGTGTAAAGGTGTGCTTTTTTTGATCGGATGATCGGGATCGGTTGTCACACTAATTTCAAAGCATTTCAGTGTTTCTCAACTGTCAGATCGAGAAAAACAGGGCGATCCCGATCCATTCTAGCATGTCCACTTGCCCAGATATATTTCTTTGGCTCCGGTTCTTTTTTCACATTATTTCCTGCATGTACATTTGGATTATATACACCAAATTTGACAATATTTTTATATATCTGGTATAAATTGACAAGTTCATTTTACTGCTGCTGCTTAATTTCGTAATATATTTTCTCTGGTCATGACTCATGATGTTAGATAACTATTAGTAAGAACTATAAAGAATATTATGTTTGCTTGTCAAGTTGTCATTCAGAGGCAGGACTATATATGAACAGATGACCCGTGACTCCTCTCTGTATAAGAACTGTATATGCTTTTGGATTTTATTAGACATCCCAATCCCAATTTTCCATTTATTTTGATTTCATAAACTTGTTAAAAGGTCGATTTTGCAGTCTCTCTAATAGTAGGGTCCCTTTGAAATGTACAAGAATTAAAAAAATATAACCTCCGTCCACAATTAAATGAATTTATACTTTTTACAACTTGTCCCCAATTAAATGAACTTTACCGATTCGATATTATTTTTCTATTCGTCTCTTGTTTCTCCAATGTCATGATTATCATTTTATCGATATTATTTAATTGAAACATTTATTATGTAATGATTACAAATTGAGGACATAAAAGTAATTTCACTTTTTCACTAATTCCTTTGACTTTTCCTAAAAATTTATTTATTTATGGACAGAGGTTGTACCTGATTTTAGTGTTTTGATTTCTGTACAAAATGTTATGATAAGAACCTCCAGACCTCTTGGTACCAACAAAATTGTATCTCCCTGATGAAATCTCCAATTAATATGAAATAAAATCCAATGCATTCTAAACTTCAATACCTACAACTTCTAAGTTTTAGGATTATTCAAATTCATGACCTGACTATTCAAAAGTTTGTATCATTACAGATCAAATCTTGGTTACATTTACAGCTAACTGACCCTCCACAATTATTTTTTATCTCCTAACCAGATAATCACATTAATATGAAATTACTATCGCTGGAATCTAGGAAATGAAATCTACAATTTTCATGTTTTAAGATTTTACAAAATCCTGATGCATTAATCACAATAATTCACTTTAATGAGGATAAATTTTTGTCTCCAGAATATTTAATCTAGATATAACATATAAATACCCCTCCCCCCATCACATTTCTTGCAACAAATAATATATCTTATCAATAATGCATAATTTATTGTGATTTATGTGATGGGGGAGGGGTATTTATAGGTTATTTCTAGGTTAAATATTCTGGAAGCAGAAATCTATTCTCATTAAAGTGAATTATTGTGATTAATGTGTCAGGATTTCATAAAATCTCAAAACATAAAAGTTGTAGATTTAATTCCCTAGATTCCAGCAATATTAATTTCATATTAATGTGATTATCTAGTTAGGAGATAAAAACTAAGAGATGTGCTAATAGTACCCCAGAATTAGTACCCCGAAAAGTACCCTGCAATTAATGCGCTGTGTGCTTCCATTTCAAGCAACGCGCTGACACGCGATCGGCCCAAACCAGTACGCGTGATCCGCACCCAACCAACACGCGTGTGCTTGCAGGCTCAGCCCAACCAAAACGCCTGCTCTCAGCCCAACCAAAAACGAGTGTTTATATTTCCAGTAAATTAAACTGTTTATATTTCCCAATCAGTGTTTATATTTTGCATCGTGGGTGTTTATATTTTTCGCTCGAGTGTTTATATTTCCCGCCCGAGTACCTGAAGTGCGGGTCTTTATATTTTTCGCTCGAGTGTTTATATTTCTCGTCCGGGTGTTCATATCTCTTGTCCGACTACTCCCATCGCGGGTGTTTATATTTCTCGTCCGAGTGTTCATATTTCTCGCCCGACTACTCACATCGCGGGTGTTTATATTTCTCGTCCAAGTGTTTATATTTCTCGTCCGACTACTCGCAATGCGGGGGTTTATATTTCTCTCGAGTGTTCATATTTCTCGTCCGACTACTCCCATCGCGGGTGTTTATATTTCTCGCTTGAGTGTTTATATTTCCCGCCCGAGTACTCACATCGCGAGTGTTTATATTTCTTGTCCGAGTGTTTATATTTCTCACTCGAGTGTTTATATTTCCCGCCGGAGTACCCGAAGTGCGGGTGTTTATATTTCTCGCTCATGTGTTTATATGTCCCGCCCGAGTACCTGAAGTGCGGGTGTTTATATTTTTCGCTCAAGTGTTTATATTTTCCGTCCGAGTACCAAAAGTGCGGGTGTTTATATTTCTTGTCCGAGTGTTTATATTTCCCGTGAGAGTACCCGAAGTGCGGGTGTTTATATTTCTCGCTCGAGTGTCTACGATTATGACTCCAGCATACTACATTGCGATCTATTTCTAAACTTCAACCAAATGTAACACATTTGTACATCAGTATCAATCAACACTGATCAATTAAAAATTCAGAACGATAACAAAAATCAGTATTTTGGAAACACAGTTATGTTGTTGGGTCGAAGGCTGAGTACAGGAGACGGGGTACATGGGCTGTCGCTTTTGGCTCGATCCGTAAATGCCCGGGGGACGCGAGCAGGGTACTGAACTCCGGGTATCATAAGATTTCCTCAAAAACTAAATGGTGATGAAGCGTCAGTTAGCTATAACCAACATTTGATCTGTATGATACAAACTTTTGGAATACGTCATCAATTTGAATAATCCTAAAACACAAAAGTTGTATGTGTTGAAGTTTAGAATCTGCTGGATTTTATTTCAAATTAATTGAATATTTCAAATCTATATGCCTTAACCCCTAGATGAGACCTTAACCTTTCATACTAAACAAACAACAATCCATAATTAAATACTAAAACAAACATCTCTAATAAAATTAAACGAAAAAGAGAAATACAACCAAATTTTTGTAATCTTGAGAAGAGATGTTGCCTTGCACCAATAGAAAGCGTGTTCGTTGCTCCAAAAAACTTCGACAATGGAAAGAAGAAAAATTGTATTTTTCTCGGTTGAGCTTGAAAGCGTCAACTTAGAAAGAGGAGAAGTGGAAAATGAGATATCAGGTCTCGGTGTGTTGAAGAATGGAGGAGATGAGGGGGTATTTAATGCTGAGGAGATGGCTTCTCTCTCAAATCCAATCATTAACACACAATATTTTCTCAATAAATCTTGATTTTACAATATATATATTTTTTATTTTGAGGAAATACCTGTAGGATTTTACAGTATTTCCCCATTAAATCTTGATTGTGCAATTAAGTTTTGATCTCCTCGATTAATTCTCTAATTTTGTGTGTTACGCAAGTTTGTGCGGTTTGATTTCCAATTTTGAGCTGTATCCATACCCAAGAAAAAAGGTAGATTTCTAGCCCATACATCTATGCCACGTCAGATTTGTTAAAAAAAATCTTTTTTTTTTATTTTTACTCTATCTTATCTTAATTAATATAATGAATTAAGGTACGCATTATGAATGAAAGGTGTATTGATTTTAAGTTGGTTCTTCAGTTCTTGCGCACCATTTAAAGCTTCGCAGTGTATCAAACAATGTGCACGACATTTAATTTTATTTTATAACCATTGAATTGCGATGGAATGCCACTATGTCTAAATGTGTGAAAGTCTGTAACGTCAAAAAACTGAAGACTTTTAAGGAAACCAAAAGCTGCTTTGATTTGGAGGTACTGCATGCCTTGCTGGTTAAAATTCATCGAATTAATTATTTTTTCTGTTACCATTTCATTCTGTTATATATATAGCCTCCCTTTTATATTTATTCTCTTTATCTCGATAGTGTGCTGTGCTGACTGTTCGGTGCTTTAAGATATTGTTTGTTCAGTTTTTTTTTTTTTTTTTTTCATTTGATTATCATAGCTACTGTAATTTATTTTATGCCAACATATTTTATATATGAAAATTCTACTAAGCATTCTGAACCATGTTCTTATACACAAAAAGTAATATATATGAATTAAGTTTTTTTTTTTTAAAAAGAAGTATATCATAATCATAGAAAAGAAAAATGCAAGATTATATGCTTTTTGTTATTTTAATTGTATATATATTTTCTTAATCCCGGGGCAAAGCCCGGGTACACAGCCCTAGTTGGATTAATTCGGCAACAACTTGAAGCCATACGAGCAATTGAAGAATTGAAGGTCCAGCCAGGATTTGTTATCATGTCCATTTAATCCAAACTTTTGGACTTGCGCATGAAACAAAAAATGTGAACTCGTGAATGAGTTTTATGAAACATGAAACTATTAGAGCTAAGTCACAAACGGGTCAACAGTATAAGCGTTCCAATCTTGCTCCAAAATATGTAATAAAAATATAAAATGTGTAGCAAACTAGCAATCGAGATCTTGTCCGGCCCATCTGTTCCTTTCATTTCTCCCTAGTGCATCGTGAAGCAAAACGAGTTTTGCTACAGCTTCGGATGTCATACTTTCAAAGATGGAATGGTCCATCTAATTTGCGCAATGTAATCTACATATAAAATCATATATACCAAATTTTATATCTTTTAGAAAAGTTCAACATTTTTTTTTTCAGAATTTTAAAAGATGGGTAATTTCTAATATCCACATAGCATAAATCACAATACTTCGCGATACAACATAATTACATAAGCTATCTCTTTATTTCAAGAAATGATAATAAACTAGAAAGGTGTTGCGCGCTCCGCGCGATTGAGATATCACGGTAAAGAAAAATACTTGTACAATACGATCAAAATATATTTAGTGTAATTTAAAGGGTTCTCCATATAATATACAATGCAAATCTACAACCGCCATCGATCGACAACCCAACACTATACAGTACACAGCATGTAACCTTAAAAAAAAAAAAAAAAAAAACACTGTTCTTTTTTACTGTAGAAATCTACAGTGCACTAAATGTTGCGCCTTTAACAGTTAGAATAGAATTATTCAGAAAATAAATGGTACTATATACGCGTCTACAGTCTACACCAGTGACTATGATATGATGTTTCTCTATGATTTATGTCATTATCTAATCCAGGCCCCCCGGAGCAATAAAATATGGTTGCCATATACAGATACCATGAGAGCCCAATAATAGTCCAATGACAATTCAATGAATAAATTTCTAGAGTACAAGATTTCGTACGCCGGTTTTAATTTCGTTTCCTGACATATAAAAGGCCCAATATTAAATCGGATCAAATTTGTTAACCAATATATGGACCCAACCAATCCATCACAGCTCAAGGTTTAAGGCTATTTGAGGCTGGATCTGAAAGTCCAAATGAGTTTTGTTGTATGGTTTAACTATATCATAGGCTCTTACTTTTTTAGAATTTTATTCCAATACTCTCGCCAAAAAAAATTTCTTTTCGAATGTGACTAATAATATTATCTGGATGTGAGCATGTAACGTCCTACTTTTTAATTTGGAGTCTGGAGATTGTTTTGAAATGCTCGGTTTATTTCATCAGATTATTATTTTTGTTGTTGTTGAGAAAAATAGGAGTTTTTTCGTCAGATACTAAACTTGCCCTGCTTGAGAATTTTTTAAAAAATCTATATATATATAATTTAGTTTATGCTGGGCGTGGCATAAAAAAGAAATAATTTCAACTCAAAATAACTATTCAGTTTATTAGTAGTTTAGTACTCAGGTAATTAACATGCTTTAAGGGAACTGGCATCCATCCATGCTTGGGGCATGCCAAGAAATGCATGTCAAAAACTTTGAATGCACCATGAATAACTGCATGGTTGGAGGTAAAAATGTGAATGGTTAATGCATTAATTAGGTGGGTCACAACTTTGGTACATATATATATGTTGGTAAGATTATTTTTCAACTTCAAAAATACATATAAATACATATATTTTGTTCTTTTTTTTTTAATCTTAAACCCATTTTATATCAGTGACAGACAACTGATAAATAATGAATCAGACGTGTCCTCCATGAATTTCATCTCGAGATTCAAGCCAGCACAGATCTCAAGATGATCTAACGGTTCACATCCTGCGCTACACAATGCAGCGCTACGTACAGAGAGGATATGAAATCGTCCTCCATGAGTCCATGGCATGGCAAGTTTTTGCACGTTACATAACATTATATACATACATACGTGCTCAATTTGAAGTGTTTTAACTTTTTAACCAAACCCTACGTATATGTAACTGATGATGATGTTGAAAGAGAAACATTTTACATCCACAGACACACTTAGGCCCTGTTTGGCTCTCATCGGGAATTTACTGTTTCCAAGGAAAATTATAAAATTCACTCTCTACCGAATTTGTTTTTTCCCTTGGAAATAGTTGCTTTCCAGGAAAATCTCTATACCCCCGAACACGGTTTTAGAATGTAATAACTACATCTGATTTTAAAACAAATAGATCTAATTTTGTAACCTATAGATGCTATAGACAGATATTCTATGGACGCTAGGTATTACTCATGTTGAAAATGGTGTCAAACAGCTTTGCAAGAATTTTTGTGGCTGACGTCTTCAATTACGAATAATATTTTTCTATAAGACCCAACTTTCCACTAAATATTCCTCAAAAAAAAAAAAAAAAAAATTTCCACTAAATATCAGCTTGTTCAAACAGATATATATATACAAAAACAACAATTCATGATTTCTTTCTTCCTATAATATTGAGGTTCAACTGACGGCTCGAATGAAGCAAAGTTTGACAAATTCAATTATTCTTGATAGGTAAGAAAGTAACTTATCAATTTGGGTCACATGGATGGCTAATTTTGTACCATAGAAAATCAGCAATTGACTGCAAATACAATTCAATCTAATTCGGCAACTGAGCATTATTACTAGTCCAAATGCAATTTGATTCATCAAAATTCAAAAACATCATGGATTCTTACGCAAACAATTATTTGTGGCATATTAATATTGTGTTTCATAATCACACAAGTCTCAAATATAAATTGTTAATTAATTTTTCAAATAAAATGCACCAAACAATTTTGAAAACAAAAAGTTATTTCGAAGATCTCCAACAAGCGGCTTCCTTGGTATATTGACTATGAATTGGCGCGCGCAAACAGAGTATAAAAATTTTGATTTATTTCTTCAAAAACAATTTTTTTTTTATTTATTGAGCGTATTGTACTCTTTATATCAATATTTTGTAGGATATAAAAGTTCTCTATCTTTGAAAATTTTAATCATTTGTTTTGAATTTTTTAAAAAGTGACTACATAATATTAATAAAATAATCAATATTTTTTGTATCACTTACAAAAAAAAAAAAACCCAAATAATTATTCAAAAAACATTTAAGAAATTACAACTTATTGTATCCCACGAAATTTTGATGTAAAAAATAACTAACCTATATATATTTTTTAAAGACCAAAATGATACAATTGCTATTTCCCAGAAATGCCGTAACCAAAAAGGATTCAAACGTACCAACATCGATCTTATGTTATGGATCAACTATAAGTCTATAAATACCACCTCAAATAGAAGTATGTTTAACAAACACAAAAAGGATCACAAGAGAAAAGATCACAAGAGCAATTTCAATTTTCAAACCATGGAAAATACTAGAGAGAGGTCCAACAACAAATGGCTGCTTGCCAACCAAACCGCGCTGGTCACCGGCGGTTCAAAAGGGATCGGGTACGCGATAGTGGAAGAACTAGCGGCGCTAGGGGCGTCGGTGCACACTTGCTCGAGGAACGGGGAAGAGCTAGCAAAATGTTTGCAAGAGTGGAACAAGAAGGATCTGAAGGTGACAGGTTCCGTCTGCGACGTGTCGTCCCGAGCCGAGCGAGAGAAGCTGATGGAGACTGTGAAGTCGGCTTTCAAAGGCCGGCTCACGATCCTCGTAAGTCGATACATCAGGCTACGTATCGCATATCGCTCACTCCTAATATCGATCATTCCTCGCTTATTCTACACTAATTCTCAAATTTGTTACATGTATGTATAGGTTAACAATGCGGGAACGGGTTTCGCGAAAGCCGCAGAGCAAATCACCGAAAAGGAATACTCGTTCATGATGGCGACAAATCTGGATTCTGCGTTCCACTTGAGCCAACTCGCGCATCCGCTTCTCAAGGCCTCCGGTGGTGGCAGCGTTGTTTTCACCTCTTCTTTGGCCAGTTTAGTTGGCATTGAGAACCTCTCTTTGTATTGCGCTACGAAAGGTACGGTATTCGACCTGATCCGATCGAGCTCTTGACTTCTATTTCAATTCATGTCTCAGGTTATTAAAAAAGAAAAAAAGGAGCAGCAGATTTCTGGTCACCATTCTCAGATATATGAACTGCATTATTTACTGCAAAAAAAAAATTTACTGACCCCTATTATCCTCATTGCATTTTTACAAAATAGAAAAAATGAATTAAGTGGAAGAATTAATTAAGAATACATCAAAAATGGCTGGTTTCTCAGTTTCACCAGATGAACAAATAAAACAATATCGAGATAAAAACAAAACCTGTATATATTCAAAATTTGAGTTCGTCTGATCCGGTATCAGGAGCGATGAACCAACTGACAAAGAGCTTGGGATGTGAATGGGCAAAGGATAACATCAGATGCAATGCCGTCGCACCCGGCGCAATCGACACCCCTCTCATGAAACCAGTAATGCCTTTTCCTTCAATCCCCTAATTAACCCTTCTAATTTGTTACCTGAGATAAATGTATACTTTTTTTTTGATGTAGCAGGCGAAATGCCTACTGTATGCATTCTATTTTGATAGAAAAGATAATGTATACATCAATTTTGATATTCAAGTGATTCCTATTCTTGAGTAATCATCTGAATTAATTGAGTTTACATATTATATTGTGCAGGTGCTTGATGATGAGAAGCACAAGGCACTGCAGCTCTCTCTGATTCCCCAGAGCCGAGCCGGACAGCCGGAGGAGGTTGCGAATCTTGTGGCATTCCTTTGCATGCCGGCGGCTTCCTACATCACCGGACAGATCGTCGCTGTTGACGGCGGCCGGTCCAGCAATGGCAACATCAAGCATGAAATTCCTGATGATTTGGGGAGAAAACCTTTGAATTAGAGTTGTGTGTTCTTCTTCTTTTTTTTTTTATTTTTTTGTGAAGTGAGTAGAATATGGAAGATTAATAATTCGGAATATTGATTAGTGATAGGAATAATATATTAAAATAAGAATTTAGAGTGTCCTTGTATTGCTATATTGAAAATAAAATTGTCAATTTATTTCTTTTCTTGATTACTGATGGCATACTGTTGTGCGCTGAATAGGACACATAAAATTGTTGAAACTTCTGCATCATCTATGGTACAGATCTTTTTGTTTTATTCCTGATACTGTACTGACTTCCCTGCCCGGCCTCTCTTTCTCTGCACAGATTTTAACTCTCTTACCCATAATTAACTAACCCTTGTAGAACCATGGTTAGGCTAGATATTTATTATTCAGCAAGTCTATATATACAAACTCTTGTAACATATTCAAATCATCTCTCTCTTTTCTTTTGCAATACATACCAAGAAAAGTATGTTTGACACTTTGAACGTGCCGTGATCACTAAATGGTAGAAGGTGAAGGCCATCAATGGTTAATGAGTTAGGTGAGTCACAATTTTGGTACCTGCAAGTGATCTGCAACCATTTTACACTTGGCTCGAAGGGAGATATTTTACTTAGAAAAATGCATCATGGTTTATTTTTCTTATACCAATATTTTTTGAGATAAAGATGAGAGTCAAGCCACTCAAATTTAAATGTCTATAAAAGGCCCCCATCCGGGTTTCGAACCCGCGACCTCCCACATGGAGAGCGTTGCCCTTAGCGACTAGACCAAAGGCCGGTTCTTTTTCTTGTACCAATTTAGTCCAGTGCCGAGTCATGAGACATGTCTATGCCATAACAATTGATCCAAATATAACATTACTGGCATGGAATCGATTCACCCGTTATCCTAATTTTGGATAACAGGACCCTATTATCCTAACTGTGACCGTTGGATCAAAATAAATGGATCAGATTCATTTAGAAAAATCTTTCCTCCCTTCAAAACTGTACTTTGGCATCAATCTGAACCGTTCATTTTGATCTGACGGTCCAGTTTTGGATAACAGGACCCTGTTATCTCTAAGAATAACAGCAGATACGGACTCTTACTGGCATGTCCAATTTTAGGTGTTCTGATGGAAGTACTGATCCTGCATGGCTTGCTTTTTAGTTTTTAAGCAAGCTGCTGCCTTGTTGTATTAATTACTGCTCAATTGAGAAGATTGGTTTTGTTCTCATATGACTATAAAGGCTTACATATTATTTCAGAAATATTATAGCAGAGTCAGTCATGTATGAGCTATCAGTTGCCACTTAATGATCCTCATCAATGGAGTCAACCAAAAGTAATATTGCAGAGGCTAAGTCTAACAATTGTTGTTTCTCAGAGATTTGGTACCACAAGGATATACATGTTCCAAGATTTATGTTCTCAGTTATAAATATAACCTCAAATAGAAGAATCATATCTTTATGAAACACAGAAAGGAACACAAGAGCAACTTCAAACAATGGAGAATAGAGAGAGGTCCAACAAATGGTTGCTTGCCAACGAAACAGCGCTGGTCACTGGCGGTACCAAAGGAATCGGGTACGCAATAGTAGAAGAACTGGCAGCGTTAGGAGCATCGGTATACACTTGTTCGAGAAACAGAGAAGAGCTAACAAAATGTTTGCAAGAGTGGCATGACAAGAAACTCAATGTTGCCGGTTCAGTCTGTGACGTCTCGTCTCGAGCAGAAAGAGAAAAGCTAGTGGAAAACGTGATATCGGCGTTCAAGGGAAAGCTTACAATCCTGGCAAGTTGATAAATCGGGCTACAGTTTACTCACTACTATATTCATTTCTCTCTTCTGTAATATGTTTAAATTCTTTGCATTGACAGGTAAATAATGCGGGAACGTCTTTTGTAAAAGCCGCCGAGGAAATAACAGAAAAGGAATACTCCTTTTTGATGGCTACAAATCTGGATTCTGCGTTCCACTTAACGCAACTCGCGCATCCGCTTCTCAAGGCCTCGGGTGGCGGCAGCGTCGTTTTCAACTCTTCTTTGGCCGGTTTGTTCGGCTTGGACAACCTCTCTGTATACTGTGCTACTAAAGGTAGTGTAATCCTTACCTCTTAACTTCTGTTTTAGAGAAATGGAAACAGTCATGTAGAGAATAAACAAAAGGTACTGATACCGCAGCTTCACCGGACGAGTAACAAAAACAAATAAACAATCATGTCAAGGTAAAAGCCTGATTCAAAATTTGAGCTTGTCTAAAAGTATGTGCTCAATTCATGTCAGGGGCAATGAACCAGCTTACAAAAATCTTGGCCTGTGAATGGGCAAAGGATAACATCAGATGCAATGCCGTCGCACCCGGCGCAATCAACACCTCTCTCTTGAAAGCAGTAATGCATTTTCCAGTTTTCCTCCATTATACTAGATATTCTAACTTGTTACCACTGGCATTGTATGGAATTAATCTGGAATTGAGATCCTCTGAGTTAACTCAAAAATTGAGTTTGCCCGTACAGTGATTTTATAAAAGCCCCCTAAATTCTAAACACTGACCATCTTGACAGGGATCCGGAACCTACGGTCCAGACCTGTTCAGAGTTAAACTCAAATTTTGAGTTAACTTAGAGGATACGGACTCATTAATCTGTTGGTTGTCATTTCCTATCTTGTACCAATTTATCAATCATTCAAAATTTCAAATTGAAATTTAAAGTATGCGATGGATGTGCAGGTGCTTGACAAGAATGGCGAAACGCCGCCACTTGTTCATGTCCCCCAGAACCGTCCCGGCCAGCCTGAGGAGGTGGCAAACCTTGTGGCATTCCTTTGCATGCCTGCAGCTTCCTACATCACTGGACAAATCATCTCCATTGATGGCGGCCACTCCATTAATGGCAACATAACGTAAGAGAAGTGTGAAACCTTTGCATCAGACTTGTGTTTCCTTCTGACAGAATATCTCTTTTCCTAGTATACCAAGTTATGTTCTCTGTTCTTGTATCTGTATTATTGAGGAAATGGATGATAAAGTGGCAGCATGAAGTGTATGTGGATATCTTGGTGTTAGAAATTACTAAAGAATGAATTAATTTGCCCTTTTTGGGCTATTGAAAATAAAATTTTCATTGTAATTATACCAGTAAAGGCGAAATATTAAGCTGGAAGAGTGTCTCTTGGGTTCCGTTAATAATGGGCCCATACCCAAGGCCCAAGCCCATTTGATGTTCATTCAAGCCTGGATCACCATTAATAAATGGGCCCATACCCAAGACCCAAGCCCATTTCATGTTCATTCAAACCTGGATCACCATTAATAAATGGGCCCATACCCAAGGCCGGCCCACTGCCCCCTGGCCCATTGTATACTGACAAATTCAATAGAGAATGGACAACCGAATGATAGTAAGTTAATCACAAGGAAATTCTCAAGTGTCCACAATTTAACTGGTCGTGTGCTTTTCAAGTGTCCACAATTTAACTATCCGCACACGATCGTATATACATAAAGCTTATAATGCACTTCAAATTTTGTAACAACGAAGATATGTGGAAACAAGTACTGAGGACACTAGATATGACCTAATAAGTTATAACAATATAATTAAAATTTTATATGTCAATTCGTACGGGCAGAGAGTTTTGATAGAACCCGAAAGGATCGGGATCACCTGCTGAAAAGCAGACCCTACAGCTAAGAAACATCGAAATATTTTAAAATCAGTGCAACAATAGATCCTGACCATCTGATCGGAAAAGCACTGAAGAAAAGCAGCAGATTCATATCCACCCCGTAATTGTAACTTTTGTTGGGGACTTGTCACGTCTAGAGAGATCTCTTTTGATGTTTGATTCCATGCTAAATTGGTGCTCTTGTCACTCCATCTGTCCCTTTCGTCTTTCCGTAGGACGGTTGGAGTTTTATTTCCTTTCCTTTTTAATAGTTGGTTCAAAAGAAATATAAAGAATACAGGATTCTTTTTATAATCCAACTTGTGATGATCTTTGTAAAACTTTATAAAACATATTTGTTGACCACAGACTTCTATGTTAATTTTACTTTCGTCTTATTTGAAAGTGTGGTAGTATAAACGCAATCGAGATAGTTGACAATTGAGTTCAGCACGCTTGAATTTCACGAAGCATATTTGGACTTGTGATAAACGTTTTTTTTTTTTTTTTCCTTTTCAATTGTATGGTTTGTTAACCACGTATTCAAAACTAGATAAAAGACAATTTTAATTTTAACATGTTACTAGCATCGCTGAAATCATAGTTGGTTTTTTATGGGACCGAATTTTAGCAAAATCTAAATTCAAGTCCGTCAAAAATTTACATAATGGTTTATATTTAAAAAACTTCAAGTATGGAAAATTGAATTATTACTATTCAAATTTATTAATAATTTTTTTAGATAAATTAATCATTTTTTTAAAATGTGATATTTCTCTACCACCTCTAAGTTACCCCTTATTTGGATGAGTCGTATTTTGGACAATTAAGCTAAAAGTAGCCCATCAAAGTGATGAATTAAACTAAATTAATTTTTATGATTAAATAAATCAAATATCATTAAAAATCGTCCCAAAGAAGCTAGATCAGAATGTATCATTTTCCTTGTTCACGTTCAAAGTTGAGTGAACTATTTCTTGGATTCGCAAGACATCCTTCTTTCTTTCTTTTTTTTTTTTCTTTTTATTCAAAAACAACTTGATGAAATCAATGTAGAGCAAACATAAATGACAGTTGCATGTCTTCAGATGTTGATCCTATATAGATTAAATCAATGTAGTTTTTGTATTATCCAAGTTAAATCAACAATATTTGCTCAAATGAGAAGTGCGTACGAGATACGGAACACATAATAGAAGAGCCTTAATTAGGCTATTGGTGATGATTTTCTGAAGTTAAAGACATTAAATTGAGTATTTAATTAGGCAGCCAAATCCAAATAGTTAATTAGAGAAAACGATAATAACATGAAAAGTATTGCCACTCGCCTCCACTCCCGTTCCTTTGATGGGCCGGATGTTGAAAGTTTTAGTGTGTTGATAATGATGGGAGTCCAACAGATATGCCATCCAACATGTTCAGTATAAAAAAAGTTGTTCGATATCTCATAAAAGCCACTTATTATCTGTCACTCATTATCTGTTACAGGGAAGACATAAATGTTAAATAGAAAGTTTATTGTACGCAATATACAATTTTTGTATTCTAAAAGTAGACATTTTTTTCGTACTAACAACTATACGTTTCCATTTAACAGATAATAAGTGACTTTTTACATTATACACGTTGGCCGGCACAACTTGCTGCACTCCAAACATTTTTAAACATTTTACTCGTTACTTATATCGGAAAACTACTTACTGCAACTACCAAATCAGTACAATCACTGACACGGCGTTTGGCAAGTGTAGTAAGTTAAAGTGGAGTAAAACATTAAATCACCTTAAATCAGTGGTGTTTGGTAGTAGTGAAGTAAATAGATGAAGTAAAGTTGATGTTATGCGTAAAAGATGTGAAATATTGGTGATTTAGTTTACTACACCTATATAGCTGCGTTAACTTACTACACCTTAAATCACTTCCGTTTGGTGACTTAAAATTGATTTAAGAGCTTAAATCAATTTTACTACGGCTACCAAACGCAGGGTGAGATTGTATTTTCTAAGAAACCATCAAATATCTGCAACTACAACATTGGACATGGTAACCATCAAAGATTTGGATTTCAAAAAAAAAAAAAAAACCATCAAAGATTTTTCAGACGCTCAGTGTTGTACGTACGTAAGCGTAACAAGGAAGTAAGTAGTACTTCCCATTTCGCTTTCATTTGTTTTCCTCAAATTAATGTCTTATAATTAGGGGTGTCAATGAAACAAGTTTTTCTATTGTTCCGTTCTGTTATAACAGCACGGATTTTGGTTCCGTCCGTTATAACGGAACGGATTTCGGAACGGAAACAGAATAACCTATTTCCGCCCTAAACACGTATTTCCATTGTTCCGTTCCGTTATAACGGAACGTTCAACAGAACAAATTTTGGTTCTGTCCGTTATAACGGAACGGATTTTGGTTCCGTCCGTTATAACGGAACGGAAACGGAACAACCCATTTCCATGAACGTTTTGAACGTTTGACACCCCTACTTATAATGAATATTTAATTGGAAGTTAATTTCACCTTAAATCGAGTTAGGCACGCTATTAATTTCAGTATAGATTGAGTCCTGAAAAGGCACACCAAAATTGTTTTTGAAAAGATTGAAAAGGGCACACCGATTAATTGTTGTAACAAACTTTCGGCTGCTACCATAACGAAAAATGAAAAAGAGATGCAACGTGGCTTAATTCTTTCTTTCATCTTATCTCTTTCTGCCAGATGTATGTATGATGTGTCTCGACTGTGACTAGCGATTTTTTAGTATGACGATGACATCAAAAATATGCATATGCTGGGCTCAAATTTAGTCTTAATTTGGCAACGACTTTATTTTATAAATATATAATTAATATGAATAAATTCACGATTTATTGTATGATCATATGGCGATTATGATTGGTGAATAATAAAAAAAAAATCATTTTAAGATACGGTCAATAGGTGCTTACAACTTTCAACAATCAATTTTACGTGATTGGGTACATTCTATTAGAATATTTAATTATCAGTCACATACCATGTATGATGTATCCCGCTCAGCGATTACTTGTGCATTGAATCTAAATTCTAAATAAATGTTTTTATTAATTAATAAAAATATAAAATTATTTATAGTCAGTGGTCAATACTAATCTAGCTCTAGCTTGCAGAAGAAACAACAGAGCAATTAACTACTGTGTCGTGTAGTCTGTTTGTGCAGCTTTTTTTTTTTTTTTTTGAAACCGTTCGTAGGCAACTAATTCATTCACTTAAAATGTTACCTCCACAAGAAAAAAATAAAATCATTTCTTAATCAAAATCTAAATGACATAAAATGTCAACCAAACTCTTTTACAATAATTATCTAACTAATTTTGTTCTGATAAACTAACATAGAGAGACAAATTTTAAAAGAGCACAACAATTATCAGTTCGTGCAGCTGATAATCAGACAACTTATGAGAAACAATGGCAATGGCAATGGCAATGGCAATGGCAATGGCAATGTCAGTAGTGAGCTCGCACATGCAGAAGACAAAACTCCAAAGACAATTAACATACAAATTGATGTACATAAATTAAGTATTTTGAAATGCGCGCGGGAGATTTAACCGACTAAATCCGTAACAGATTCCCTTTTAAACTCAAGTTCTTGGACCAAAAGTATTAATACATCCATCGCCAAAGGCAAAAGAAATTAATAAAGAATGATCCCGAGATTGTAGGTAGGAAATCACCTTAATTGCGGTGGTTCATAAGACTAATTTATAATTAGTACTCGCGCGCGGTTTCTTTGCTAATCGCACAAGTAAGTAATCGGTGATTGCCCCCTGATGCTCGCATCCTAGTCAGAATCCTATATCACAAGTATCTACCATATGATATCCTTATGACATGACATGACATTATAGCTAACAACACAAGATATTAGATATGAATCGTATATTAGATTAGTTTTCTGATGAGAAACATATTGCGTCCATCGAAGATGCATCCATATGTCTATAGACACACTCATGATGTAACAAATACATTCGATTTAATAACGATCTGTTTTTGTAACCTATAGACGCTATGGACACATATTCTATGGACACTAGCTATTACTCTTTTCTGATATGAACCGTATGATGATGTTGTCAATGTTATAAAATAAACTGGACTGAATGAAATCTGCAGCGTTAGTTATCACCACTCGCTGTACAGAAATCCCCATAGAAGCCGAGGCAGAGAAACCGAGCAAGCAGCTAGTTAAGGAGAATGAATGAATGAATCAATTTTTTTTTTTTTTTTTTGAGTGAATGAATCAATCAATCAGTCTTGCATTTTGGAAAGAAAGAAGAGGAACGTGTACGTACGTGATCCTCAAAAAAAAAAAAAAAAAAAAAAAACGTGTACGTACGTGTCCAGTGTGGAGCGGCCGGGGGAAGAGAGAGAGAGAGGCATTGAAAAAGAAAGAAAGAGAGCATGATCCATTGATCCGACATCGACCACACGCAAGCAGCGACACGCGTCGGGGCCTCGTTTGACCGACCGCTGTCTCTGTCTGCTGCCGCTGCCGAGTGCTCATCCTCTGTAGCGCTGCATTGTATAGCGCGGAATGTAGACCGTTAGATCATCTCAAGTCTGTGATGGCTCGAATCTTAAGATGATCTAACGGTTCATATTCTGCGCTACACAATGCAGCGCTACAGAGGATATGGAATCGCTGCTGCCCACCTGTGACAACAAAGGGCCGACTTCTCTTCTTCCCTCTTTGGTCCAGGCTCTCTGTCCTGTCCCTCCCTCCCTCCTAACATCCCCAATTACAATATAAAATTTTATATGATTATATGGTTATATGATTATCTCCCCCATTAATTAAGCTTATCATCTCATGTTAATCATAATCCCTTCCTAAGCAACTTCTAATTACTCTTTTTTTTCTCTCTCCGGGTTTTCTGTGGGTGTTGCAGTAGGACAAAAGTGTGGGTCTTTTCATAATGTGGGGCCACTGACTTCACTTAGAGAATATGATGATGATATGTGATATATGAGTGATTATACAGAAATACAAATTGGAGGATGTGGCAAAATCAACATTTTATATTATCGAGATCTTATCTTAGTAGGCTTGGGATAAAGATCTATAAAATTAGATACAAGCTGTGGGTCTCCTCCCTCCTCCTGTGTACTGAGACTTCTTCAAACTGCAAACACGCCCCTCTAAACTTTTTTATTTTTCTTTTGCGTGTTCGTTTAAAATATTTTGCATTTTATATATATTTTTTTTGAAGAATCATCCTTACTATATATATAAAAGCATATTAGAAAAAATGATATGAAAGAGCTATCTTTCTCAAATAAGAAACCTGAGCCGTTGATCATTTTATTAGATAGATCAGAACCGTTGATTTACGTTAATACCCATTAACGTTAATATCTCAGCCCATTAAAATTTAAGGCCTATATTAATTTCCTCAATATAAGGCCTATATTATTACATATTATCTTAAAAATTTATTATAAGAAATAACAATTCCAGCCCAAAGCAATGCGTAGGCTCTTTACTAGTTTTAAATAAAATGATCTTTTAAAATACATGCTCTTAGTAGTAATTATTTATCGGCAATCCCTATTCTACTCGTCTTGACTAATTGATTATACTAGTAAAAAAGAAATAAGCATTGTTCTCTTTTTCATCGAGTATGAACCTAGATGAAGTAATTTAATACACAGCTTATATTCCTTGAATAGATGCATTTTGAATTTCTAATTGATAGATATACAATGAATGACAAAATAAATCACACAACATGTCAATATCGTCTGTAACCTCTCTCGACTTAATTTACTTTATAGTTTTAGTTGATATAATTCCCACGTGAAACAAAACTTTGTTGGAGGATTGAAAATGTTGTTATTGTATCTACTATCTAAAATGAGTATACTTTTCGATAAGAGATCATAATCCAAAACAACACGAGTAGAAAGATGCATAGTTGCACAATAAAATGGAAATTATATTTCTAATTGCTAACAAAAGATAATACATAAAATTATACGTCAAAGAATTGGAAAAACAATAATCTTTGAAGCTCCCATTTGTAAAGTAAATTTCCATCTTTCGTAAGGGTCGATGCATAAGACCTCCTACATTAGATTTTTCGGGCCCTGGTACGTATGGTAATGAACTAATGATACCGTATTAATTTGCACAACACAATAGGGCCACGCGTCCCGCAGAAAAATTCTTCTGTCAACCGAAAGATATTAGAAAAATCTTATTTTCTTAACAAGGCCGATTAGTTTAACTAATGCGAAACAAAATTGAAGTTTCTCCTGTAAACTAAACTGAACTACTAAACCAGCCAGTCAGCTTGCTGTCCCAATTAAAAAAAAGGCAGACGAAAAAGAAAAGAAAAAGGCAAATGGTGGCAATGAACATCTCACATGCCTCCAATTTCGTTGCTGCACGTGGCCGGGCGCCCAAGCTGCTCCACACGTGTTGCGATCGGAGGGAGGTGGAGAAAAGTACGCGATTGAAATGGACGGCCGTGATTTAGTGGCACGGGAATTTGCGTCGAGCCAATGTATCTATGTATGTCTGGGCTGCGGGCTGCCCCTGACGGTGCGGGCAGATGGTTTAATGCTCCTGCTTCCTGTTCCGTAGACCGGTGCCATGGCTCCTGGTGGAATTCTTACTCTAGGAGCATTTGTGGATCACCTATTCACCTTAGACAATTTTTATGAAAGTTTAGTTATTTGTATATTTATTTTTTAGAGACAAAGAATGTATAAATTTTTTTTTTGAGGGACAAGTAATGTATAATTAAATTGTTTCGGTTTTATCAAAGTTAAGAAGTGACTGCATTTGATTTAAGTTCCATTACTTAACATTTTTGCTATATTATATTGTAAATTCCAAAACCATAGAATACGTATCACACTTTAAAATGTCACGATTTCAAATTTTAATATTATGATAGCTAAATTACTATTTAGTTATATATAGAACATAATCATTATATTCTATTAATAATTTAATATATGGAAAATCAATACAGTGCACTAAAAAAATTGAACGGTTGGAGTCGTTTCGATCGGATGGATGTCATTCAATTGAAGACATAGCTGCTAAAGAGAAATAGAGATATTTCG
Source organism: Cyperus esculentus (assembly GCA_030179965.1). Lineage (NCBI taxonomy): Eukaryota > Viridiplantae > Streptophyta > Magnoliopsida > Poales > Cyperaceae > Cyperus > Cyperus esculentus. The sequence goes on along the minus strand of JASGLE010000007.1, from coordinate 5,191,601 downwards.
TTAATTTGCTTTGCACGTCTGCTTAAAATGATTAGAAATTTACGTCTCACAATAAGCACGAATGATTAGAAATCTGCATTTAAAGTGAGAAAGAAAATGTGTAAAAAAAGACGGAAAAACCTCCAATTTGTCAATTGAATTTAAGCACAACTTTAATGTGTAACAATTATTAATAAACTATATGTATATCAGTTTTCTCAAAAATAAAATCACATAATTTTTCTAAGGTTACCGAGCAAATGCAATGGAAAAACTTCAAAAACGTTCCAAATATATTATTTATTCATAACCAATACACCTTTGTACACTTTCATTAGGCTGTGTTCGATTACGTAGCATATCAAAACTGAACCAAAATTTCGCCACGGAAAACCGTATTTATTTTGTAGCAAGCCATGGTGTGTACGGATTTCAATAAATTACACTCACAGCAAGCCAGGGTGTTTAATATTTGCGTTCGGTGAATAATCAGACAAATATAATACTGGTTCTCATATTTTAAGGATAAAAGAAGGAGAAAAGTAGTAGTAAAAGTTATTGGGAATTGTGCCTCCTTCATATTTAAAACATAGAAAGCAAAGAGATTCTGTAATTAATTGAGAGAGTCCATCACAAAACCACCAAAAACTCCAATTTGACTGGATTTTTTCAAAACCGCACAAACTGCAGAGTTTTGCTTGATTTTGTTAGGTTTCAGACCAATGCCAGAGCTTTCAATAAGATATACCGAATACTCCTTAATCAATTTAAACCACAACTTCTAAAAGCTACACAAGCTACACTAAAAGTTATGATATCGAACAGGACCTTAATGCAGTAACGAACTAAGTAAGGACTGCATTTATAAAGCCACGCCATGTCCAGTCAACTTGTCATCTATTCCGAATGCGAATTACAGCTGGAGCAGCAGACGATATTATCCTCTTCCCGGGTCCTCCTCTCCGCCTCTCTCTTTCCCTTTCTCTCCTTCCTTCCGTCTCTTGGCGCGCCAGCTGCTCCTCTCCCCTTCACTCGTCTCCCACAGCTACACAATCACATTCCCATCACAATTACACAGTCACATACACACATACCCCTACTGCCCGCCAACTCTCTCGTTCGTTACACAAATAGATAAAGAGTCTTTACACAAAACAAACTTGTTATAGTTCAAATCCTTTCTTTCTTTGTATTCTCGTTGGTATATAATTGATAATTGTGCGTGATCGACCTACATGGCGGAAGTTCTGTGCGAAGGCGCCGAGGTGTCGTCCGTTGCCACGTCTTCCATCTGCGAGGCGAGTGCAATCCCGCCGACGACGAGCTGCGAGGTCGAGATCCGGCGGCTCAAGTTCGCCGAGAGGACCGGGTCCAACGGCTCGGCCACGGAGCCCACTCCGAAGCGGAGGAAGACTAAGAGCTCTCACGTGGCCCCGCGGGAGCGGGATACGTGTGGTTTAACTGAGTCGGATCAGAAACCGGTTAATCCGAGGGTGAGTTTGTGTAGAGCGGAGAGTGCAGTCGACCGCCCGAGGTACGGCACGACGTCAGTCTGTGGGAGAAGACGCGACATGGAGGATGCCGTCTCGATCAGACTGGATTTCGTCCAGAACCGCCATTTCTATGGAGTCTTCGATGGCCATGGCTGCTCACATGTATGTCAAATTCATTTGCTCTGATCTCTTTATTCAATTTTCTTTAGTAAAATGTTCTCATAAATTACTAGAAGTGACATTTTTTCAGGTATCTGTGATGTGATTCTGGAATAACTAATATGCAATTGTTAATTGTAAGAAAGCAAAGCAAAGCAATGAATTTTCCAAATTTTGGGAGGGAATCAAACCAGTTATGGAAAAGGAAATAATATCAAATATACCTTTAAAAGACATTTCCTCTTTTGATTCTAGCATGAACCTTTTCTTCCAACAATTTTAATTTTAACATTCAAATATGAAGAACTATAAATTTATAATTCATAACGATCCTTCAACCAGCAATGTTTATTTCGGTTTCGCAAATCTTAAGCCGATTACTTTCCAGCAATGTTGTAACATTCGCGCGGAATTCTTTCTTTTTAGGTTGCGACGACATGTCAGGAGCGGATGCATGAGATCGTGGCGGCGGAGTGGGGGAAGACAGAATCGAACGCACCGATGGCTGATGCGTGGACAGAGGTGATGAAGCAGAGTTTCCGGAAGATGGATGAAGAGGCTGTGAATTGGAGCGGGGAAGGCCGCGTCCCTACATGCCGGTGCCAGCAAGGCCGGTTAGTGAGGTCGGAGCACGTGGGATCCACCGCAGTTGTGGCTGTTGTCGGTTCCATGCGCATCGTTGTTGCTAATTGCGGCGACTCGCGCGCCGTCTTGTGTAGGAACGGCGTCGCCATTCCCCTTTCATCGGACCACAAGGTATTTCATCAGATCTGTTCATCAAAATTCGAAACTATGTATAGTTGACCTGACCATTCTTTTGGTACCAAATGTACATGTATCGGAATGAATTTGAAAATGAAATATTGATGTTATATATTGTGCTCATTTTGAATCAGCCTGACCGGCCGGACGAGTTAGAGAGGATACAATCCGCTGGTGGCCGGGTCATCTACTGGGACGGTGCCAGAGTTCTCGGCGTTCTCGCGATGTCCAGAGCTATCGGTAGTTAATCTTCTTGATTCATTTTAACGAATATGTAGGCAGTTTCTGTAATGTAAATCTGTTTGTCTTGATTACAAGTTATTAATCTTTCGTTGATAATTAACAGGGGACAGTCACTTGAAGCCATTCGTGACGGCGGAACCGGAGGTCACCTTGACTGAGAGGCAAGAAGGCGATGAGTGCCTGATTATGGCAAGCGACGGTCTTTGGGACGTGGTGACAAATGAGATGGCCTGTGAAATCGTAAGGACCTGCCTTCAGAATAGTGAGCCGGTAAGAAGCGGAGATGCTGAGCTCGCAAGAGCATCGGATAAGGCATGTTCCGATGCGGCATTGCTACTGACGAAGCTTGCGCTCGCAAGACGGAGCTCCGATAATGTTAGCGTGGTAGTCGTCGATCTACGCAGGAACTTTTAGCTTTTTTTTTTTTTTTTCCTTTTGTTTTGTTTTTTTTTTTATTTTACCTTTTTTATTGGTGAGAAATAAGTTCTTCTCATCATTATTAATATTGCATGATGAATTTGTATGGTTTTTTCTCGGTAAAGAGCCTTTTTCCAAAATGTGCTGACGAGAAAAACATGCTACTAAGTTCAGAACTTTAGATTAGAAGCTAATTTATTTATCTTAGCATGTTATTGTTATGGTAACCGATACAAGTTGTCAATAAAGAAAAGCCTTTGTAAATTAAAGAATATTATCTTGCCTAAGCATTTGCTTAGGAGATTGGAAAAGAAATAGTTTATCATCACATGGTGCATTTGCTATGGTTCATCGGTTCATCCCACCCAGAGAGAGAGAATAGATCGGAGGAGAGGCTGCAGAATGCCAGAAGAAGAAACCAATCTGCACCAATTAAATAACGAAAGAAGAAACCAGGAAGGTGCGTGCACATAAACAAGTAGATGGTAGTGGTAGATGACCCCAATACTGAAAATGGGACAGTATTATTATTATTAATTCGATGACACGTTAGAGTAGGAATTCATTATTGTAATAACGTACAGTGTATATTCAAACTTCCAAAAAATAAGAAACATTGACCTTATTTTATGTGAAAAGAAGAAGAAAAGTTCAAATGTCTGTATAAATTTTCAACGTCTTCTTAACCTTGTATCAACCAAACAATCAATTTTGTAATGTTTCTTCCCATTTGAAATGGGTGCATGCATCATTACCACAACTAATGTTTGCATGACACGTAAAGAATAAAATATCTCAAGTGGTCTCTCTCTCATCGTAATAATATAATAATGTCGTTGCAACTTGTAAACAATTCGATTAGACAAGTAACTAACTGAATCCAAGTACGGCCCAACTTCACTTTCCTGTTAGGCCTACTTCACAATCTATTCAAAGTTGGGCCGTGTAAAATGTGGACCATTTGGGCCAATTCTCTTGGGCCCATAAGAACCAGCACTCCTTAAATCTCTATCTGACATCGGAACCGCGCGAGGCGAGGCGGAGTGCTTATCCTCTGCTGTGCAGTATTTTACTTCGCAGCGAAGTAACTTATAGGGAAGCTTTTTTGAGATTGAGTTGCACGCATCTCAAAGCAGGTCCAACCGTTGAAACGCTGCGCAGGAAGTCACGCAGTAGAGGATATGAATTGCGCGAGAGGCGCCACTGCTGCTATTGCGCTAAAAAGTTAAAAAGGATTTTTAGTACCGAGGCGCGAACTCAAGAATTCATTCGTCCGTCCATCACCGATGCGGAGGAGAAAAGTTTCTGCTTTCCCAATTTCTCTAGTACAGTAGTAACACAGGTGCGCTTTCCTTCCCTCTGTTAATCGCTCTCTCTAAAAATCGGCCGGCCGACGGTTATCTTTCTAGGGTTTTTGTCCACCGCCGTAAGTCTGCTTTCCCCCTATCTCGCTTCTTAAGAGTAAAAGGTTGAGTTAGGGGACTTCAACTGTAGGTAATAGTGAAGAGTGTTTGGGGGAAAATTGATGGTAGATGTGATTATTTTTCTCATAAAGTACTTGTAAATCATTAGTTGCTGGTAAGAGGCAACACTGTTCAATTGTTTTTATGGTGAAATTAGTGTTTTGTTCCTGTTCTGGAGTCTGGTAATCTGGCTTAATTCAGTTGGTTTCGTTTAATTTAATGTAGTTGAAGTCTTGGAAGAATGGATCGCTACGACGCGAGATCTAGTAGTGAAGTGTTATACACTGTGTTGGAGAGGTGTGTTGAGGATGTGCTCTCTTTGATTAAACCCTCGGAGAGTGACCGAGATTTGCGTTTGAATGCCATTGATGAGATTGTGGAGTCTGTTCAGTCCATTGGAACCCTGAATGGTATACAGTATATTTTTTATTTTTATGTACATCAGGATCTACCATCTTAATCTTGAAGCAATTAACAGCCTAAGGTTACTTACATTGATATGAATTTGGCTGGAAAATATTGATGTATTCCTCAAATCAAGTAATAAATTCTCCAAAACAGAAGAACAAATGTCTTGTTGTGTATTGCCAAATATATGTGTGGTCTCATAATCATATTTTACGTGTTTTAACCACTGTATAATAATAACAAATGGCTTTCAAGTTCCCATTGTTGAAACCTTCAACTATATCGACATGCAGTCAAAAACACATTTTTGCTTCAGTCTTATTGAATTTTGTCTGCATTATGCTTCAATCATATAATCAAATCCAAAATATTGGATATTCAAATTGAGCTTCATTGATTATTGACTGTCATGATTGCGGAATTAAGTTCGCTGATATATATACTCAATAGCTAGGTATATGAGGAATATCCTATATCAGATCAGGACCAAAGTTTGGTCGGTTCCTTACTTCACCTATTGTTTTGTTAGGTGCTGCTGTCAAGCCATTTGGATCATTTGTTTCAAATCTCTATTCAAAGTGGGGTGATTTGGACATTTCAATCACTCTTGACCAACGGTTGAACTCCTGTGCCAGCCGTAAGAAGAAGCAAAATGTTTTGCGAGAGATTATGAAAACTTTGCGGAAACGAGGTACTTCTGTTTCATTTAATGATCTGAACCTCTGTATGTTAGAGTAGGTGAGAGTGAGCATATTAGTAAACAGTAAATGTGTATACACTATATAAATAACCTTCTCTAATTTGGTTTCTAATTTTGTCAGGCATTGCTCGAAAAATCCAGTTTATACCCTGGGCAAGAGTGCCACTGCTTGAGTATGAGAGTAGCATGTATGGTATTTCCTGTGATGTATCAGTTGATAACCATCAGGGTCGAGCCAAGTCTAAAATTCTACAGCTCATCACCAGCTTTGATGAACGGTTTGCTGACATGGTTTTACTAGTAAGTTTTCATGTCTCTGCTACTTTCTACTAATAATGACATCACAAAAAAACATTGAATTACATTTTGCAGTTTTATTTCATTAATTGAAGTTAGAATGTCATTTCCATGTAGTTTGTGGAGTTGTGATCCTTGAAGCACACTCGAAATATCTATCAATTACTTTCTCTACTTGTACTTGTGTTTCCCTGTGTTTATTTTTTGTTTTCTTTTTGTAAATGTTTATACAGATCAAGGAGTGGGCGAAGGCGCATAGTATAAATGACCCAAAAACAGGAACTTTGAACTCATACTCGCTCTGCTTGCTTGTCATATTCCATCTTCAGGTTTCTTTCAATTAAAACTGATATGTTTTTATGATTTGGTATCTTCTGAGCTTGACTGTCATATTTCTGGCTGAAACTTCAATCGAGTAAAAAACCTTCTAGAAGTGATGAATTTAGTGCCCATATAGATTCTGCATAAACATGCTTTTGTACATTACCATATCTTAGTTTAGCAGTATGTGGTACTTATTTAGTAGATTGTGATTTTGTGCCCATATGGATTATGTCATGGAAGACTTTCAATAAATTTTGGATCTGGTGTTACAAAGACTCTTAGTCGTTTCTCCAAGTTTGTTCCTGAAATCATTCACCCGGTTTGCCATATCTAAGTTCAGTGTCTGCATTTTTTGCGAACATAACTTTTGCTTCTCTCATCTGTCTTTAGATGATATTTTATTTTTCTTTCCAATGTGCTTCTCGCAGACATGCAAGCCTGCCATTTTACCCCCTCTAAAGGAGATATACGATGGCAATATTTCTGACGATGTGGAAGGTGCCTTCATGCAACTATAAATAATTGCGCATGACATCTGTTTAAGATTTCAACTTTTAGCATTCAACAAGCCACAGAGCCATTAAATGACTTCACTCATCTGCATCATATTTGAATAAATCAATTTCTGCTGCAACATAGAAATAGGATGCACAAAAGGAGTGAAAGAACTGACCAAAAGTTATATGAGTCTGTCATATGCCCCAATAAATATAGATACCTGTTGAAGACCATATAGGACTAATGCGATGATTCTAAAAAGAGAATTTTAGCTCCTTTGGTATATTTAGACCTCTTGTAATATATTTGTTGTTATTTACAAGTTACAACTGCAAATTGTTCTGTAGAGGTGGATACTGAAAGAGAGAGAGATATAGATGATATTTGTGCTCTGAATGTTCAAAAGATTATGTCAGACATTTCCAGCCATAAAAACCAGAGCTCTCTTGCAAACCTTTTGGTCTCTTTCTTCGACAAGGTACTCATACTATAACTCAACTGAAATAATTTTTTTAGGTACTCTTACTATAACTCATACTAAAAGATTTGAAGCCTCATATTTTTCCTTCTCGATCTCTGAAATTGAGGCACTATCTTCAGAATATGTAATCTGCACTTTCACAGGTCGTTGGGAAAGAATGACAAGCAACACAAGATGGACTGAGAAATCTTACTGTTTATATGTGAGGCTTTGTCATATTTCTCCAGTGGCATGTGCATGCTTTGCATATTCAAAGCAAAATTATGGAAATTAACAACTAATTATTAATATGCAGATTGAGGACCCATTTGAGCAACCTGACAATGCAGCACGTGCTGTAGGTTCACATAATTTAAGAACTATAGCAGGGGTTGTTCATATGACTCGTCAATTTCTATCTTCATCCTCAGTTCTCTCTGATCGTAATTCCTTACTTCCTCTCTTGTCTCGGCCTCTTGTCGCCTCACTACTTGGTGCACCAATATATACCCACCAACAAGCTAATATGCACCAGGTCCCCAACATGACTGGAAACCAACAAAGTCCTGAGCATATTGGATATTGCGTATCAGCATTTGCTGAATCGAGTCTTAACCAGGATAGAACTACAAAAACTAGAGCTACCAGAAAAGCGTATGCCGATCCCAAGCAGTCAACTCATCTAGCTAATGGCAACCAACAAAGTCCTGATCGTGTTGGATACTGTGTATCGGCATTTGCTGAAGCAAGTCTTAACCAGAATAGAACTACAAAGATCAGAACTACCGGAAAAATGCATGAGAATCAGTCAACTCATCTGGCTAATGGCAGTAATTCAAGTCAAAGAAGCAAACGGAATGAGAAATCATTGTATAATGGATCGTCATTTCACCAGCTTCAAGAATCCAACCTGACTTACAAAAATGGGACAACTCAAAGCAATCTGAGAGAAGAGTTAGTTGAATATTGTGTACCATCAGTTCAAATAGCCAAGGACCCACAGGACTCGAAGCTAACCCATAATCACAGAAATCACCAATCCCATTATTCTGGACAACTTATAGATAGAACTAGCCAGGATTATGTTGTGAATCTGAATGAATCTCATGGCATAAGGTCAGCAATTGATGAGCCGAAGCATGCTGGCTTGACAAGAAATCGTAGAAATAATCAGAAGAAATTTGCTGGACGCCCTCCTGAAAGATCTGACCAGCATCACAATTCAGGTTCACGTGGAGGGCACAAAACAGGAAGGGCAAACGGGGAGCCAGGTATTGGTCCTAGCTTTATCGGAGGCCATCAGAGCCATCCGTTGGTTGGGTACACAACAACACAAACTGGAAGTATTGATCAGGCTTTTGATGCCGGTATTAATGGAAGTAGGATTCATAGGTCAGGGTTAGCAATTGCTGAACCCGTTACAAAACAATCAAATCACAGTTCGAAATCAAATGGATCGAGTTATGGATATAGGTCTAATAAGGGGAAACAGGTCTGGCAGCCAAAATTTGCAAGCAATCAAGTTCTCCAATAGCACGCCATGGTCTCGAGCTAACTTGCATGAAGAGCAAAGCAATCTTGGCTGGATTTCTGGACTATGCTGCTGTTATAGTTCATATTTTGTGCTATGTTTTGACAAATTGATGGAGCTAGAGTAGTTCTTTCGTATTTTGTAAGGCATCACTAATGGTGCCTTAACTTGTGAATGCTACATCAGTTTTGTTTGTCCGGTTCCCGTTTAATATTAAATTTGTCAGAGCTGATTCTGGGGAATGTATGGACAGTTTGACATTATATGGCTGTGCTTATGTGCTATCTTTGTTTCCTCCCAAGTTATAGTGAGAATCAATTGTTCTCTCGTCTTGATATTTGGAAATTATTACAATTTTAAAACAATGAAATATTCTTTCTTTTATAGTACTAGAAACAAAATGCTATGAAATTCTTATGAACCCATTAAAAAATTATATTGTAGATGGTTGTCTTTCAAGGCATCATTGCTTTGTTTTAATTGGTAATTCATAAAATATATTTTAGAAGATTGAAGTATTTCATATTGCGGTATAGCTTTTTCTCCTAAAATTATATTTAATTTAATATCATTTACTAGCTGAAATAGATATCTATGGAGATTGGGGTGAGGATATATTTCATTATAGATGAAATCGTATGTCAAGGAAAAAAAAAACTGTGTTGACTAACCGTAAGCAATGGGAATTGTTTTTTGAGTATTATCATAGCTATTTGTGTAAAGTTCTACCTTAATTCCATTAAATTGGTTGGTTGTTCGTTAAAATTATTACAAACTAATGCACGCATTAGTAAATACCAAAACAAATCGAACATACATTTTTTTTTCCTTTTACTAAGTTCGAACATTATTCTTTTAAGATCTCAAATTGAATGAACGCTAAACTGAATATTTTATTAGCAAGAAATGAACAGGAGTGGTAAATTTCTACAGTTCAGTAATCAGAATAATTAACATCACTATATTTTAGAAGTAGACAAACCTATTTTTTAGGACCATGAAATCAAGATTAGAAGTTATTTATTGTTTCTACATTTTGAAATTTGATATGAAAAATATTATATACAGGCAATAGATTTCTAGACCGAGCTAGCTACTCATCAATTTGGGAAGATATATTTGCCACTTTGATATCATCCCAAACCTGATCCTCATTCCGACTGCTCAGCATCCAACAACAATGTTTAGGCCACCATCTCTCACTGATGAACATAAATAAAGTAATCAATAAATCAACTTTAACATTACAGTTTCAAATGAACACTACATTGATCAGTGACATTTAATTACCTTGAGAACAAAATTGCTAACTAGCGGGATGAACAGCACTACGCAACGAGCAAAGAATGACAACTAAATAAAAACCTAAAACTGTACAAGGTACTATATTTATTATTGAAATACTCTTTTCACAAGCAGTGAAGGGGGTTACTGCAAGATAACTAAGAGCGAGGCATGGGTTTGTCACACGTCAAAATCTTCCTGCTCGCATATGGACCTTCTGGAGTGTCACGCACATTGACCTTCCATCCCATGGCCTTTGTTATATCTTTGATGTCATAAATTATGTTTTTCTTGTCGCGAATATATGCCTTGCCACCAGGCCGTAGGATCCGGTCCATCTCCAGCAAAATGCTTGTGATGTTACACCTGAAGCAAGAAGACATATTTACAATCAAGAATAAAACAAAGAATAACACATAAAAAAAATTGATATAAAATTATGTACCTCTTTTGCTCTGCAGAGAATAGGCCAGATGCATGCAACAGATCATAAGTTCTTGGATAAGTATCAAATGGTTCACACCTGTCATTGCAAAGAGTTATAGTCGGTAATGCTCGCTGCAGGAGCAGGCTCAAAAGAATCGTTTAAGAATATAGTAATAAATTAAGATAACATGTGACAATAACCACATATCACCAATTGCAGTTGAACTGTGTAATAATAACACTTAAACCATAAATAGAAGACAAATCTTTTACCAGTCATGTGCAACACCTATAAGACCTCGATCATAAATAACAGGCAACGTGTTGGGTCCACTTATGGGTACCACATTCATCACCCAGCAATCAAGCTTTTGGTCGATTAATGCAGCAGCAAATCTGTAAAAGACAAAATTAACCAGCTAAGACATGTTTTATTTAAAATGGACCTAATAACAAACCAAAAGTATACTGGTTAAGAGGAAAAAACTACTGGAAAAAGGCTGCATTGAACATGATGCAGCAACAGCAATAATTTGTATGATAACTTGCAGCTTACTTATCAGTGTAATAGAAAAGGTACGGCTCCGATAACTTCACATATATTCAGTGGTCTTTATTAACCAATATAATATCATTTGATTGATACCCATATAAATTTAGACACCACACAAGTAATAGACATAATAAAGGGATAGGAGCATAATCAACGGTACCCATGAATGACTAAAAAATCATAATGGGACTTTTTGACGGGACAACACAAGGTGTGGTTTAAATTATTTCAAAATACTCTGAGGCAATATTACCCTCCAAATCCAGCACGCATATCCATCACATTACGCAATCGGATTTTTCTCCATCTAAAAACACGGATATAGCCGGAGATGATTTCAGTCCAGAACCGTGTCTCTGCCTTGAAAAGTTCATTTTTTGCCATGTATGCATCCATCTCTACACTTTGCAGCCTCCTTGGTGGCTCATTCAATCGAGCAGGCCATGTCACTAGGTTGGATCCCTCTCCATTTTCTGGTAGTCGGCTTATGCATGCTTTCAAATTGACATACCTGAAACAATAATGAAGAAAGAAGAAACATTCATTCAAAGATTGACTTGTGCATAATTCAAGCTGACATAACCATAGCAACAAGAAGAAGCATTAAGTGACACAGAACAACATTTAAAGATTGAAATAAGTCTATATACACTTACCATACATTATTAGGATCATCTTCTCCTTCACACATTGGCGGTTGGGCCCCAGTGGAGCGGTTTAAATAACATGCATTATTCACAGGCTTCCTCCATATAGCAATGTATCCCTCTTTTTTCACAAGTTCCCAGCACAGCCTACCAGTAAGGTCTTCCATCTCTGCTTACATTTACATTGTATCAGATCAGTTCAGCATCTCTTAGAAAAAAGAAAAGAGGAAAAAAAAAAAAAAATCGCTCGACCAAAAATCTGAGAAATTACCTTTCCAAGCCTCCTGTTGGGCCTCTTCATGCTTATAAACAGGCTGTGCCGCCCAAGCAAAGTAGCCACCTGCTCTCAACATTCTATTAACCTCCAGAAGCAGGATTCCATCTTCAAAACAGTTTTGAGAAAGTAATTCTCAGTCACAACAACGTATCAAGAATAGCTGGTAACAAAATTTAAGAGAAATTGAGGATAGAAAAAAGGCCACAGAAACAAACAAGCAAGCAGAAAGTACCATCACGTGTCCAATTTATGCGGCAGCGCGAGCAATGAATTAAGTCAAAAGCCTGGCTTGGACACATCAGCCGGTGAGTTGCAAAGGCTGCTACCATCGCAGGTACACCACGCTCAAGTGCAAATTGGATCTGATTCTCATGAACATCTTTAGGTGCAATTGACATTGTTAAAACATTTCGGGATAGTAGATAAGCACCAAAACTTGCAACACCACATCCAACATCAAGTACAACCCTCGTATGTGAGCCGAATGCAATGTCTGGAACCATCTACAGTAACAGAAAAAAAAAGAAGATAAATTAGGACTTATATAGAATTAGACAGGGACCGGTACAACGGTTTAAGCAAATGCAGGACAAAACCAGATGCATTAATATTGTTTGCTTCATGGATTGTTGGAGTCTAGCTAGAGCTGGTAGGCTAGCTTGCTATAGTGAACTTCTTTTTTCTCAAATTTGCAAACTGATATTGCACCGACCTATTATTGTGGTGCCTTTGTAATGTCATACCGTTGAAGTAGTAAAATAAGAATTGTTCAGGATATATCTGAATGCAGAAAAACTATAAATGATGTTTTAAAAGTGAAACCTGCGATATCTGATCAAGATACTCATTTGCACCATGTATAAACTGGGTCCCGCCACCTGGAAATCGAAATTTATCTTTGACTTGTGTAATCCAATTCTGACCTCCTTTGTCTTCAACCAACCTTGTGTGAGGTACATTGCTGAACCATACCTGTGTTAGTAGTTCAATTCAAGAACGTGTGTAAGTTAAGGCCTTATCCTCATTCGAATGAAAAATTTGGCCCTCAAGTTCAGTATTCATATACTTCATTACATTATTTTTTGTTCAATAAGATACAAATATGCACCTGGTGCCTTTTCCTATATCAAATGATTTCTCAACATAGTAAATGTCAATAAACTGAGTGATTTTTTATCCTGAAAATTAAAATTTAAATGTTGATGGACCATAACTTTCTGGTTTAATTAGAAAATAAATTCAAGTAAATATTGCTAATTACTCAAATATAGGTGTCATGATGAGAAATTGAGGTCAGATTAACCAACATGTATAATGTACATACACAAATACATTCTACTGGATCAGATCAATGCCGGTTCACATATGCATGACATACCAATTAGCTTGCAAAAATAAAACTAAAATTCACCTCGTCTCGGCTCTGAGGCCAAGGGATCGGAGACCTGTACCCCTTTGGTACAGGCACCAAACAGCTCAACCCCTCCCCTTGCTTGGGACAATGACGTTCGAACCTCTCACCCCGCTCAGTCGACGCCAGCCTCCTGATCTCCTCCTCGTTATCCAGGCAAGGAATGTACTCTCTGTACCTCTCTTCACATACCCTAAACTTCTTCACACTAACCCTAGCACTACTCCCTCTCTTCTCCTCATCGAGGGTAGTACCAGCAGTCTCCGACTCCGTACCGTTCTCAAACCCCTGATCCGAATCGGACCACCCTGTCTTGAAATCGTCCCGCATTGCCCCATTCTCATCCACGATCCCGAATCTGAACGGCGGGGGCGGCGCTGAAGGTATTTCCGGAGGCGGCGGCGGTGGTTGAGAAGCAACTGCCACCGGTGGAGGTGGCAGTGAAGACAACGGCGGGGGAGGGAATGCCTCGGCGGTCTGATTGAGGAGCGCAAGGAGGTCGAGGGAGAGGTTGAGATTGGGGGAGACGGCGACGGCGGAGTGGGGAGGAGGAGAGGCGGAGGAGGAGAGGGAGTAGAAGGAGAGCGGGAGGGAGGAGGTCCAGTGTTGCTTGCCCAGCAAGAAAGCCGCGATGCAGGCCGAGGCGAGGAAGGTGAGACGGACCAGCAGAGGACTGGACAGCTGTTTCATGCTTCGTTTTCTTTTGTTTGGAGTTTTTTGAGGTCTCCGCGGCGGGGCGGGGACTGAGATCGGATGCAGTTCAGTGCTGACTGCTGAGACCTGAGAGAGTGAGTTTGGGAGTGAGACGCACGTGTTGCCAGTTGCCGCCCCAGTCTCCCGCGCTCTCATCCTCTGCTGCGCAGCAATTTACTGAGTAGGGAATCAACGATACGGATTGTAAGGATGTTTTTTCAGATTGACTTGCACGAATTTTAAAGCATGTCGAACGGTAGAACCGCTGCGCAGTATAGAATATGAACTGCAGTCTATTGCGTGACGGTAGAATTTTGGCATGCGGTCTTACTTGTCGGCCCATTACAATCACGGCCCATATTTAGATTTAAGCATCAGCTAATAACGATTTGTAGGAAATCTGGTTGTAGGTGGCAACTTGATGGGCGGATCGGGCCCGTCGGATCATTTGGAGTGCCCATTTTTCCTTTTTTCCTTTTTTTTCAAATTTCACATTTCATATTGATTCAAGTTTTCGGTCTTAAATCAGATCGTATCGGATTCGGAGCAGTTTAGTATAACATTCTGAACAGATCATATATTATATTGTGAGTTGCTCTTCTATACGACCATTCGTTTTTAATCGAGCAATTCAAAATTCACAAATCAAATATCTTTTTTGTTTGTGCCCTTAAGAATATATCGTAATCATCCTATTTAAATAAATAAATGGTTCATATATCTTTCCATCCATAAAAAAAATTCACCTTATATTATATATATCGAATCAAATTAAGTTGGATCAGGATCATGTGTCGGATATTATATGATACCTCGAAACCCAAAGTTTTTGTGATTTTATTTCCCGATCGTGCATTCGTGCCCATTGAACGTTCAAGTAGTTGACATTTACCTACGTTCATTGACGAGTATCAAAATTCTACCGCAAGTTTGAGAATTAAAAAAGATTGAGCAACAAGGATGATTAATTGATCACCAATTCTAAATTCTACGTCTGTCATTTTCACTGCAGATCCGGGAATTATACGCACTCACTAATCAATGTTCACCTACCTGATATGTGATACTCAAAAAGTAGTTCTTTTCATTTTCATGTTCATTTATGTCGTTTATAATTTTCCTTCAAGTTTGATTTGTCCCCAGTCACAGTTGATCTATTTTGTGTCAGTTCTCACTATCATTTGTAGGAATTATTTTCGTTTAAGAAAAATATAGAACATTGGTTTAGCTCCTACAGTTTGATACTGAGAAATTTCGAAAAGAGAGAGATGGAAAATCATAAATCTTTTTTGAAAAAAAAAAAAGGCAGGAGCTTGATAATCATGCAATTATAATTTTAAATTATCTTACTGATTAAATCTGCCATATCGATTTTTTTTTTTTTTTTTATCTTGCTAGTTATTTTCATTTTTCCTCAAATGCATGAGATGAAAAAGGGAAAAACAATTCAGGCGGAGAGCCGAAGTAGATTCGACGGATTGTTCTTGTTTGAAACATATATTTTTATTTTATGTCATCAGTCCGTAATTTGTCTAACACATTGCTGGAATTCGAAAGCTCAAACTATTGCACCGATCCAATACTTCATCTTAATTTGGGACTCCCGAGTGTTTGATCAATTTTGAAAATCAAATAATAATAAAGTATATATAGAGATTACAGAGGATTTGTTATTTTGTATATCGTGTCTACTTTGTGAAAACAAAATAAGTCTTCAAAATTTTGCATCTTTACAAAACCATAGAGGTCTCAAATGAAGCTAAAAAGGGAGGAAAATATTTCATAACTAAAATTCCGAGCAAAGTTTGCCTTCCAAGTTCCAACAACCGAATCATAAAAGTGATAAAAGGTCAAAATTGGTTATAAGAAAAAATAATAATTTTCAACTTTTGGTGCTATTCGTTCCGTTCAGGACTTCAGTGGTAATGTGGTAGGCAACTGGACAAAGCGAGGTGAGAAAAATCCTCGTACGTATGTATCCCCATCCGACGCTGTCGTACCGACACGTATAATTCTCCGGTTCGCAATAAAAACTTGAAAAGCTTCTTTGATTCTTTCCTCATGTTGTAGCGTATCATGAAATTTGTATTAGTTTGTTTGTTTGAAGAAAAAGGCTCCCATGGTTGATTTTGCTTTTTTGCTCTAACACTGGATAATAGAGATCAGAGAGACTAATGAAAAGGTGATAGATAATTATTAGTCCTACGACTCGAATATATGCATTTTTATGCTAATCGGTTAAAACCACAAACTAAATTATTTTTTTAAATTTTTATTATAAATATTTCATTTAAATTTTCGATTCAATCTTTTTTCCCTTTTTCATAATAAAGCTTGTAAAGCAACCCGCAAAAAAAAAAAAAGTTCTTTTCTCATATACAATAATGGAATTTAAAACCAGAAAGCACCCAACTTACGAAATCAAATGAAAATGACAGTCAAGGGGCACGGCATGGCACGCTTCGGTTGTCAGCAAAAAAAGATCGGCTGAGTTCGAGAACAATCTAGATTGTAGAATTTATAAAAAAAATGACTTCCTATTGTATCAATTTCGATAATTATAAGAAGTATAAAAGATCAAGAGGGATGCTCTCTTTTTTGGAAAAGTGAAGTCTCCTTCAAACCGTAAAAAGGATCCACAGGGTATCACGGAACTTAGGCAACCTTCAATATACACACTAGTGTTTCTGGTGAAAGTAACAACCAATATTTGTTCTTTTTTTTTTTTCATTTAGTGGGTAATTTTGTTGAATTAAATTGAGACTCTTTCTGTTTATAATATTAAAATACAACAGGTCTCATATAAAATAATTATTTATTTTTTCATTACAGAAATGCAGGGCCACACCTTCCATTCACTCTAAATTTATTTATGCTCAACTCAATCACCGTCCAAATCTTGTTCCGATTTTTTCATATTAATAAAAACATCAAATGCGTAAACAGTAAATTCGATTGTACAATTATATTATTCCTTATATAAATAAAATACAAATAAGCAACATAAACACCCACAACAACAGAATAAGAGCATGAGCTGAGCATCATTCGTGGACTTTCGAGAAAAAAGTAGCCAAGTAGCATCAAAAATTCAAAATCAACAAAGGAAACAGAAACACGCTCTTCACACAACAAAACTGGAGAGGACGAGTTCTGGAGCGAACGTGAGACGACGTGGGTGTTTAATTAATTAATTAAACAGAGGTGCCCGATTAGCCCGAGTGCTCAGCCGTTGGATCTTCTCAACATCCGCGCTAGCACGAATCTCGAGACAATCCAACGGTTCACGTCATAAGATGCACAATACAGAAGGGAGGGTTTGGAGCTGACCCACCAAACATCTTCACTTAATCACTTCCAGAAGCTTCCGGTGAACTCCTGGCCAGGAATTCCCGAGCGCAATCTCCCGGTCACCATCACGCCACGTGTCGGCTGCCCACCACGTTGGCGTCCTACGTGGCGCACCTGTGCACCAACAATTGATACGCTGCCTCGTTCTCTCTTTCTCTTTCTCTTTCTCCCTTTGCTGCCCTTTCGGCCATATGTCCCTGTGAAACTAATATTGTTGCTTATGGTCCAAAGAACATCGTTCGCTGATAAAACCTATATGAAGTATTTTTAGGTGAATAATCGAAAAATTAAGTACATGAATGATCCAAAAATTATTCTTAAAATGTTATAAATTATAACTATAGCAAAATATGTTATAAATCATGGTATCAAAATAAGATAGTCAAATAAACTACAAAAGAAGAACAACTTATTCAAAATTATTGTTTACAAGTTCACAAATCTGATTATGAATTTATGATCAACTCTGGATTTATGACAGTGTATATCACACCAACTAATTGTATAACTCTATCAACATTTGATGCACGTGTATATTTAATTTCTGTGAAATATAGAAAAAAAACCCCTGTTAATTTTTTTTCCCAATAATAAATTTAAAACTTAAATAATTAATACAAATAAAATAATATTACTATTAAATAAATAAAGAAAAACCACCTGTTGTCATTATTCCCCTAATTTCATATATTTCTCAGAACACTCTAGTAATGCGAACAAATACACTTTTTCCCATAATAAATTAAATAAATAAAACATATCAATCAAATTACTAAATTAGTAGCCCAATAATAATAATAATAAACACATAAACACACCTGAAGAGTGAAGAAGTTGAGAAAGAAAGAAGGGTTATTTAATTAAGGGGAAGGAACTGAAGGGGCATAAACGCAAAAAAGGAGGCCGAAGAAGTTGTGTTGTGCAGCTCGTGCTTGTGCTTGTGCTTGGCAAGTGAGTCTCTCTCTTCCTCTTCTTGCCCCTCCCAAACGCAGTCCTCTCATTTCTTTCTCCCTTTGGACGTCTCTTCGCAACCGCTACAAAAGAAAACACTCCTAATTCCCTCCCAAACCCCAACCCTCGATTACCAGCCACTACCTCTCTGGTCCTCACTGACCTCTTCCTCTCGCTACCATCCACTACCTACAATCGAGATCAGGCAATTGATTGATTCGGCGATGAACGGCGGGGGAGGTGTGGAGGGCGGGGGAGGAGGCGGGGGCGACGAAATGGAGGAGGACGGAAAGGAGAGGAGGAGCGGGGAAGGGGAAGGGGAAGGGGAAGGGGAAGGGGAAGGGGGAGGGGGAAAGGAGAAGGTTGTCATGATGTGGGGGTACTTGCCAGGGGTCTCGCCGCAGAGATCCCCCCTGCTTCACCCGGCGCCCGTCAGACTGCCTGACTCCTCGGCCGGCGATACGTGGCGGGACGTCTGCGGCGGCGGGTGCGGCTTCGCCATGGCTCTCTCTGGTAGATCCCTCTCTCTCGCTCTCTCCCCCTCTCTGCCTTTTAAGTTTTAAGTCCTCATCTGCTCCAACTCCTTGAAAATGTGCCTTTTTGGAGGGTTTGTGGTGTGTGAAAATTGGCTGTCCTGGTTTTCAATGCCAGCAACTCAATTTTGTATCGGAAGATTATTTCTTTTTCTTCAATTTTTGTTTTTGGATATGTAATAATGAAATAATCTTTTTGTAAGCCAATATAATAGTTTCTCCATAGTTGCTTCCTTTGTTCCGAATGCTAGTTATTTGAGCATACCAAATACACTTGAGATCATTGGCAAGACCAATTTGGAATTTAAAAGGAGTTACATAATTAGAAGTTCCATTAGGGTAAGGGATTTTATTGGTGGAAGTTTTAGTTAGAAAAGAAAAAAAAAAATAGGATGGAGTTTAACGTCTCCATTTTTATTGAAGAGTTGAAACCATATAATACACTTTCTTGTGAGTAAAAGAATAATGCTAATCATAATTATTTTGCTAGATTTTCTCAGATTTGATATTTACTGAACAAATTCTTATCAAGGACCCTTTTATTCAAGCAATTAGAAATGTAATTCAAATTATGATCATTTTTTTTATTTTTGGTTAAAATGATGTTATCATGAAGTTTACAAAAGACTGCATTATTTATGTATTCCTTTTTTTTATCAGAAACTGGAAAGGTCCTTACATGGGGCTCAATTGATGACATGGGCCAAAGCTATGTTACTTCGGGAAAGCATGAGGTATATGTAATTTCCTTTTATATGTATGCTTACAAATTGATCTATTCTCTTTTCTTCTATTGAATGTAATCATGTTAACAGTCGTCTTTGTTGATGCTATATGATTAGAAGTTGCAGAACCCTATGAATTTTGGCATGCTTGTGTTTTTTTCTTTATATTGGACATATTAGTAGTGTTTGCATTTTTCTGGCATTTCCATTTTGTACTTAATTGTATCTGATTGGAGTACCTTTACATGATGTGAAATACAAGGTCAGAATGGTATTATAGATGATAAGAATTTGTGGTACCATAATGGGGCTCTAAAAGTTAAATCAAATGGCTATCAGCATTACCATTTAGGGCCTGTTCAGCCAGTGGTTTCTCCAAAGGAAATTTACTTTTTGGGAACGTGTTCCATTTGTAAGTTATGTATGTTCCCAAATTTTATTGGCTCAAGGGAAATATTGTACAGATGATGTTTAGTGGACACCATTTGTTTAAGCAAACGGAGAGAGGCAGAGAGAGACCGATCATGGGAAAAAAAAATTGAGTCCGACTAAATTTTGTTTTACCCATGAGAACAGTGCTCATTGCATCAGTTTTTTGGGGAAAGACGGGAATGGGTTAAGTACTTGGGAAAATATAGCCCAACAGACATAATTACCCTCACAAATTCCCTTGGAATTGAGTTTGTGAACAGGTCCTTAGTTGTTTCTAATCTTTTACAGGAAACACCAGAGGCATTTCCTCTCCCAAGCGACATCGGGGTAGTGGAGGCAGATGCAGGCTGGGCCCACTGTGCTGCAGTGACTGGTTATTTGCTGTCCTTGCCTGGAAATATACTCAAAATATTTATTTACTTTTTTTCAATAGTTAAGCAGTATATCATTTTACCAGATAGAGGAGAAGTATATACATGGGGGTGGAAAGAGTGTGTTCCAACCGGCAGGCTTGTATCAGATCAATCCTCAGCTGGGACCTCTGAAAGAGAGCTTGACCAAGGTTTTTGCAGTCCCCTTAAGTACCTAACTGCAATGTTTTAGCTTACAACTTTACATAGCTTTATATTTTAATCATATAATTTTTTTTTTTTGTAGTGAGCCCTAGGTCTCAGGTGTCAAAATCAAGTGAAAATCGAGGTGCCGCTGAAGAGGGAATCAAACGAAGAAAAGTGGCTACTTCTTCTTCGTCTAAACATGGATCAGAAAGCTCTACATCAAGTGATGAAACCCTATCAGCGCCTCCTTGCTTGGTGACATTTAATACAGGTGTTAGGATTGTAAAAGTAGCCGCTGGTGGCCGTCACACCCTTGCTTTATCAGGTACATTTTTTTTGTGCCTATAAATCTGCATAAGCATTAAAGTATAATTCTAAAATTTAAAGAGAATTAACAGAAAGAAGCATCCTAAAAAGTTTGTACAGTTGACAACACAAGGTTAAAAAACGTGTCAATTCTGATTTATATCTCTGTTGTCTTGCATAAAGCATCAGATTTGGGACAAGTTTGGGGTTGGGGCTATGGAGGTGAAGGGCAGCTAGGCCTTGGTTCTAGAATCCGTACTATTTCATCACCTCACCCAATTCCTTGTATTGATACGGCATTTTATGGCAAGGACCGACCATCAAATATGCGAACTAATAGAAGCTCAGAAGGGTCTTTGACTAAAATTACTGGAACTTGTGTAAAGGCAATTGCATGTGGCGGCCGACACAGTGCTGTAGTCACAGGTAAATGTCCTTATTTTTCTCCATTGTAGTAATCACTGATCAGTATTACTATTTAACCGCTGATCAGTATTACTATTTCTCGCTATTTGTAATTGTCAAGAAGAAAGATACTGATAGTTTACCTTCTATTCCAGACTCGGGAGCACTGCTTACCTTTGGATGGGGTTTATATGGACAAGTAAGTTTTGATAGTTGGTTCATGATTTTTTTAAGATTTATTATATTAACAGATATATGTGGTAGCATCAATTATATTCCATTGTGTTGTTTTCTGTACAAAAACAATTGTACTAAGAACCCGATTTGATTTCAGTGAGACAACCAACCTGATCTACAATATAATTAGCCATCTATTGTGGCCCACCAGTAAAACAAATTCTATTCATTACCTTATTTCCTGTCTAAATGGATTGAAGTCTCTAGGCGATGTTATTCTGCAAAAGGATATAAAAATGGAGCAAGTTTTCTCATGCATGCTCTACTTTTTCTGCTATTTTTGTGAAAACTGCCGTAATACTATTTTATTCCTATGTTGCAGTGCGGGCAAGGAAGCACAGATGACTTGCTAAGTCCAACATGTGTGCAATCTATTCTAGGGGTTAAAATGAGAGACATTGCTGCTGGTCTATGGCATACTATATGCACATCTGTGGATGGAGATGTCTATTCTTTCGGTGGTAATCAATTTGGACAGCTCGGCACTGGTTCTGATCAGGCAGAGGTACATAAAATCCTTAGAAAGAATGATGGGCTTCCTTTTGTTCTCATGTTCTTATTTGTTAATTTGCAATCCTAAATATGATTTTCTGACATGTATTATCATTATTGATGTTCCTGCTTTGTGCAGACCGTTCCAAAGCTGGTTGAAGCATCATGCTTGGAGAATAAGAATGCAAGGGCTGTTTCTTGTGGAGCGCGGCATAGTGCAATGATTACTGGTATTTTAATTATCCTTGCCATTTGTTATTTTTAATATTCCAATTTTTCTTCACCTGTTAAACGTAGGAACTTTGTATGTCCCTATTAAGTGAGGATACCTTAATAGCAACTCTTGGAAAAGAAACCAAGAGATGGAAATTACATTTACCTCTTTAAACAGTGAAAATTACTAGACTTCTCTTCTCTTCTCTATTTGTTGAAAAGTTAAGATTAGCTTCCTTTTTTCACTACTTGTGTAGACTAATTGGGAGGAAGATATGGCAGTTTTTGGACATCTTTTAAATTACTGCTCAGCTTATGTTCAGGGTATTTAACAATCTATATTATGCTGGGCATGTGTCTTGCTTTGCAAGAGTGTATGCCTAATATCTTAGGCATTTGTTATCCTTTTTGAAATGAAAACCATGCTGTGCCAACACAAGTTGGAACTTTTCTACTTTGATATTTTAGAATCTTACCAATTAATGGGACTGAACTGTTGATTGGGTATATACCGCTCATGTATTTTTTAAAATCTTCTCTATGAAATGCCAAATAGAGTAGGCTTGCATGTTCTGATCAAATATGTGGTTTAGTTGGCTTATTGATGCTCATCATATATGAGATGCACTAAAATAGCTTGATTGTTTCAGCAGGATATTTGAATTCCGGCATTTTGAGCCCAATCTTATTCTTTAATAAGTACCAAAGTGTAGTGGATTTACTATTTGTGCCCTGTTTGTTGTTTATAGAACAAACTGGAAGATCTACACACTTTGTATATGAACAAGCATTTTGCTGGTAGCAATGCATTTAATTGAAAAAAAAAATTGTCATTTTAGCCTGAACTTTAGGCTATCACCTCTAAATTGTAGCTTGCACTAGTATTTGGTGAATGCACTGCAGTGCATTTAATGCAGTTTATGTTTAGGCCATGTTGTTAACCTTTCATCCTGTTCATGCAGATGATGGCGTGGTATTCTGCTGGGGGTGGAATAAGTATGGCCAGGTATGATTGCCCCTTCTCATTTTTTCAAGATATATCCTTCAATTGTCAATTAACATTTAACAATTTGTTACAATTTCATAATTTCTGATGTACAGCTTGGCTTGGGCGATGCCATTGATCGGAACATTCCCTCTGAAGTCCAGATCGAGTCGTATAAGCCATTAAATGTATCATGTGGCTGGTGGCATACGTTGGTACTGGCTGAATCTCCCAGTTAATTGTGCTTCTTCTAGGATAAAAAATGACATCTCTTAGTTCGCGATTTTGTTAGGGTCTCTTAGGTCTTGGTGAAGAGGATGCAGAGATATTTATCATATGTATATACATGTCGATGCACACAAAGGCACATGCATGATTTAGCATATTCAATTCTTTTCCTCAGGTTTTAACATGAATTTATTGCACAGGATTTGAAGCTTTACTCCGCAGTGCATGTTATTAGGCTTTAGGTGTACCTTCAGCACAGCTAATTTATATTTTATGTACGTATGCTTATGTTACTATTGCGCTTCAAAGAATGTTGCGATCTAGAGATGAACGATCTTTCAAATTAGTTACACTTTGTCAGCGCTTTTATGGAAATTTTTTGTAAGTGAAACGTGACTTAAAACCATAAGCTATCCAAATCCATGATCAGCCCATCAGCTTATTTATCTGAGCCAACTAGTTGAGAGAGCCCTGTTCTGAGCTGCTCGTGAACCGTTCGGAAGTTAATGATCTTAAACAAGGTTCGTTAATAGCTCGTTTGACAGTTGACAATATTTTACACAAGCGTTTCATATCGAAATTTGCACAAAATTAACGAAGTAATAAGCTTTATATTTCTACACATGTTATACAACATCTGAAAGCCAGTGATCTAAAATGGTTCGTTGATAGACCAGTTAATTGTTGACAATATCTTATGCAAGCATTTCATATCGACATTTACACAAATTAGCAAAAGAACAAAGCATCAGACTTGTACACATATTTCGTACAACAAATTAATACACATCAGAACTATAATTATGTAACACAATAAAATGCACACAATGAAGTAATATACATAAAAAATACCAATACGACAATGAGCAAGATAAGACAGAATGTAATTCAACTTATTTGATATGAGCTAGCTCACTGATTCCACAATTTACTAAAAAGTGAGTCAACAGTGAGTCAATCCCCGTATCAGTGACAAGTGAACCGAAAAGAAACAAGTTTTTGTTCGTCCTAGTTATGGGTTCAGATGATATAACAGTTGCTGGTCGTGACTGAGATGCACAAGACAAAGGCACAACAACAGCATTTCTTCACTACCCGCAACACATTTCACAGCCACTTTATGTCAAAAACAAGTCACCAGGAAAGCCTTTTTATTTCTCTGACTATTGCATGAGAAAGTGATCATGATAAAAAGGAAATAAGAAGTTCTACCTTGTTAGAGGAACCGGATAATTTGATGGGCATAGTGGGTATGGAAATAAAGGTTGCATGCTATTCAGTAAAACTCTGATATACTTCACCCAGGCCTCTAAATAAACCAAGTCACCTGCAAATTTCATACGTTGGTATGAAATGGCAAATTAATTACATCCAACAAGTCACAGTCAGGTTCTTATAAAAGAACTGAGGGAAACGGGAAGATGGATGATAAATCCGACTGTTACAATAAATTAATTTATATCAAATTCCATAACTAAACTGTACGCAGATTGATGCAGGTAAGCCCACTTATCACATGCCTGGGCTCTGACGCTCAACAATTATGTACATCTTGCATAACTTATTCTCTACTTCCAAATCTAAATAAGGGCGGCCAATGAGTTCTCTGAGCTTTTGTACATTGACAATAACCTAGTTTCATCTAACCTGCAAGAAAATTGTACAAGATAAAGTAAAAATAAAAGATCAATTCAGAACAATATAGCCCCAAATTTGTTGGTGCAGTGAATACACAATTTTTTAAAGCAAATAAAAAAAATTTTAGAATATTGCTCAAAGCTTGTTGGTCCATGAAATCTCAACTTTTTAGACCCAGTTTAATATAGCATGTAGCTATTCATGTTCAACAGCAGAATTTTACAACATTGCTGATGCCCATAATGGAATCCAAAAAAGAATATTACTTTTTGTACATGAAATGGGTGGTATATGTCACATGAAATGCTTTTATTTTTTTTGTTCTCTTTGTTGGTTTGAGATTTTAGTTATTAAGGGAATCATAGTAAAGGCATGAAGGCATTTTGAACCTTGCTCAATGATTGATTTCCAGCATCTGCACAGAGACAGCACTTAGAACACTAGTAAGCTATCAGGAACTTACTGGTCTAGATAAAGAGCATCTAGAAGCGCGTAACTTTTTGCATGACTCCAACAGAAGGCACAGAAAACTGGGCCTCAGCACCGGAGGAAGTTCTCAGCATACCATGCTCACTTGCCATATCATCGACCATTGTAATCGGCTTATTCATCAAAGGCATGGATCTCCCACTGTTTTGATCCATTAATGCTCTTACCTGTGCATTATTTGTCTATTAGCACCTTCATTTATTTTCCCACTTTAAACAACAGAAGAAAATCAACGTAAGAGAAAGAGTTACTAAGCAAAAGAGAAGGTGGTTATACTATTTCCATCCGTTTTTTATGGTTCTCGCCAGGTACCTGCAAGAGTAAAGTCTTAGGAGTCAGTCAGCTGGATCCAATGTGCAATCTTCTGTGGTATATAGGGCTTTATTGATCAAAACCTTTCATATACAAGATAAATTTGTGTTTGGTTAAATTATGAAACCGTGGCTTCTGGAGAAAACTATCAGTTACAGGCAAAATTGGCCAAGTAAAATCATAAAGAAAACCAGGTTGGGGGAGGGGTACTCACTGAAGTCTTCTGCTTCTTTTCCTCCCTTGAAAAACCAGGAATAGTTATGCCCCAAGATTTCTCTGAACATTACAACAGAGCATTTTGATTAGAATAGAAAGCAAGCTGGCATGCATAAGCCATGCTGAGATCATTCCACCAACATTTGCAATGCAGGCCAGCTTGTCCCGTATTATATTAATAAAAACATCCAGTAGTAAGATAAAATAAATACCTAGAGGAAGCAAAAGGTCTTTGGGTTCTAAAGTTGAAGATTTTCTATGTTTCGCAAGATTACAGGCAAAAGATGCAACCTGAAATTGATATAAAGTTCTGAGCAATACAAGTAGCTAGATCTTGCATGATATGGGAATGTAATTACAGCAAATAAAGAATTTTACAAAAAGAATGTATTTTATAAGAGAATAGGGAAAAAGAACAATCACCGATTCAAGGAAGCCATCAGCAACTTCCAAGAGAAAATCTTCAGTATGAGAATCTACCATAGCTAATGGATCAACCTACACTCAAACATTCCATATCTAATTATAACAGTAACTGAGAATAGTTGTAGCCTACAATACTGATAATTGTGATATATTAGCTATTGGTCTTGAGAACAATAAATTACCTGAGATATGATCTCAGTTATCTTTCTTTTTGGAGTGATACGATTTGAGGATTCTGGACCATGGTTTGTTAATCCAGTAGCAGCATGTCCAGATGAGACAGGATTATTCTCCTGTTGGGAACCCGTGAGACTTGCAGTCCTCTGTAGAGGGGATCCCACCATTCTTGGGGACTGGTGCTGTTGTTGCTGTAACTGCTGTTGCTTGGAGAGTTGATGCAGGAGAATTGCCTGCTGCTGCTGCTTTGTCATCATTTGTTGCTGCGGCGGCTGCATTTGTTGGGGCTGGAGTTGCTGGGATTGTAGTTGATGTTGTAGTTGCTGTTGGGGGAGAGCCATTTGAATAGGCTGTCCACTCTGAGATAAACCAGTTATCTGCTGGTTCATCCCCCCAAGAGAGGATGCTCGTTGCAAGTTTTGGCCAGCTAATTTCTGTGTCAGAGAAATGGCATTTTATAGGTTCTCTCTTATTTTTTTGACTAAACTGACAACAACAAAGACTTTAGTCCATAAAGTGATATGCATGATACATCTAGATACAAGTACCTCATAATATTTTGAACCAATGGAAATATTAAAAAATTTTGATAGGCCCCGATGGAGTATCAAACGACTTTCAAATTGGTCAACATTTGAAACACAATCGATCTATGAGCTTCACAACATGTTTGTCCAAAAGTTTATATTTTAAAGATTTTATTTATATTTATTTCAGAATTCGTTGTTCCGGTTGTGACCGGGTCTCCACCCTTTTAGTTGTCCATAAAAATTATGGTCTGGATTTATATGATTCTTATAAGCAATTAAAACCAAAATGTATTATTAACATGTATGAGAGGAGTACCTGAGGAGAAGTAAGTACCATCTGATTTGACATTTGTTGTTGCGGCCGCATCTGAGCGAACCTTTGGTTTTGGGTGTATGAAAGTTGCCCACTGGCTCTAATTTGATTAATTCCAAGAGTATTCATCTGACTCATCATGCCCATTGTTTGCATGCCAGCCAATGGCTGACCAACATTTGCTGGATTGAATTGTGTGCCTTGGATCATGCCCTTCTGCCTTTGCTGTGATAAAGGACAACAAATCATCAGAAATAGAAGGAAAGATGAATTGCAAACTCGAAAGGATATGGTAGCAAACATCAATAACTTATGCGTGTACGGAGCTAATCAACAGAAAAATTGAAAGGTCAATCAAAGAATTGGAAGAGAATGATACAAGTAAAAGTCTCCTACGTCAGCATAGGACAAAAGGCGTACCGCATCTAGACATTAAAACTGCATGCACTATCCTATAAACAAAAGCATGAATACAAACCGAGATAAATGCATTTTCAATCTCCCATTATTGGGTTTCCCTCGCAACAGAAATTGGGTAAAAAAAAAAAAAGCCTTTCTTAAACATCTTAACATCTTTTGAATTTCATATTTCATTCTTCACTCTTCCAACAAATTAATAAATTAATTTACAATCATTCCCTGCGTATCAACCAATTAATGAGCAGCGCGCATCCTAAGAAACAAAAATAAAAAAATAACTACTTGTAGCACTAAGACTATAAATGAAACATATTCCTAATTACCATTTTTTTTAAAAGAAAAAAATTTATGCACTGAGTACACAAATTCAACCATACTACCCAATTGATGATCAGCAACGGTACCCAAACCAAAAGATCTGTGATTCTGAACTACCTGAGCCATGATCTGAGACTGCAGCCCAAAGTGCGTGGGATTTTGCCCCTGCAGCATGGGCAGCTGCCCGACCTGCCCCATCATACCGGCCCTACTCATCAGCTGCTGCTGCTGCTGCGCGCCGCCGCCAAAACTCATCTGCCCGGACGCCCCGTACATCCTGAGAGCAGC
Organism: Cyperus esculentus; assembly: GCA_030179965.1. Classification (NCBI taxonomy): domain Eukaryota; kingdom Viridiplantae; phylum Streptophyta; class Magnoliopsida; order Poales; family Cyperaceae; genus Cyperus; species Cyperus esculentus. The sequence goes on along the minus strand of JASGLE010000007.1, from coordinate 5,163,034 downwards.
AGCGGACATCCCCGCACCTCCAAACTGCGGGTTCTGCTGCAGCTGCTGCTGCATCTGCGTCAACCTTTGCACCGAGTTCGATCTCTGCATCTGCTGCTGGCCCATCGGAAACCCTGCACTGGACGCCATGAGATTGACTTGCTGCTGCTGCTGCTGCTGCTTGTGAGCGTAATCTAGGGTTACGGAGCTGTCAACGACGGGGCCGCCCTGCTGGGAGGAGAGATCGCTGATGGAAGGGGACCCCATGTTAGGGTTAGGGTTGGAAATCGGGGTCGGCATCTGGTCGGGCGTGGACTGGGCCTGCGTCTGCGGCGGGAGGGATTTCTGAGGAGCCTGCGAGCCCGCCGCGTTGTCGGCCATTGCAAAGACCGATCGATCGATCTATATATATAAATAAATTCCGAATTGGGAGGAATTGGAGGAGCTAGATTTAGCGATTTCGCGATTTGGCTAGGGTTTATTTAGTTTAGTTTATTTTAGCTTAATTTTAGTTTACAGTTGGAGTTGTTCGATCGGGCCGCCCGGAATAGGAATAGGAATAGCTTCCTTTCCCTTCCATATTCGGGGGATTCCGGATTGGAGCGGGAGGAGAGGAGAGGAGAGGATAGAGATGGAAGTCCCAAAACGGGGAGGGGAGGGGAAGGGAAGGGAAGGGGAAAGAGGGGAGACGGGAGAGAGCGAACGAGTTGTTGCCGGGATGTGTCACTGACATGTGGGTCCTAAGTGCCAGGGAATGTTTTTGCTTGTATGGATTGGAGAGGATATTGACGAGTGACGAGACGAGACGACCAAGCAATTGAGTTACGAGTATGTGTAATTCTCAAAAAAAAAAAAAAGTTACGAGTATGTGTAGAGGTGGCAAATTTTGATCCGACCCGAAAAATCAGTCAAACCCGTCCGATCCGACCTGAGTTTCAAGGAAAGTCAAACTGATCCGAACCCGAACCGACCCTACCCGACCCGAACCCGACCCGATCCCGACCCGATCCGTGTTTCAGAGAAAGTCAGACTGACCCGAACCCGACCCGACCCGAGAATAAAGGTGCAAAATCTGACCAAACCCGAAAAACCCACCTGACCCGAACCGAAAAAATGTCGGCTGACGTCAACCCGATACCCAACCCGACCCTACATTTTCCATTTAGTCAAACTGACCCGACCTGAACCCAAACCCGACCCGACCCGATATTCTGCCACCACTAAGTATGTGCATGAAAATCTTTACAAAGAAATGGAATGCCATATATGGTAATGGTATGGATAATAAAAAAAAAAAGGATCTTTTTTAGAATGTGGCTTCTTTTAAAAAAAAATTTTCTACTTAGTAGATTGATCGAGCGATTGAGTGTAATTTGATAGCCACCAAGCCGTATTAAATTTTTGGAGCATAGCAAATTAGCAAGTATGAAATATGATAGTTTTTTATGGTTTTTTTTATGAGTATCAAATGATTCTCAAATTTAATGATATTTGAACAATCTATAAGTTAAAAAATTATGTTTTTGAGAAACTTTTATTTTAAGATTTTAATTTATTTATTTGAAAATAAATATCTAAACTGTCAAATAATTTGGTGGTTAATAGATTCCCTTAACACTTCTCTTTAATTTTCTGTCCTTCCTAATGTTCGAATGGGCAACTCTATAACCTCAAATATGCACTGTTGTTAAGGAGGAGGATCATTTGACAATACTACATTGACAATTTCAGCAATGAGTTTTTTCTTTAAGAAAAAAACTAATTTGAAAAATCACTTATGGTTCAAATTAGTTATGGACCGTAAAATTTTTTCAGAAACATTTATAAAAGTTTGTGAAACTTATAGATTGATTATGTTTTCAAATTTCAAATTATCAAGTCGGTTTTAAGTGGATTTTAATGATCTGTCAGAAATCCGTTAAAAGTTGTACCAATTTTTTTCTTAAGTTCTTTCGGATTCTGTTTTTTTTTTTTTTTTTTTTCTGTTTTTACATTATTAAAAAACCTTTTTTTTTTAATTTCTTTCGGATTGCTTCTTTCTTTTTTTTTTTTCCTTTTCTGTTTTTACATCAATCCTTACTATATATAAAAGCATATTGGAAAAAAAAATGACATGAAAGAGCTATCTTTTTCAAATAAGAAACCTGAGCCGTTGATCATTTTCTTGGATAGATCAAAACCGTTGCTTTACGTTAATGTCCGTTGACGTTAATGTCTCAGCCTATTAAAATTTAAGGTCCATATCAATTTCCTCAATATAAGACCCATTACATATTATCTTGAAAATTTATTATAAGTAATAACAATTTCAGTCCAAAGCAATGCGAGGTAGTAAAAAATTAAAAGTATCTTACATGCCCGAAGTCACTTAGTCTTGAGAGATAGCCCAGTTTAAAGCCTCTGTCAAGGTCTTCAAACAAAAAAAGAATATAAGAGAGCCCAATTTATTTTTCTGTTCGTCGTCTAATTCAGAGAGAATTCCCTTACCATTTCCATACATGGCCCATTGAATATAGAAAAGGCAATAACAAAATTAAAATTTAACATCTTCAGTTTTATTTATGGGTCGAGTCAATTTAATATCTTTTGTTGGTGCACTTATCTCATATATAATCAGTAGTATTCAAGTTGAAATCTAAAAACTGTAGATATATTTTTATAGGTAACACTTACACTTAAATAAGACAATTAAATTTACCAATTAGTGTTTGATTGTTAAATTTAATTTCAGTAATGGAATAGTTTCCTGTTTTGGAGTGCTGCTTTTGCTTTCAAAATGGGGACATCACAAATTTAATGTGAAGAATTGCAATATACTAATGTTCTTTAATAAAGTACTTCATTCATAATACGTTGTGCACTCGTACAAAACATGCTAAGGCCTTCTTTTTTCTTTAAGGAAAAATATATATAATCTCAATTATGAGAGTTTACGGCCATTAGATTTTTAAAAGTTATAATATTTCAATTTGGAAACAAGAACTAATCTTACAACCTATATAATATGCAACTTCTAATCAGCACATTGTTATGAAATATTTAATTCGATGATAAATTGTTTATATATATATACATTAGTAGAAGTAAAAGTGATAAATAAATACAAATAATTTACATACACTTGTAGTATTGCTAGTGATAGGGCCCAATTACATATTCAGGCCCATGCCAAGCTAGGTGTGATCTGGGCCGGCCCAAATACGAAGAAACACCTCGCACGGATGCACAGTCTCGGGCACAGAAGATTCCCTGACAACTTGAAACATCATACGGACAAAAGGAGTTTGGTCGAGATTCCAGCCTATATAAGGAACCCAAAACCTCAAAACTAGGGTTTGGACTCGTACTCATAGGATTTTGGTCTTGAGCTCTTGAACTCGTTCTTGTACTCAGTCTCGGCTTAGTTCGGCTTGAGACTATTAGCTAGCTTATAGTATTTCTATTTTTTTTTCTTTAATAATGCCCATATTTTTATTCCTCCGTTTCTTTGTAGGAGAATATTTCTATAGTCTATAGATATTTAAAGAGTGAATAAAAGTCTATATATACATCAATGATAGACTTAAAGAGCTTCTTAGCTACTCCACTTTGGTAAAACTCCTCGATCAAAAGTGTGGACCAGCCTAACATATATTGCACATCGTATTGATTTCCTGCTTTGACAGGGAAAGAGGATTAGGATCGATGATTATATATATAGAGAAGGGATTCAATAACACACACAATTTTGACACAAATGTTACACTAAATCATATAAATTTATAAAAAATCTTAAAAATAGAAAATCTTTTACAACCATGTTCATTTACTTATAGATCGATTGTGTCTCAAATTTCATTCAATTTGAGTGTCGTTTGATACTCCATCAACGACCATCAAGTTTATACAGTAATTAGAACGGTCTAAATTTAATGATTCTTGATGGAGTATCAAATGACACTAAAATTAAATAAAATTTGACACACAATCGATCTATAAGTAAATGAATATGTTTATAAAAGATTTTTCATTTTTAAGATTTTTTATAAATTTTATATGATTTAGTGTAACATTTGTGTCAAAAAAATGGTGTGTCATTTGATCCCTCCTCATATCTATATACTGCGACATGAAAAATTATAAGCTAGCGTTGTATTAATTATGTGTGATTATATTGAGAGTGCTTTGTAGACACTAATTAAGTACAGGACCTGCAGTGCTTTCAAACTATTGAAAACTAATACTTCTATTATAGATTAGAGACATTTTGTAATTATTATACTATGATTTTAGTATTACATCTCCCACTCGAAACATCATATTTTGGGTCTATATATATAAAGAAACGTATCAAAATTGATAACATTATGTTTGTATTCATCGTAAATGAGTTGCTATTCACATTAATAACTTCATTATGCTACTTGTTTTGTATAGTGTATTATTACACTATACAAAATAATTTGTACACTATAAATGAGTCGATGAGAATATTAACTCGCATGATATGAACATTAATATAAATGATATTAATTTTAATTTGGTATACTTTTTTTTCCTTGGGTATCTATGTTTGGGCTCCCATATATAAAATAGTTTTAGACCCTCTAGAAATTCTGATTAAGTTAATAGCTAACATGCCTGAAAGAATTATAGATTTGCAGTAAATATGATTGTTTAATTCCATTTTGGAGATTCTTGTTTGGTTTTGGAGGTTTTATTTTGCTAAGACGTCTTCTCTGAACCTGTGATAATTGTGCTTAATTTTCACTACCAGATAGGGACAGAACTTTAAGCTAGCGGTCGTGCCCAAATTAGTTGATAAGATTAATATAATTAATATCTGTAAGGTATTTGCAATTAATAACAATAATTCGATATTAACTTCTCATAAATTGATATATAAGAACCGATTAATTAATAATGGCCTTCAAATTTTATATTACCTTTTACCTGGTAGAACTACCTTCCTAATTAATTAATTAACTATCGGTGTTGCATATAATATATAACATGAGTGTATAAAATTTATAAACACCATTGACTATTTAAATGATAGCAATATAAACAAATAAATGTGTGAAGTGTTCAGTAAAGTTGGGTCCATCAAGAATAATTCAACGATGGTGATGTATATGAAAATATTGGGCCACTGAGAGAGATAGAAAGAGTGAAAGACCATGGTATGGACGTTTATAGTCACCTTTTGTGACTGTTATACAGGGAAACACCTAAACGGGAAAACATCTAAACATCTTGCGTCCACGCTATAGACGTCCACAATCACTTTTTATGACTGTTTACAAATGAGACCCATTTAATCCCATTTATCAGTGATTTTGTCCTGATCGTCCCCTGAGTGGATCCTCAATTATATATTAGTGATTCAAAGTTGCATTTAGCTGGCGCGTGAGATTGAATATTAGAAAGAGATCGGTGACAGCAAGCAATGGCTTGTTGGAACAGTACTCGTATCGTTCTAGAGACTTGATTATATTATTATAAGGCTAATTCTGCTATGAATTGGATGCAATATAATGGGTCGTTCATTTTTCACAATTGGATGGTTATAATAGAATTTTTAGATACAATCAAAGAAACATATTTGATAAGAATCGCTCGATTCAAAATAAAAGGTTGCTTAACTTATCCATAGCAGAACCAGTACTCGTTGCAGTTCAAAATAGTGTTACTGTTACACACATGCATGCAGCTATTACAGAAATGTTACAGATATACTCCGAAATGTAACAAACACATCTCAAAATGTAACCTATGGATGCTATGGACGGTTTTTCTATGGACGCTAAGTATTACTCTTATATATACCAGTATCAACAATACCAGTGACGTGCCAACTAATGCAGTGATCGCTGTACAAAACGAAGTCAGAATTTTCTAAAGGTAGTCTAATTATTCTCCTAACAAAATTCAATAACTAACAACCAATATTATTTATACATATAAACTAACCAATAATAATAAACTTGTAAGATTGGGTTGACTGTCGTGTTCCATGATTGGCCAATTAAAAATTAAATAATTCTTCCTTTTCCATACCAATATATATAATATATATGGGAGTTGATAACTGCACCCTTTAAAAAACCCTTTAACCGCACCCCCAATACATTTTTAGTTAAAATTTTTTTTTCAAATATAGCAAATCACTTTTACCGGTTGCAATTCACATCCTCAATCGAACAAAACACTTATATATATATATATATACAATAGAAAGATCAAGAATAAAAAAAAAAATTCACTCAAAATTTATGAGATATGAGAAAGAAAAAAAAATATTACCAATTTAGTTTGGGATGGATAAGGAGGAAAGTTAAGGGGACATAGATAATTTCTCTCTCTCTCTATATATATATCCTTATATATTCTATTCTGTTAGTTGGCAGAAAGAACAAAATGACTGGGGGAGTTAAGATCGAGTGATGATGTTAACTGAACTGTTTTCTATTCATCTTCGTCAACATAATTACATCAGAGAAAACGTATATATTTATAATAGTTTAACCCAACAGGTGGCAAACAGGTAAAATAAAATAAAATATCCATCATATATTCATATATATCATCATATGGAGTAGGTGAGATGGAGAAGTCTTGCGCAGGCTGAATTAAGCTATTGTGACTCGGATAAATACTCCCTTTTAAGCCTGAGTTTTTCCTTGTTTTACGTCTCTGTCCAAAACTATTCACACACCATCATTTCCTCTCTGTTATTTTCCAGAATGGAGGTGTCCTTAATCATTCCCTAATCTACAGTCTGAGACTTTTTTTTTCCTCTCTATCAGTGAGACTTTTTTTGCTTTGCGTTTTTAAAATCTCACAAATGAAAGCTCAAACATCAAACCTTATTGAACCAAAACATTCTAAATATTAAAATATATATATAGAGAGAGAGTAAATCTACCGTGTTCTTAAGCTCACGGAGGCTTAACACAAAAAACATATCAAACTATATCCAAATTTTGATTTATATGGTTCAATAAATTCGTTATATCAAAATCATATGGCATGCAAAAATTTCCTATTTTTCAAGATTTTTAAGCATTTATTTTGGGTTTTTTAAAAAGTAATTATCATTTTTTTTTATTAGCAATTAAACAACAACAACTGGTTCTTTTGTGAGCCAATTACATGAAACATTTCTTTTTTTCTTTTTTATGGTGGGGAGATATATATAGGGTTGCATTTTGTTGATATGTTATATATATGTACCAGATTTAGCCAGCATGCTCGCGCGCGCGCGCGCGCGCACACACACACACACACATATATATATACTTTGCTTGCTGGCTGCATATGTGATAGGATATGTTTACACCTCAAAGATACCAAGGTATTGTTTTCAGTTTGGTATATATACAACTGATAACAACATACAAGATATATATATAGAGGAGGGATCCATTGACAATAGTTTTTTTAACAATCTTGACAATGCTATATTTCAAAAATTCATAAAAATCACAAAAAAATCTTAAAAATAGAAAAAAGTTTAAGGAAGTATTATTTAACTTATAGATTGATTATGTTTCTGATTATATTCAATTTAAGCAACATTTGATAGCTCTTTAAAGACCCGTTAAATTACAACCGTTAAAAAGTATATAAAATTTTGATAAGGTATCAAACGATATTCAAATTGATTGAAATTTGAAACATCATCAATCTATAAGTTAAGTAATGCATCTATAAAAAAAATTTTCATTTTTAAGATTTTTTATGAATTTATATAATTTTTTGAAAAATCATATTGTCAATATTGTCAATGGATCCCTCCTCATACTGATATATACATAGCTTGGTCATTCCAGATTCCAAATTTGGTCTACTAATAATAATATTGAGCAATTTAAGAACCAGCATTTGATCTAGTGGCTAAAGGCAACGTAACACTCTCCGTGTGGGAGGTTGCAGGTTCGAAACCCAGATGGAAATCTTTTACATTTAAATTCGAGTGGCTTGACCCCATCTTTATCTAAAAAAAAAAAATAATAAATACTGAGCAATTTTGAACAGAATGGAGAGGAATGAATGTTGTGACCAAATTACTTCTGGAAATCAAGTAACCTATTTTTTTAGCTTTTACTTTCGTTTCATGTAAGTCCAATCTTTCCCTCTCTTCTTTTTAAACCACTCCTCATCTCTCTCCTCTTAAAGACATATGCACCGAGCATTACTTTAGTTCAAATATAATATAAGCTTCCTCTCCAATCCTTGTTCCAATTATATATATATTTGTTCATACCAACTATATACCTTCACCTCCAAGAGACCCTAATTAAGTTGTTTTGGTTGGTTACCAAATCAACCCTTGTTGTTCCTCCTCCATGGAAGGCCTCATTCCCTTTGTATATAAGGCCATAGTGCAATACAGGAGCTGCGGTCAGGTTTCGCTAGGGAGCTTGCTGTTTGACGAACCGCCGCCTTCGTATTACATGCGGTTACCGGGTGGTGACTCTGGCAGGTTCCAGTCGGCTGAGATACGGCTTCTTTCATCTCCCCCTAGCACTGCGACTACCAACCTGGCAACGCAGCAGTTATCGCCTGTCCGCCGGTCAGCGTCCCGCCGCCAAATCAAATGATCCGGCGACTTGGAGGACGGACGGAGTTAATTATCGTATTAGATAGAAGATGATCAGCATGTAAAGTCCTGATCAAGCAATTGTAAATAGTAAATAGTTACTCTACTCATGGACTGCTTTTTTTTTTTTTTTTCCTTATTCTTTGCTCTTTTTCTTTGTGCGTGTATATAATTAATAATGCATGGGTTTCCCGAAGGGGCCCAAGTTCTCTAAGAATAAGAACAGTGTATTGATTGATATTCAGTGTGCAGCAAGACATGCTGTGTATATATTAATTTGTGGAAGAACTTTCCTCTATAATGATATTATCGGTTCGCAGTGTTTTGTAGTGTTTCAATTTAAGGAGCCGGTGAAAACCATGCCTGTCCGGATAGTCAGTTAAGAAAGAAAACATGTATGTCTGTTAATTGGAAAAAAAGAAACATGCAAAACAATAGTGTATTATATGTATATCTATTAACTGAATATACATACAAAACAATAATACATCTGATTAATTGGAAAATGTTTTCTATTAATCGGAAAAATGTACTAGTTAGTTGAAGATGATAAACTTGTATACCTCTGAAAGGTGGACTCTTACTAATATTCATAATTCATTTCAATCATAAGGGATTTGATAGACTTCCAATAAACTCCAACCCCAAGTTTTAATGCATCAATTTTATTTACAGGATAAGGACAAATCCCCTAAATTTCGAGTCCGGATCGTCTAACGCACTACAAAATTCAGCAGCACGAATCCGATGGTGCAACTTGTGTCAAGATCCGGACTCATTACTTTTCACGGATCCCGACGTAAACTGCACTGTCAGATCCGCGCTGCCAAATTTGCAGTGTGATAGGACATCCCGAGCTCTAAATTTCTGTAGTCGATTGTGAAAACATACAATGTAGTTTGGGAGATGAATCGCTTACCAAGGGATACCATTATACCAAATAAGACATGCAACACGGGGCAGAATTTCTAAAGTTCTTGCTCACAAGAGAATTAATTCTAATTTCAATTTTACAACATCTACAAGCGTATTTACTGTCAGACGAGTCATTTGTAAGCATACAAGTTCTGATGAAGTGTATAACTAATATTCTCAATCTTTGTGTTTCACTCTTTTGAAAAATAGCAATCTAATAAGCAGGAATAGACAGAAAAGTTTACCTACACAATGAGAAACATTTAATAAATTAAAAAGAATTCATTACTTAAAAAGATCATGCTACAAATATATATACAAGCTATTGAATGTTAGAAATGAACATATAAATAAAGAAAATCAAAATCAATGGTTAACATCTGGGACCCCAGCAGATGTATGTACATCCTCAAGAGACTTCGCAATGGGTCCCGCACCACAAGAGCGGGACACTGACTCAAATAGTTTCTCAATATCAGGGGCAACACGAGTGAATGGCCGGTTCCAGAAGTTGTATCGAGGATTCTGCACAAAAAACAAAATACAATTTAGAAACAACCAACTTCACAACATCGTAAAACAAATAATAATAATAATAATAATAATAACAATAACAACAACAACAACAACAACAACAACAACAACAACAACAACAACAACAACAGCAATAAGAAAGATAATTTATACCTTGATCATCTCAATAAATGTAATGAGAAGGCCCCACGGATGAGGCCTGTTGACTATCAGACGCTCCAACAGAACCCTCGTTATCTGTTCTTGAATTAGATCCTGTAATCATAACAAAAGGTAAGAATGTTACACATAATTTTTCGTATACGTAGTTGATTTTGTATAACAGGAACAATCTATCACTGTACCACAAGGTTCAGAACACAACACAGTGAACATCATTATTATCATTTAGATGCATAACGAGACGATATATTTGCTAAAAGAATAGTGAACCAGGTAGGGAGCATGTAAGTATCATGACAGTGCTTACGCTGCTTGCTTCAGCCCAAAGATAGAGAAGCACAAATGAGAAGTAATGGGTGTGATTGTTGGGGTAGCGGAGCTGGTTACAAATTGCATTGACAAAGTAGTAGCGGCCTTCGGTGTCAAGGTTCTTCACCAAACTCTGATAAATGTCCATTGCTGCACCCACCAAAAATATATCCATCTGATTCATCTGCTGGGCCGATGTATTCTTACTCTGCAGTTGTTGTATTGCCTGCAGCAAACAGTTATTTCAATCAACGTCACAAACAAGCTAGGATGTGATAATTTTGAGGCAGAAGCTGGAAAACAATGTCACTAGACTTCTTAAAATATGTCTTAAACAGTGTAATTTAATATTAGTAAATTGGTGATACACTTGCACCAGTACTGTCAAGGGAAAATAATTCTAAAATAAGAGGACAAAAATTAGCTACAGTTACAATCCATGAGCAATTAAGCAATAATGAAAAAAAATAATAATTTAATTAACAGGTCTCAATTGGTAACAAGCAGCATGAACCAGAACACAGTAAATTGTAGGTATCCGGACAAACATTAATTTGAATTAATTTCAACATCAAGAAAGAACTCTACCTGCATGCCAATGTAAAGCACTAGGGAATTAATCAACGGGACATTATAGCGGGTTCCTGCTCGCGTCACTTCACTTGTAGGGAGCAGAAGCTTCTGCTTAAGTTCAGATAAGAAGGGACCTTCCGGCCTTGTCTGCGACTTCAAATAAATTACTATTGTAAGAAAATAATGTTTTAATGATTCAGTCTAGAAGAAAAATAATGAGACACACACACACACGCACATAAATTGAGGCTGAGAGAAAATAAAACAAATATAAAACAAGGAGAAATACAAGATGCATTAGTACATGAGCTATCGACGTATGTAGGCAGAAGGACAGACAATTATATGCACAGATAACTCTTACCTTAAGATATTCATCAATTTCGCTCTTGAATTTTTTATCTTGCAGTGCAGCCTCCACATCAGATAAAATTCTAGGTGGTTGGACAATCTCAGGTAGCAAATCAATCTGCATTTTTGGCAAATAATAGATCAATAATTATTCTGTGATTCTAAGTTACAATTTCTGCAAGCCTTGATTAAAGGTGATCCTGAAATTAAAGTACCTCTTGCACAATCACAAAACTGACCCCACAAAAGACTAAGTAATTCATTTTGAAAGTGACAAGCTTTTTTTAGGTAGATTGAAATTGATAATAATACCCTTCTAAGTTAATCGCTTTTCGAATGAATTATGTTCATCTTTGAGTGCAAAACAAACCTTTAGGTTAGGGGTAGAAGGATCCGGAAGCCTCATATTACGAGGGAATGCACTGAGAATCAAGTTACGCAATTGAATGCAGGTTGCAGGAATCACATCACATAAACTGAAGTGATAATCGCATAGAAATTCAGGAAAGTCGTGCAGAAGAACCAGCATCATTTTCAAAATACCCTTATACAAAAGTACAACCTACAAAAAAATGACGTCACATGAATGGCCTGTCAAGTAAACAGAAAACTACCACTAACATCATAAAGATACTAAAGAGAAGTATAAAAATTTGCAAGAATATCGTCAGATCATGATCATGATCATCATTATTATGATTATGATCATCATCATCATCATCACCACTATTATTATATTATTATTGTCATCATAATTTTTATCATCATCATTGTCATCACCATCACCATCATCTTGATTCATGTGGCTCTACTTGTTTCATTTCTAGCCTACAACATATCTGGGACTAAAGGCTATGTTGCTGTTGTTGTATTTGTCAGACTGCAATAATAATTCACTTGGTCCTTAATAACTATGTACTCAAATCCAGATGCCTAGCACAGATGGGCAAGGACACTGCCACTCTACAGAAATGCATGGGTCAAAATTTCTGCAAGTGGCAGATAAGAAAACTAGATACCAGACAACAATGAGCCTCTGTTTCAATGCACTGTGTACTCATTTTCCCAATAATAAAAATTTGACATAAGCATGTCCGTATTTCTGTTGATAACTAACTCTATGCAAGCCAAAAAAAAATAGGTGTAAAAACCCAGTAAAGTGTAAATCCACTGACCCATGAGAATATTTCCACATAAAACATAAGAGGTAAGAACACAAACCGGCTCAGGGAGTTGTGATTTCCTCAAAAAGGGTTCTACAAACTTGAATAATGAAACAAGCAAGCGCTGGAAATGTGGCCATCCTTTCGGGGAATTGCATGTCAGAATTTTAGGCATGAAGTTCTTGTGGCACAGCAGTTCAAGCCAAGCAAAACTGAAGGAAAAAGTACTCAGCAAGATCAATAATTAGAAGTATATATAGGAACATCATTTTAGGACATCCCTACATTCTAAATAAAAGATGCAAACAAAAGAAACTAATCAAAAAATAAATGGAAAGATCAGAGAGAGAAAAACCTAAAACTTGGCACGCGCAGCGGTTGCACCATATATAATGTATTGGCAAAGAAAATCAAAACCTGAAATAACAACCCATAAAATAACAGAATCTTATGTTTATAATCCAAAAGGGACTTTAAACCAAAGCCATAGCATTGGTTTCCTTGACCATTTATCTATATTGATCTAAGTGAATCCCAGGGCAATGTACATACCTGAAAATTTGCACCATCAACATCTGGAGAAACAAAATCTAAAAGCCAATTGACAAACAGCCTAAAAAATGGTCTGGCATTGAAGTCTGTCTTTTTTTCTTCGGCATCCTTCACAAGTACTCTCACTGTCATTAGTAGAAACTGAAAAAAAAAAACAAAGATATATGAAAATGAAGAATATTTATTGTCTTTGTAAACTAACAATTTCACATAAGTAACTTACCTTATAGAGTAATTGAGCTTTATTTGGCACTTGATCAGCAGATGCATACTACAGACCACAGAACAAGTGGGTTAGAAAATGAGATTAAACTGGAAAAGTGGATATAGGTTACATAATTCATCCCATCTCATTTATACCCTGAGGCTAGTTTGGGAGGGACAAAAGTGGTTACACAAGGCATAACTCTTAAAACCACTCTCACATGTATAAAAGTTATCCCTACTATCACTAATTTATCCCTCAATTAGATTTTTCAATATGTTTTTTCCTTGTTAGTTGTTTATTTTCACAGGCATAATCAAAAGTAAACACTAGCAATCAATACAAGACAGTCTTTCACATTCTAACCTCAAAGAATGAAGTCCTTACAAAAATGTTCAATCATCCAACATACCTTAAGAATTACAACAATGAGCTTTGAATATGAATCGATCGGGAAAAAGGAAATTTGCTCATTCGTGTGGTTTTGCACTGCACCAAGAGCAGTTGATTCTTTAACTAGGGAATGTGCAACAGACAGTTCCTGAAACAGAAGTCATGTATAGAACCTATTACCTCAAAGGCAACTAATTTACTAAAATTCTAACAAGGAAATTACAGGATGTGAATGAAAACTCACTGTGAGAACACGGAAGAAACGATCAGTGATGTCATCACCTTTGAGGAGGCCATTTTGTTGCAACTGAGAAATGTAATGGCTGTAGGCCATATCATTAGCAACTGGTAGATCGCATAACTGACACCATTCAGAGAATAGAACCGCAACCTAGGACCAATGTGTACAAAAAAAAAAAATTAGTCATAGCAAGATGAAAGCAGCAACAAAAAAAATAGGTCACGACATATGCTCCTTTTTTATATCAATTCTGGAAGATATCGCTTATCTCAGGGTTTCACCACATTGGATTTCAATACAAAACTTTGGCTCTTCATATGTCAGAAGATCACAATCACTGTTACCTAGATCCGCAACACATCACTCTGGAGGATCTAATGAAAGTTTAGAGAGAGAGAATGTCAATAGATATCAATTAAGAACCTGATCTTGAAAACCAACTGGATCTGGCAATAGTGCTGTAGCTTCACTTGAAGTACCATCCTCCTTGGCTCCGATAGGACGACCAGATAGCACCTGCTAGGACACAAATCAAGAAATAAATATTCATAAAACAGGTAAAGAATTAAAGCTACGAAAAACAGTAAACTTTTTTGATTGAATAATATTACCTTTTTGTCTCTTGACTGTCTAGCTTTTTCATCCTTGCTAGGAGCATTATTACTGCGCACAATCTCGATCAATTGTTGCAATGATTCAGGTGCACCTGGCCTACTTGCAATCTAAGAAAAGGAATTAAAAATCATCATTCAAAGAACCCAGTAAAAGAACAAAATTCAATTTTCTGGTCACAAGTTGTTTTCTTTTTCCATGGTGGCACAGTATTGCAAAGAAGACATTCTTACTTTTGACAGCACATCAACAACATTGAATAGCTCGGAGATGAAAACACCAGATTCCTGAGTGACCAAGGTCTGCACCAGCGCAATGGCAAACTCTGTGGCTGCTTCTATATTAAGAGTACACAATGTATTATAATCAGATTCAGACCACTTAAATTAGCACCTGCTGACAAAAAAAGGAATTAGATTCCAAATGAGACGTACTATTTCTTCCACCATCAATTAGCTTAGCCAAGTGGAGGTTGTACTCGCCGAGATTCAGTAACTCGGAACGAATAAGCCCAATCGTGATCTCTACATTAAATTTCTTCTCCTCATCAGAGTAAATCACCTGCCAAAATAACAATTATATTATATGAAAAGCCTCCAACAGAAGAAAACACATGCACAAATAATTAAAATAACAGCAACAATTAAATTATTTGACACTGGACACATACCCAGCTAGTTAGCTCTTTAACAGCAAGTTTGCAGACATCACGAATAGCAACAAGTATTGCCAGGTAAGAGGCAACATGAACACCGTTTGATGCATTCTCATACAAGCTTCTAAAGACCTGTTATAAACATCCTGTAAGGATCGACAATGAAAGAAACACAAGAAATATTTTTGGATAGTATGAAGTGAAATGATATACCTTCTGTGCCACAGCAAGAGCAGCTTCATCACGACTAACACATCTAAGTATGATGTCAGGAACCTCAGAAACAACCGCCTATAAAGAATAAATTAATTTCATTAAATTCAACTTATACTTGACTTACTGTAATTCTTGAAACGACAAATGGAGCAGCATGTACCTGGATTTCTGAGTCCCTGCCATCTTTAGCAATCAATGCCTCCAACTGAAACAACAGAATTATTATTCCAATCACTCCCATGATACATGCCAGACCAAAATCACAGTACCTCTACAAAGAAGTCACAAGGATTTGTACCTTTTGTGAGACTTGCTGATACCTCTCCAAAGCATCGCCAGTACTCAATGGTTCAGGTGTAATGGTCCCCAGCCTATCAACAACCGGCGTAGGTGAAGGTGGCACAAGAAGCCCCAAATCCTTAAAGACACCAGCACAACTATCAGATCTAAGAACACACACACACACACACACACACACACATATAGTCTGGATACAGTACTTTCATAAGCATTTCAGGTTGAAAAGCATACGGGCCAAATTTCAAAAATCGATGTCCGAAATGCCGATCCAAGTAGCTCAAAAAAAAAAAATTTCATATCTTTAGCTTGTACAATAGATTCCAGATCCTCTGCAGTACTGCAAATTGCAGTTAATCACGTAGGCCATTGGATTGTATCAAGATCCGAGTCCGCACGAATCTCAAGACAAACCAACGCCCATGTGATTAACTGCAACTTACAGTACTGCAGGGGATAAGCACTCAGTACAATACCCACTTTTACCATTTTTAATGATTTTTAAAAGATGACTCTGACAATAATTAAAGAATACATCAATTTCTTTATGGCAAATTCTAAAAGATATTAATAAAATTATAAATTCAAGTTAGTGTGCTAGAGATTCTTTTGAGCTACTTGGATTGACATTTCAACCATAGAATTTTGAAATTTGATCCATATGTGTTTGCACCCCAAATACTTGTATCAATGCCACTCAAACAATTAAGACAAGTGCATTTCTTACTTTGGTAGAAGGTGCATTTTCAGCTAGAGGGAGATCAGGAGATGCCACTCTGGCTGTGAGTTGAGCTGCAGCATTACTAACAGCAGATTCACTTGTCACAATACTGTAGGCACATAAAACAAGAAATAAGATATCAAAACTTATGAAAAGTTTTTCTTCTGTTCAATATATTGATTGTACCACTAGAAGGATAAAATAAAATAAACAGTCAAAAAAGTATATAAAATGTATGTATACTTCAGTGTTTGTGAAGAGGTATTCTCGAGTTCATCAGACGGTATATCCAAAGGTGGAGGTGCAAACACGGTAGTCTGTGCAGGACCAGGGTGAGCACCAGCGCCAGTCTGCAAAGGGCCAGGAGAGTATGCTCGTGGCGCCACTGATGAGCTAGCAACAGTAGAACCAGTACCAGAGGTTCCAGTTGCTTGACTGCCAGCGACTGCGCTTGAATTTTGACCCCCTTGAGACTGCCATACATTGACAAAGTCCTGAAAAAGTGGAAAACCATAATTCAGGAAATCAGATACTTCAACTAGGCAATGAAACTTTGGACATCAGGACAAGCAAGCCTGTCAAAGGAAGATATTAGTGGCTTTGCTAATTGGTTACTTGTGGCTGTATTGTGTACGGTCTTCAAGTTATACCTCATAGACACGTGATTGGGAATTGGAAAGTTGACCAGGTTTGGGGCGAAGTGCATCCGGTACACGTGAATACGACCCTTGAGCAAATGTAAAGGTATCGTAATATGCAGAGCCAGCTGCCTCTCTTTGTTTCCTGAGTTGAGCAAGTGATTGCCCTATATCTGAATCTATGATTTCCACAGCCTACACAAAGCAAGCGAGAGAGAACACTCAAACGATATGAAACAAATCCAACCAACAGTTTTAGACATCAGAAATAAAAAGGTTAGCTGGATTCAATACCTTGCGAGTCGCCACGCTCTCAATCAATGCACAACCAAGATCAAGATGATCGGTTATAAGTATTTGAATAATCTGCTCATTGTTATCATTATTGCTGTTTAGTGACTGTAGCATCGTCCTGAGATTGCTTGTTAAAGCACCACGAAGTGGCTCCTGATAGAATACATCATCAGTCAAACACACATGGCAACAAATAAATAAGCTCTTTACATACAAAAAGAAAAGGTGGGAACAAATAAAGGACGGAGCAAGAGTCAGAGAAACGGTGAGGGTTTCTTTTGTGTGTGTGGGTGTGGGTGGGTGGGTTGGGGGGTGGGGAGAGGGACCTTACACAAAGCTAATTATCAGATGCTATTAACATCTCATTTTGGGAGTTAAATACCAAACATGAAAATGACAAGACAGATTAAGAATTCGTAAGACCTTGCAAGTGACATGTGCTAAGCTCCCTGCAAGTGTACCAACCATCAGATGTGCAGCACGGAATATTACACCATCGTCAGGCTCTGTGGCATAGTCCTGAAAGAAGGCAAAAATGTGCAAAAACCAAGTTTTAAATAGATTTAAATCATTTTAACAAAAAGAAGTGTTGACATCATATTTCTAGTAGAACCTTGAGAATAAGCTCCTTCGCTGTCCGACTGGCAATTGTAACACTCCTCTGAATAACCGGAGATATAATCTCCTTGACAGACTTATCCATGGCAGCTTCAATAAGCCTGAATACTTCCACCATATTAGAGAGGAGAAAAAAAAAACTAAAAAACAACATTTATAACATGCGATAACAAATTGAACCTGGCATAGGGCACTTGAGAACCACCCACAGTACTAAGCTTAGGATTGATTCTGAAGTACGTATCGGCTCTTGGAATAGCTTGCATAAGCTGTAATAAGGCAACACATTATAGACATATTTCTGTATTAGGGCATTAGGTAATAATACCAAGCATGAAACATATTTCTGTATATAACCAAGCAGTTCTTTAATTTGCAGTAACAACCCGTAATATTACTGTTATTTTTGGCGAAATATATAACATCTCCATCAACAGTTGACAGACTAATATATATCAGTATCAGTGATACCCAGAAAGAACAACAGAATAAGTCTGGTAATCAAATATTGCTTTTCACTTCATATGCACAGGCCTAAAAATGAAATGCAGATTTTCTTTTATTTTTTTTACCAAACAGGAATGACAGATTCAGAGAGTTGAAAACAAAGCAGACCTGATTAAGTGAAAAAGGAGATGGGGACGGGGAAGGAGCAGGAGAAGGTGTGACCACTTGAGGTATATTATGAGGGGAGGGAACCTGTTCGGGCATGACAAGAGGACCAACTTTGTCTTCTTCCACCAATGCACCATGAGTGAGATGAAGAGAGCCACCATACTGCGAAAACACAAAAATGAAGTAATCTCAATTTTTATAATATGCCATGTTTGTATACTGCTAACAACTGACTACAGATCATAAGAAGTCAGCAATACTATCTCTGTATATTTCTGTACTATTATTATAATTTGTGCTAGAGTCTTTTATGACTGAGTAGCTGAAAAGGCTAATATTTATCTCTACCATATAATTATAGATCTTTAACATTTTCAGGATGCAATCTGGAAATAACATTGAAAAATTAATATTTCACCAGCTCATTGTTCATATCTCTACCAAATAATTATAGATCGATAATTATGGCTGAGTAGCTGAAATAGTTTTGTTATATGGATCAATCTATATCAATTATATTGAAAAAATTAACAAATTGCATCTGAAATATCAGATTTTCACCCTTGTGGCAGTATGATGGGCGGGCCCTGTAGCATAATGAGCAGGCCCTGCGGCATGAGTGGGAACTGCACCATGATGACCAGGTTCCGCATACTAAAAAAAAAAAGAAAGAAAACAATTTAAAGGGCTAAAAAACAGATGTCATCATATTAATTAAAAATATGATGCACAATAACTCGGCCGAATACGGTAAAAAAATAGTGCTGAACTTAGTATTGTTGTACTCTCTGCTTCATTGCATTGTTGTTTTTAGTGTTGTAACCATTTATGTATGGTCCTTTCTCCTAACAAAAACCATTTGCTTTAATATGTCATAAATGCAAAATGAACAAGCTAGACACAAAACAAGATAAAAAACAATGAACACTATTAATCTGAGATTGCAAAATGTCAATTCCTTCACCATTACAATGAGAAAGCTCATAACACCGTTCGTGTGAGCTAAAAGGAAGTATAACCAAAGCAAGGCAATGGACAATATAAATAATTAAATAGAAATGAGCTTGCAGTCACCTGGCACAATAAATTAGCTTTCCAATTAATTAAGTACCAAAAAGGACTAAAATGTAAACACAACCCTACATTCAATTTACAAAAGATTAATTTGCACCATTCAACCAGAATTAATAAACTAGATAGAGAGGACTGAAAAGGATTAGGGGAAAAAATGAGGAGCATGACAAAGCAGAGATTAAAGGATTATGGGACTAACGAGATAAATAAGATGATCAGATCATATATTTATGCCAAGAGCAGAATCATCTGGACCATCACATCAAGCCAGAAAACAATTTTCAAGAAGAAAGAAACAATCTTCAAGAATAAAAAACATTTGAAGTTGTACCATATACGGAGGATTTGAGCTGATGAGCCATAAAATGAAACTATGGGAGAGTAATATTGCATCTTCAAGAAGAATGACAAGTGTGCAAAAAGAAAACAATTTGGTTTTATGCCTGGCAGGTCGAAGATGGAAGTGATTTTCTTGAAAGACAGCTTATGGAAAGATATAAAAGCAAAAGAAGGATCTGCAATGCAATGCTATTCATCGACTAGGGAAACTGTAGGACGAAATACCGAGAAAGATCATATGGTGGGTACCAGAAAAGCATAAAGTTCCAACAAAGTACATTATTTTCATCAAGGATATTATGATGACATTGTGACTAATTTCCTTATATATTAAAATAGTGAGACTGGTGACTTTCCTGCTGAGATAGGGACTACATCAAGGCTCAGCCTTGAGCCCATATATTTTTGAGTTAGTGGTTGATGAGTTCACAAGGGACCTACAAGGAAAGATCCCATCGAATATAATCTTTGTTGATGATGTGGTGCTAGTAGACAAAAGTAAGATAAGTGTTGATAAGATGTAGGAGTTATGGAGACAGACTACAGAATCAAAGATTTCTGATTTAGCAGGACCAAAACCAGAGTATACGAGGTGCGAATCCGGACATACTAGGTCTGGAGAGAGAGATGTCAGTCTTGATAAAACCAGTGCCCAAGGACACCTTTTATATTTGGCTACCAAAGCCAATGTGATCACATCATCACACTAAATTCAACTCAAATCTATGTGCACAAAATTCCATCACCACTATGGAAGCAGCTGCCATTGTGCCTATGGCAGTGGGACCCACATTAAAAAGGGCACCCCTATTTCTAAACATTTCAGTCATTTAAATCAATCCTACCGGCCATATTAATTACAGCAGTGAAAAATAATGGCAGCAGATTTTGACCCATAAAAGGAATAATTGCAAGCAGAGAAAAACCTGATTCACTATGGTTGACAGATTAGAACGACCGGAAATACTACTGACTTCAGGTGGCAGGTCTGCATGATTTCCAGGAACTGGAATTGATGCTTCTGTGACAATAGGAGGCTGTGAAACAGTAGTAATGTCCTTGGTAGAGAAATCGGGGTTGCCTTCCGGCTCACGTCTCCGAGATGTGATCAGTGTGGCGGGTTTCACTTCTTTTATATCCACTCCGAGATTCTTAAAAAGTACCTGAACATAAAAGCAAAAACATAAAGACTTTGAACTTTTCTTCAATGAACACGAGACATCCTAGAACAGCAACACAAATTTCAGAAACAGCAAAGCATCAGTACCAATTGGTTCTGAAACTCATATATCTGAATTACAACAATTTTAATTAGAACTCAATTGATCCAATTATGGCTCTGTAGTGTGATGCACATTTATAAAGTATGCAACGTAAATTCTAATTTGCAAGAAACAGAATTTAACAAACGTATTAAATAAATTATGAACCTCAATATCAAATTTCAAGTTCATTTTGAGATTTGGTTGACCATATATCTCTGCAAGCAAGCTCAAGATACCCATGGTCCATGGGTTAGGGGGCCGATAAGCAATACTTGACTGGCAGGGTTCCAGTATCTGCACACAACGCACATACAGAAGTTCAGTAAATGTTATGTATATCGTTTAGAGGTATCATCAAGAACAAAGGTCAAACCTTCGAAGTAAAAGGAATCACAGCAATCATCAATCCCCTTTCATACGCCTGTCAAGGAAAAAAGTATTATTTTAATCTTCTTTTAGTAGAATGTTGTACTCCTGCATCAACAAAAGAGGATGTGGCAATAGGCTCCAAATAACAAAACAGAACCCAAGCTCCTTACCTCTATAATTAAAGATTTCGGATCGATTTCTTTGGCTCTTAATGCCTGATTCCTGCCTATTGTGAACTTACCCAGCCAACTCCCCAGATTTTTCAGCAACGACCTTTCCTCCGAACTTGATTTTATCAGGTCTGATCTTAGCAAAACCTACAAGCAAAAGTTCACAAAAGAGAAAACAGAAGTGAACATGTGGTGCACCAGTCCTGTTCAATAGTATCAACAGTATTAAATAGCTGATACACAAAGATATACAAGGTCACACGAAAAGCTACCTTGCAATTCTCATATGTTGCTTTCAATATTTCCTTGTTCAGTGCTTTGGAATTCACCTTGTCAAGGAACTTCAAATACAAGTCATGAAAATTTGGTTCAATGCTCGCTCTGAAGAAAAAAATAAAAACAATAAGAGTGAATAAAATTGGTGCTGGAGAAATAGCAAGTTGGCCTAAGCATTTATATGCTTCTCGTAAAGTCACCTTTTCATGACCATATATTGAGCAAACCACGGAAAGTACTGTTCCGGCAGTACTTCATTAAATTCCTTGGCCTTAGCCTCCATATTTGAAGTTGAAATGTTGTTGACAATGAATAAGATCTTATCTTGGACTTCAGTCGAAGGAGCCTACAGGATTTATATAATGTCAGAGCAAGTATAGTAATTCATATATGGTGTCAGAACAAGAACGGTAAGATTCCTTGCCCTTATCCTACAAGATTTTTTAAATGATGTCATAACTTAATGTTTATATGCAAAAGGTAAAGTCAAAGTGCAGTCCAATAAGAAAAGAGTGATATGAAAGCAACCTCTATTTGTGCATCCCTTTGTTCAGCTGCGGCTACAAGTGTTTCAATATTTAAAGCAGCCCCAAATCCTGTGCTATAGGATGTCTGTCTGAGCACACCTACCAGAAACGAAGTACATCAAAAGTGTTAAGCAGTCAATCATAGATAATGAAAGACAACATCTCAAGCAATCAAAGATTGCATGGTTATATTTCGATATACCTGAAGTCGCCAAATTCCGGGTACGAATCCCACCAGAGGATGCAGCGGATGACACATTAGCAGATTGGGATGGTGCAAGCAGGGAAGGTGTCGCAGAAGGCTGTCGGGCCATTAAAAATCAAATGTTTATTAATACTGTGGTATAATTTTAGTATGAAAAAATATATTAAGCATAAGAAATGAAGCCAACAAGGCATTAAAAAAAATAGAACACACTAATTTACCATAGCGTCCTAAAATCAGTAAATACAAATACAAGATCAAATTATAAAAGCTGAGAATTGTGTTGAAATTCATATATAAGTCCTAAATTTACAGAATATGGATACAGCAATTATTCTAAAAAGATATCACCTTAAAAATTTTCCATCTCACAATACTGGTTTTATTAATAAAGACAATATACGTGAAGTACCTTCGCAGCATTAGGTGTAGATTCATTGGAAGTGGAGCTAACAGCTGCCTGACTCATGGTGGAGATGACTGATTTAGTCTGATTTGTAGTAATTGGGGAGGCAGGCTTCAACCTTTCACCAAGAAAACCTTGAGGCGGCGGCCTCTGCTGCGGCATTTGGAATGATGAAACCTGACGCCCAAGCTGAGAAGAAGCAGCGCCCACCAACTGCCATGATGCTTCTGATGCCTGCAGTAAATTGCACCACTTTATAGTCTAATTCTAGTTCATTTTTGTCTTCAAGTAAGAAACAAAAATGGAACCATCAGTACTTCTTTCTTCAAGGAAAAAACAACAAAGAAAGAAAGGCTCATACCTCCATGCTTTCAATTGATGCTGGTACAGAACCATGCTGCTCGAATGAAAGAGAAGCCACACTACCATTTGGTTCATTCTGACTGGATGAAACCCTTGCAAGAGTTCGCTCAATAACCACAACCAACTCGGGGTGGGTACCACGTAAATGTGAAATTTGCAATATATGGTTACAGTATTGTGGCCATTCAACTAAGCGGTCCATGAATTGCTCCAATGCCTTCGTGCCAAAAATAAACATCTACAAAACAATTCAAGAGAATAAATCTTACATGAGTAAATGAAATTACCCTTGCCACAGTGATGTTTACTTGCGCAAATAAGTAAAAGTATTACTAACTTTCGAGTCAACAGATTTACGCAAGGCATCAAGAACACCACGTAAAGCTATTCCAAGAGCAAGGTGAGTCACAAGCTGATGTTTTATAAGGGCACCTGGACGAGAAATTTGCAGAGAAAATGAACATAAGAAGGATTAGTTTCGTACTAATAACAAAAATTGTGATTGGTTCCCTTTTATGAACTCATAAATTTTAAAAGCTTGTTTATAGTAGAACTTGGAAATAAACAATAGAGAACTTAATACAAACTACAAGTTAATAACAATATAATAATGTACGAACCAAAGAGAACAGCAGCGAGCTTTAGTTGCTTGTCAGGATACTTGGGAAAGAACTTGTACTCTTCAAATAGATTAGCAATCATGCAGTTGAATATCATCTGCTCCCTGCAATAACGAGCAGAAAGACAGTTATCCACAACCCATGCCATTAGACATATAATAAACAACCAAAGGCCTATTGTGCAAGTATACAGATCAGAGAGTGGAAATTTGCACCCATAAGTAAACCAAAAAGCCTTAAAGAACAAGAAACTCCAATCAGACATGACAAACAAGCCAGAGCAAAGACAGAGGTGAGAATGATAACAATAGAGGCTTGCCTCTGGTCAGAAGACTCCTTAAAACGGGAGAGCATCTGGACCATTTGTTCTATGCTGAGATGACCAGAAAACATCTGATGGAAGTATGAGTTAGCCTCATCGTCAACGTCTTCTGTAGCTCGCAGTTGCTCAGCACCAACTTCAGAAGTGCCATAGTAAGACGATATTGGTAGGCTACTCATTAACTTGTTTATCTCCTCAGATAGTTGCTCTGACATAAGTGGACCCGAATAAGACTGCAAAAGCTGCTTGGTAGCAGAAAAGGCAACAACCGAACTTAAAAGAGATCCAAAAAGCGTGAAAATGATGGTTTATTTTGCTTGACTCCTGTGCACAGTTTTATTTAAAGCATCGACTACTGATTTTAGTCTTTGGGTGGCTCTCATATATTAGTTTGATTCAAATAAGCCGATTTTATGGCACAAACACTAAATTCTCAAAGTTACATGCTTATCAAGTCGTACTGCAGTTGATAGTAGAAGAAAAGGCAACAGTAAGGTACGGTAAACGAGGGTGATTCTCTATCTTAATACCCTCACCCTGTCTGTAATTTAAATAATTAAGAGTGGAAAAGGGAACAGACAGGACGTTTTAATGAGGTGAATTCCAAAAATTTTGCATCCCCAAATTGGGATTGATGTCCAACCCTCCCCTGCATTCTCCTTCCTTTCACTTTGCCGTGGCACAGCCTAAGGAGTTACAGAGTTGAGCAAAACAAAATAAGAACCTTCAAAAAGGTAGCAAGCATTTCCTTGTAGTTATAAGCACCAGTCGCTTGAGCACCATCTGACAACTCAGTAAAGGCTTCTTTAAGGAACTTCATACATTCCTGAATTAACATTCCAAAGGTGGATGAAAATCTGAACAACTAGTTGAAAAATTCAAATTTGCTAACTGGAATGTACAAAACAACCAATATTACCTCGCAAAAGGCTTCTTTATGTTTCTCCAAACTTTCAGTAAGCCACTTTTCAAGAATGATTTGCTCTTTGGCAGCAGAAACAGAAGCCAGGCGTATGCTAAAGGAAAAGGGCACGGAATCAAGTACCACAGGCAGGGTCTAATACACAAAAACAAAATTTTAGTTAACAATCAGTATATAGATAAAAAAATTAAAAAAATAGGTTAGGATTCATCATCTACCTAACTTGACATTAAGATCAACAGTTCACATGCCTTTTTGTTTGAAATCTGACAGTTATAATATGATCAACACTTATGCATATCATACTTAACAAAATGTCTTCATTTATAATGGCCCCTACACGATACTTTGAGCATCCAATGACAGTCAAATTACATAAAATTTGATAGGACTACACAATCTTTATGCTTATAGCATTTGAGAAAGTTTGTCAATGATGTCAAGTTAGCACATTGTCAATGAATATAAAAGTTGAACGAATGGAAAAGAAAACTAAGTTATGGACTGAGCACAGTACAACCACAATCAAGTTTTTGAGCCATCTAGCATTGCCTTTGACATTATTTAAGAGGACAAATGACCAGATTTTCAGTAATTTGATTCTTCCTCAATGCATAGTGCATTGATAAACTCCCCTCTCTTTTTGTCATGCACACTTTTTTCCCCTTTCTACAAAAGCTAGGCTACTGCTGGTACTCAAAATATGCCAACCAACATCAAAAACAGTATTTCAAAATAACACCGTGGACAAACAGTGCCACCAAAGAAGATAAACTTCAAATGATTCATGATATTTCAACTACCAAATAGCACCATCTTTTGTTAACACATGCCATATACTAAATAGTCCATGCATGTGTTTTGCTTTATTGTACCTTCAGTTCACTGCATACTGTGCTAATTCTAATCAGATGACTTGTATCTTTGTAAACCTCAAGAAACCCCTTGATGACCAACTGTGGATTAACTCTCCAGAGACAGCCAATTATGCTCATTTTTGTAGAATCCTTCAAGACCATAGGTAAAGTGCACGATACTACCTCATCCTGGATAAGGTTGTAGGCAGTCTGAAAAGAAAAAGGTAATATTTGCTTCAGAATCATAAGAAGTAAAAATGTTTCCATCAAGCAAATTATTGAGAGATAAAACTGTACTTTAATCTGGCTGACTCCCAGTAATAAAACCCCTGCACAATGACCAATTGAGGAGCTAAGAATCCCCCTAACTGCAGTCGCATGACCTTGCTCCGCCAGCTGGCACAAAACTTGAATGAGATCAAGGCAGAACCATGCCTGGTTCCCTTGTTTCAGATAAGCCACTTCAGAGAAAGCCTAAAAGAGAAAAAAAATCATTCATATACAGCCATAAACTGGATTTTGAAGATTTATCATTATTTTGAGGCTAAATTAAAAAGAAATAAAGCTTTACCAAGTGCTTAATACAGCAGATTATACAGCAAAATAAAGAAAATAATATGATTGGTATTTGATGAATATACTTACCAGCTGATGTGTGCAATGAGCAAATGTGAATACATCAGGAGAAGCACTCACTGCATACTTCAAGAATGATAGCTGGCCTTCTGTATTACTCCACACCGAGCCACAAACAGCATTAAGTGGGAAAGGGTCCTGCAAAACACACTATTTTGTTAATTGCCAGTCCACTGACTTAACAGTATCACATAACATGAAATATTATAAAAGTAATAAGTTCCTGGCATGCACGATTGTATAGTGACATAAGAAAATTGAAAGCCGCCTCGTCTGGTACAATAAATCCTTCATGGTCAAGATTTTCCATAACGTTCTTCCAATCTGTGCTAGGGGCCTACAATAAAAAAATTACATACATGAGACAAAAGCAAAATGTTAAAAATAAATAAAACCACCTTAGATAAATTTTAACTCACCACTTGCTTCACTGAACCCACGAAATTACCAATATCCCAAGTGCTTGGTGAAGTCGTGTCACAAGTCAGGGTACTGCCAACAGCAGATAGGAAAGTTGCATATGTATTATTACTGTCATCTAGACCAGTACGGCTGCGGGTCATGGCACCAACTAACTTGGCGACCATTACATCATTGAGAGGCTGAAAAAGAGACAGGACAAATTTGCAATGATCCATACTAGCAGTACACCCGTAGCCAAACTCTGTTATCATATCAGGCGAGCTAGTCTCCTTCTCAATTTCGGCTAAATAAGCATCTAGATCCTCATCAGAGGAGCTGACATAATGGTTCCAAGTCCTACAGAAATTAAAAAATCAAAGCCAACCTCAATTGCAAAGCTGTCTATAAAGATTAGAGATTAAAATAGCAAGTTGAAAAGTTACAAAAAATTTTCCCACAAAATTCAAGGAACCAGTTTGATGAAGAGAATGTCATGTTCTTTTATCTGCACAATTTCTTTAACTTAATAACCCCATACCATAACATTTTACAACCATTGTTTGATTAATTTTTAGGGATAAGAAGTAGGACATCCCCAACTTAAACTCTTTCCTCATGCACAAATCAGTTAAAATACAACCGACAGAGATCACTTGTAACACATGAGACAACCAATGGTGACACCAAGATATAGAAGTGTTGCATCTAACCTCAAAGGTGCAGCAGGATAAATCTCATCCTTTGAATTGAGAGAGGG
Organism: Cyperus esculentus; assembly: GCA_030179965.1. NCBI lineage: Eukaryota > Viridiplantae > Streptophyta > Magnoliopsida > Poales > Cyperaceae > Cyperus > Cyperus esculentus. The sequence goes on along the minus strand of JASGLE010000007.1, from coordinate 5,134,897 downwards.
TACAGTAAAGGGGCTTCCGTTCAGTTGCAAATAAGAACATATTTTCTCGAAACAGTCAGTATGCTTAACGGAATCTTTATTCTGAAGAATAAACAGTGCAATTTCCTGTATACGAGCATCTAATATAGCCAGAGAAGGATTTTCATAGAGCTCATCAATCTGATCAAAGATGAAATTATGCCCTGTAACAACAGAACAGATGTTAAGTTGGTAAGTTTTAGATGCACAGCATTTCTAAAAGAAGGCTGCTAACTATCACCCATGACATACACCATAAAATCATACAACATCTCTCCAAATGTACAGGATTTACATTATTTAAACAAGATGAAAAAACCTGTACAAAAAAACTGAGTAAAACCTGCTCAACAAAAAGACATGACCCTTTTCACAAGATTGACAGCTTTGGCCTTTTATTTTCTACAGATATTTCCTCCAAGCCAATTGAAACTATAAAAGCCACACTAAATGACAGGATTCTGATTAACAGGAACTGGTTGAAGAGATGGGTAAGTTAAAATGCCACTCAGCCTAGTTTAGTGCCACATCCTTTGCATATAATGAAAAATGGTAAAGTTTTGGTAGCCAAAATTAGAAATGAGGGTTGCACTCTTAGAAACTAATATTGTTTTGTTTCTTTACCTCTAAGCCTTAAATCAACATTATCGGAATCCAACAATGCCAAGCCAACACCACTCTTTTCAGGAGCAGACAGCTTAAATGCATTTGACAAATCTTGCAGGAACTGTTCGTTGGTCTGTACGGTCTTCAAAGCCTCACAGAAGTTGGTATTGAAACAAGGCTTCCCTAGCAAGTGTCTGAAGATGTTTGAGAATAGATCTCTTCTATGCAGTGCACTTTGAGCATCACCTTCTCCAGTTAACTTCACTTGCTCAAAACAGGCCTTCAAAACAAGTACACAGCCTTCAGGTTCACGATCTGCTACCTAGAGAATACAAGAAAAGAAAAACAAAGTTTGTCAAGGGAATTCTGTTGAAACTACAAGCTGATGAGCTCCACAGCTACACAGCAATGACAATGGCCAATGAATGGATGTACAGGTACGAAAGGAGCCGTCATTTTAGGCAAAAAGTAACGGCTGTTTAATCATTATATGATATGTCTGTGTAACTGCATACATGTATACATATGGAGAGCAGCAACTCACTGAAAAGTAATGCAACTCTAATAGTTCCCAAATCATTAAAATACAAGCACATGACCAAATAGAAGCAACATTCGGCATACTGACCTAACAAAGATATTAAAGATCTTGGAATTGACACTCTTACTTTTCCCAAGAACACAAGCACAGTGGAATGGCAGTGTTTCTTTCTTAAAAAGATCACAAGGAAACTGAAGTACCAGCTAGAAAGCTACTCAGTAACCTCAAATAAAAGAGATCGGAAAAGAACCATTCGCAATCGGATGTACTAAAGAACACTTCTTCCTTCCTAACACACTACTACCACTCAACCATTCTAACAAAAGTACACCAATTTAGCCCCGATCAGAGCAGCAGACGTGAGAAGACCCTCAGACCTAGGGCACAGACAACAGATCAGCTAAGAGCAGGCCAGTCCGCCTACAGACTAGCCAACCAAAAGTGAGCACAGAAGAAGAGAGTAGTGAACCTCACAAAGCTCGGCGCGGATCGCGTCGGAATTGGATTCGTTGAGGGAGTCGACAAGCAGGCGGATTCGCGACGACACGTCGGCGGAGAGCGCGACCATCGCGTGCGGGCGTGCGGTGCGGGCGGCGACGATGGCGGCAAGGCGAGTCGCAGGTCGACCGATCGATGGATTGATTGTAGGTAGGGTTTTTGTTTGAGAGACGCACAGCACAACACAGCGAGAGCAAAAGAATGAGGAGAGGAAATGAATGAAGGATTTGGGGTAAAGTCTTAAAGATGGTTCGACCGATTTCCGGAGCAATTCGTATCCTCTACTGCGCAGTAGAAACTACTGCTTCTACTGCGCTGCACACCAACCGTTGGATCTGCTTTGAGGTTTGTGAAACTCAATCTCGAAAAATCCTCCTATAATCCGCATCGTTGATTCGCTGCGCAGTGCAGTACTAAGTACTCTCTCCGGAGTGTGTATACTGTATAGCAATCGGGATTGTTATTGATTGATTGATTGATTCTCTGCGGAAGATCGGTGTGGCTTTTCTGTTGGTTTTCACTGACAGGTGGGGTTTTGTGTCGTCTGAGTGCGACTTGTTGAGCAAGAATCGTTGAGAGAGTGCCGCATCGGGGATGAAGAATGGGACGGAGATACCCAAGGGCCAAGACCAGGTTTACGGGTCGGCTGATGCTCCGGAAGTTTTATTAGGCCCTTTTTATCATGCAAGTTATTATGCAGTGTGCAGTTATGCTTCGAGGATCTAAGAATGTAAGAAATGAAATATGTTTTGGTAACTATGTTTTGCACGTTAATTTCAGGAGTGATTCTACTATGAATCGGCTAAGCAATCTTTTGTTATGACTTTTTAGTTGTATCTAAAAGTCATATCACGACCATTCAATTATAAAAATGAACGACCCATATTTCACTATAGCAGAATCAGCCTAATTTCAAACCGTCGGGTCTAAAGAACTAAATTATCACAATTTTGTGCATAGAGATAATGCTTACTTAATGTAGGTGGCTCCTTATTTTGTCAGTGATTTCCAAATTCCTTTTTAAAGGAAAAAAATTTCTCCTTTATTTTAAATTTTCGATAAGCAAGGATCAATTTAGACAATCTAATCTCGATAATTTTGACACTTAAGTTTTTTGTTGGGAAAAGATTTAATAAAGAAGATGCTATGAATCTTATGGTATTCTCAAACTTCAAACAATTTAAAGTTAGAATTTTAGGTGAATTTCCTGGGAGGTCACTAAACTATATCTCTAATTCATAATTGGTCACTAAACTTTTATTTATCCATTTTTTGTTACTAAACTTTGATGTTTATCCAAATTTGGTCACTCCGTTAGTTTTTCCATCCAACTTAACAGAATAGTTGATATGACATCAATTTTATGGTTTAGACATAGGTTTTCTTATCTATGTTGGTAGCTTCTACCAACTCTTCGAAAAAAAGACATAGGTTTTCTTATCGAACTTAAAAAATATAAAAATATAAATAAACACATTATTTTTATTTATTTTTCTTCCAAGATAATAAAATACTTTCACATTTTTGACATATTACAAATAGTATACTTGTTATGAAAAAATAAATAAAAAATAATTATTTTGGAAAAAATAAATATTGTAAAAGAAAATAAATACATTTTTTTAATTTGACTTAAAATCTCATATGTTGTATAATTTATATAAAAAAAATTGATTATTCCGTTAAGTTGGATGGAAAAACTAATGGAGTAACCAAAATTGGACAAACATCAAAGTTTAGTGACAAAAAACGGATAAATGGAAGTTTAGTGACCAATTATGGATTTGAGATATAGTTTAGTGATCTCTCAGAAAATTTACACTAGAATTTTAAAAATCAAACTGAACTGTAAAGCCAACATTCAAAAATGAAACCCACTAGAAATGTGCCTCGTGTTGCTTTGGCGGTAGATTAATACTTCTAAGAAAAACGAACGAACTAGAATGTAATCTTAAATCTTAAAGAAGGATAAGAACTAAAAAAAGTATGAACTATAAAGAAAAAAAAATATATAAATTATGAAGAAATTTTCATATTATATAAGTTGCTATTTTCAGAGCTTGTACTATCTTCTTATTACCTACTTCACTTATCTATTTTAGTGTTGAGAGAGAACTGAAGTCATACATATCTCCCTACTAAAAAGAATATAAATAATAAAAAAATTGAGGAGATCAATAATAAACATAATTTCTTGAACTTTTTTCATACAATTATATTGTTTTTCTAAAATGTGAGTATTCTAAAGACATAGTTGGTTTGTTATAGATTTTTGTGATTTATTAATTTAATATTTTAAAAATCTTATTGGATATAAGAGTTTTATCATTTAAAATTTTGTAAGTATTTATTTTCAATCTTCTAAAATGACTGCAATGAATAATTTTAGAAGATATATATGCTAAGTGAAGCAATAATTTTAGAAGACATGTATTATAGATTATATTTTGTATATTGTTTTACATTTTAATGTCAACAATAACAGCTTGTATTTTGTATATTGTTTATTTACATTTCAATGGCAGATTCCCGGGTCGGGTCGGGTTCGGGTTCGGGTTCGGGTTCGGGTTCGGGTAGGGTATCGGGTTGATGGTTGCCGGCATTTTTTCTCGATCGAGTAACGGGTTGACATTTGCCGGCATTTTTTCGGGTCGGGTCGGGTGGGTTTTTCATTTTTGGTCAGATTTTGCACCTCTATTCTCGGGTCGGGTCGGGTTCGGGGCAGTCTGACTTTTCCTGGAATATGGGTCGGTTTGGGGTCAGGTCGGATTCGGATCAATTTGACTTTCTCTGAAACTCGGGTGGGTCAGATTCTGCCGCCTCTAAAGGATCTTACCCAAAAATAAAAGTACTGTTCACAGTACTGTTCAATATAGTCGGTACTGTTCATTATACTATAGCAGTACGTCCGAGATTAGATGTACAATAAAGGGATGGACAATCTTTTTCAAAGCATGTGACCCCATCTTACCGCATTGCATTGTTCTCCATCTTGTTATCCAAGATTTACAAGTATTTTTTTTTTTTTCCAAAACGTAGATGCATATTTAATCAGGAAGGGTTCACTTGAAAAAGTCTTTAAATTCATAAAATGGGAAAAAGAAACTACAATTAAATTACTTTACAGAGATAGGTTATGTTGTCAATTACATTCAATTTCAGTATTGTTTGATAGTTAGTAGTTCATAAAAGACTCGTTAAATAATGACTGTTGGAAAGTGTATTTAACGAGCCATCAGTATATCAAATCAAATGATATTCAAATTGATTATAATTAGAAACACTATCATTCGGAATGATTCATTCTCTAAGAATTCATCAATATTTTTTTTTTTCTTTTTTGTGATTTTATAAAGATTTTTATAATATTTATTAAATGAGGAGAGATCCAATAACCATGGGCTTTGGTGCCCATGGTAACCATTTTTTTTTTATTTTTATATAAATTGAAAAATCTAAACCGTTAGATGTATTCTATATTATCTCAATAACATATATATAAAAATGATAAATTTTGAACATTGTTTCGATAACCATCAAGAGAGGAGAAAAAATCATAAAACTTGAAACGTTGATTTTTGTTAACGCTTGATGCACATGTAAATAAAATCAAAATGATATAAATTTTTGTATACACATAAAATATGATATATACAACATATTATATCAATTAGTTTTGTTATTTAAGAATTTAAAATGTAGTTATTTAAAACTTAATTTCACGGTCACCGATCGGTCACCAAAAACATGGTTATTTGATCCCTCCTCTTATTAAATATGTCATTGAATTAGCAATTGAAGATATTTAAAGTTTGTACGCAAAAAGTTACTAAATTGATGATGAGCCAGAGCCAATTAGCAACTGCAGGTAGCCAGGTACTGAGATGCTCCGAGAACTAGAAGATGAACAAAAGCAAAATTACATCAGGAAGGAGAATATTATCTACTTAACAAAGCAAAATTATATTATGGGAAATGCCTCCGTAAAAGAAGCAAATGCCAAAAATAACAAAAGAATGTACAATCAACGGAGAACAGAGTCTAACACAACAAATCATGTGGTTAACAACTCTCCCAAATCTCAACTTTACAGAGTGTTCATCCCCTGACTCACTGCATTTTGCAGTACAACACGTGAGCTGTTGGATCGTCTCAAGATCCGAGCCGGTACAACTCAAGACAATCCAACGGCTCACGTGCTGTACTGCAAAATGCAGTACGGCAGGGGATATGAATCCAACTTTACATCCCATTTTTTATGGTAAAATTCCTACATGTCTCTTTCTATGAATTGTGACGTGTGGCTTTCTATTTCCCCGCATATCCACATTCTTAACAAATGAGCGAAGGGAATAAAGAAGAAGAAAAAAGTATGTTACAGAGCACACAAATGTACAATCCCAATCACAATGATGCGAGAAGCCAGAACATGATAAGAGATGAGGCTGCAATTAACGTCCAAGAAAGAAAAGCCAACGCAGTAGATAGCTCAAACATGCCACAGGGGAATCCAGGAACCCTTTTGCAGAAGTTCACATCCCTTTTAAATAATACAACCACACCAGCTGCTGAGCATGCCGCTGCGAATGACAGAATTGCAGTTACCTGTCAACATATCATATTCATTAGAAACGGTTATACCAAAACTAGAAGCTATCAGATAGCTATTATACCGCAAGGTTATTTATATGGATGGGTCGGAAATGGACAAAGTACTCCCAGCACGACTCATAAAACAACAGTATCATGCACGATGAGGTGCTGGAATATTTGCTTTTTCAGTGCCAGAATATAACCGTAAACTTAATTATTAACTTCAATGAAGCATATCAATTTAAACCAAACATCAATTAAACAAAACAGTGATAATTTAAGAAAATAATCTAGTGACTAATACCAGCTCGCATTTTGCCAAATCACATGAACAAAATAGGTCAGGTCTTAATCTAACTGATAAATAGTTGATACTAAAGACTCTGATGCTATTAGATGAATACCCTCATGAATTGTTTTGCCCTACTATTAAACCCTTAATTATCGTATATTTAAATTGATAACCTTTATTTTGCTCCTCGGGAGCCATTTCACTTCCTTTTTTATCCCAATTTAGTCAATCTATCTCTCTTCTATATAAAGAAAAATTAAAATATAGAACGAGCATTTCTCTCATTTCTCTTCCTATTCTCCATATCCTCCCGTACCTTTAACGTCTTTCAATCAATAATAAGAAGAATTTGGATCAGGAGAAGATGAGAAAGGTTCACAATCTATGCAAGCTGAAAGACGAGATGTGGGGGATTAGTAAATAAGCGAGAACGAAGAGAGAGAATCTGGAGGCAATGGATAACAAAAGGAAGCTTAGATTACTACAAATGCCGTGCCAAATCATTCGTTGGGAGAAAGTTGCCTGACCGTTACAGAATCAAAACACAATGGCTATGATCTAATGAGAACAAGTAAGAACTGTATAACAAATTCATGACATGTAGTGAAATTAAAATTCAAATTCAATGCTAAAGATAACATACTGGCTCATAATCATACCGAACAAAACTACCCAATACATCTCCAGGCTGTCTGAGAAACTTACCCAGTCTCCGACCACAAACAAGCTCACAAGGATAGGGTTGTGGAGGTCCTTTCTCATCTTCAGTGCGTATATATCAAGGCATAATAGGCCGAAGCTCCACAGCAGTTGCAGTCCCATCGATGCGATTAAATAGCTGAAAATGGAAAGATATATAGAACTTGCTATGTTAGTATATTTCCAGTTCTCAGTTTTCCTATATTTTTGAATTAAAAAAGCTGAATGCTTTCTTTTACAGAATAACTTTTCAATGGTACCACAGAATAATGATGGCTTAATACGTTGTTGATAAATTTACTCAGTTCCTGCATTCACTGGTATTGTTTGGATTCAATTCAGAGATGACATATATGTACCAGAAAGCGGTGTAATTGGCGAATCCGGCAGCGCACACCATGACACCGATGGAGGCCGCGGCGAAGGTACACTGCGCGGCTCTGAGCAGCAGGCTTCCCCATGTCCCAGGGCTCCCGACCAGCTGTCTCATCCCCCCACCCAACCCGACCCGAACCGATCGGATCCCCTCCCCGTCCGTCGATCGACCGAATTGGGGGTGGGGGGAATTATTATTCCGCAGCAGGTCAAAATCTGGACTGATTCAGAGTTATAGTTAGGTGAGATGAGATGGTTAAGATTTAGTTAAGGACTGGTAATGATGATTGTAGTAAAGATGCTGTTGTTAGGTTCATTTGGGATTTGGGCGGTCGATCGGCGGAGAGGGGGTTTAGAGGGACGGACGGACGAGGGACGGGTCGGACGGCCTTTTGGTGGATTAAGAGTTGATTATTGATTAAGAGAGGTGACGGGGGGTTGGTTTAGAAGTTAAAACTTTAGAATTAGGACTAGCTTATTCGATTTGAGTCGGTATCTGCTGTTATTCTTAGGGATAACAGGGACCCTGTTATCCCAATTTGGATTGTCGGATCAAAATGAACGGTTCAGATTAATGACAAACTATAGTTTTTGAAGGGAGCAAGAATTTATGTGAACGAATCGGATCCATCCGTTCTGATCCAACGGTAATAATTAGAATAATAGGGCCCTGTTATCCATATTTTGGATAACAGGTGATATGATTCCACATATCCTCTGTAGCGCTGCATTGTGTAGCGCAGGATGTGAACCGTTAGATCATCTCGAGATCTGTGTTTTCACGATCTCGAGATGATCTAACGGTTCAAATCCCGCGCTATACAATGCAGCGCTACAGAGGATGAGCACTCGACTTAATTCAATTTGATTGTACGTCTCATGAGTCGTGAGTCATGAGTCCTGCTGACTGCTGGTGGCGTCCGTGGCGTTGCTCGCGTCGCGTGCGAGAATGGAGAAGACAGGGAATATTCCCTTTTTTTTTGTTTCGACTTTAATAAACTTTGTTTTCTCACGTCGCATCTTTATATTCCCCATAAAAACAACTGATTTCACCTCGTCTGCCTTAATGTAAAGTGCTGCATGTCGTGTGAACCGTTAGATTGCCTCGAGATTCGAGTCTACACGAAATTTAAAGTGATCCAATGGTCTACATGACATTGACGCACTTTACCTTAAGGCAAAGGATGAGCACTCGGAACAACTCGATACTGTAAAGCATGAGGGACAATCAGTATTTAAATTGAGTAAAATCGTTAAAAAAATATAAATTTAAAAAACAATTATGGATGACCAGTATTTAAATTGAATAAGATCATTAAAGAAAACTGTAAAACTGAGAAACAATTTATAAAATGTTGTGAAGGCTTATAAATTGATTATGTTTTCAAATTTCAAACAATTCAAGTATATTTGATTGTTTATCAAACTTAATTAAAGTTAGAATCATTCAAAATTGTTTCGGACAAGTTATCAAACGATATTCGAATTACGTGGAATTTCAATACTCTCAACCTACAAGTCTGAGAATATATCTATGATATTTTTTTAAAAGAATTTTCTTGAACTTATTTGAATTTTGTTTTGAGAAATGACTTTACTTGAATTTTAGTTGTCAAGATAATGATTGTCAAGTAATCCCTCCTCGCTCCTCATTAAAGTAGACGTATATTTTAAAATTTAAACGAAAAAAATGTATATTTGAAAGTGTACTGAACTTTGAGTGTATCTTTTTTTTAAAAAAAAAAAATAAACAACTTTGAGTGTATATAATGGGTGCGGTTTAAAGCAATTAATCGTTTTATTATTAACAATAACAAGTGTTACACGCGTGAGGTGCTTCGTCCCAGAATAAAGTAGGGCCAACTCAAATGCTCACGCAATAATCAGTAAATCACTAATCACCCCGTTAACATATAAAATAAGAGGAGGGATCCAATAACCATGGATTTTGGTGATCGTAGTGATCATTTCATTATTTATATATAAATTGACAAATCTAAACCGTTAGATGTATTTTAAATCATTTAAATAACATATGCATAAAAATGATAAAGTTTTAACATCGTTTTAATAGTCATCGAGAAAGGAGAAAAAATCATAAAATTTGAACCATTGATTTTTGTTAATGCTTGATGCATATGCAAATAAAATCAAAATGATATAATTTTTTGTGTACACATAAAACATGATATATACAACACATTCTATTAATTAGTTTTGTCATTTAACATTTTAAATTGAAGTTATTTCATATTTAATTTCACGGTTACCAATCCGTCATCAAAAATATGGTTATGTGATCCTTCTCATAAAATAAATAGTAGTTCTTCAAATTTACATTTGATTAGAACTTGAAAAACTAACTCAGCTGCAGCGTACGGAATGGAAGTGAGAATTTGGTGCCATATCTCCCGGCCGAATGTGAAAGCTCGAGTCACTATTCGTACATACATGATACATGCTACCTTTTATAAGAGAGAGTTGGATAAAAATCTGCTACTTTTCTTTTGAGAAAGACAGAGCTTGCTTTTCCGATCGGACAGGTTGGGATCGGTTGCCACACCGATTTTAAAGTACTTCGGTATCTGTTGCACCGATCTCAAAGTACTTCGGTGTTTCTCAACTGTTGGATTAAGACAAGCAGGCCCTACTTTTATGAAATCTAAGAAAAGCAGCTGATCCCGATCTAAGAGAGTTATACGACTCTATCTATTTAAATTAAATTTTTTATTTTAAAAGAGTGAATCAGATTGATCTGATTATCCAAGAGGAGGGATTGGTTACAATGCTTATATTGTTAATCTTGATAATGAAATTTTCAAAAATGTGTAAAAAAATTTTAGAAATGGGAATTAAGTATATGAATGTATTATTTGACTTGTATATTGATATTATTTCAAATTCCAATAAATTTGAATATCATTTGATGGCTTATGTAAATTTTGTATATTTGTCAACAGTTTCAAATTAATAAATCTCTGATAGACTATTAAATAATACTTAAATTAAATGTAATTCAAACATAGACAACATATAATGTTTAAAATATATTTATAAAGTTTTTAAATATTTTTTTTCAAGTTTTTGCAAAACTTTATTAACAAGATTGACAAGATAAACATTATAAACGGATCCCACTAATCGTCAAGTGATGCAGATTTGAATGGCTTTTGTATTCATACGAATACACGATACAGATACAATCTAATTTACTCGTGTAACGTCACTTGATGATGTCCAATTGTCTATTGTCCCGTCCGGGGCCCATCTCTTTAATGATTTCGTCAACGGCCCACTCACCGGTTAGGAGCGCTTTGTCCTCTACTATGTAGGAAGTGCCGGACAAAACAACTTTAGGGCCCGTTCGGCTCCCTTAATTCTCACTGGGAAACCTACTGTTTATATGGGAAATTAAAAATTTTGGAGGGTGAATTTATTTTTTTCCCACATAAACAGCTTCCCATTAGAAATTGTGAGGAGCCGAACAGGTCCTTAGGATTATAAGGGGGGTTTTAGGATTGGATTTGTGCAAATTACAAAGCAAATAGAACGGATTGCAATTGCTGGGAAACCTATTGTTTATGCGGGAAATTAAAAATTTTGTGAGGGTGAATTTATTTTTTTCCCACATAAACAACTTCCTAATAGAAATTGTGAGGAGCCGAACAGGTCCTTAGGATTACAAGGGGGGTTTTAGGATTGGATTTGTGCAAATTACAAAGCAAATAGAACGGATAGCCTATTGCAGGCAGTAGGTGATATTAATCCGGTTAATGAAATGACTAAATTATTCTATTTGGTCTGGTCTTTGGATCCAATATACCAATATATTTTTTTCTAAAAAAAAAATCAAAGCAACTGAATTATTTTACAAAGTGTACTAAAAAAATAAACATAATTAATCAATTGTTAATATGGACAATTTATCTAACTGATTGTGGGTATTTCTTAATTTTCATATATTCAAATGACAGCCCTCATACATTTTAAATTGGGCCTCAGTCTGATCAAATTGACTATAGCAAGTTCTTATACTACCAATCTACCATGTACTATACAGAGACTATACCAAAAAGCTAGTTCTCTCTCTCTTTTTTTTTTTTCTTTTTCTTTTTTTTTTTTTAACAAGTACTTTAATAATGATGGGGGTAGCGAATACATTGCACAAATCTTTCAAAGAACGTATCAAAAGAAAGGAAACAAAGAAAGTGATATTTGGAACAAACTAAAGCAAAAGTAAAAAGATGGATCAATTATACTATTCGATCACGAAACATACATATCAATTGTGCTTAAATATGTATCTATCCAAGTATGTTCAGATTTGATATATTCCTGATTTTAACCCGTGCATTCTCATGTAATTTTTTTTTACTTGTTGCAAATTGTAATTACGATTACCTTACAAAATTCCACGACGGGGTAGATATGATAAATATTCTTAATAATTTTTAAAAACAATACTTAGAAAAAGAAACCGTTTTTTTTTTTTTTTCTCATAATGAATCGAACCAAAAAAAGCTTTCCGAGCATTATGTAATTTAAAGTTTTAAACAGATTAATTATGGGAAAAAAAACCCGTCAAATTTAAATTAAGGAGTGGTTTGAAACGGCAAAAACAAGAACAAATATAAAAAAAAATGGAACTGATAATTCACACCCAACATTGATCAAATCATGGTCCATGGTATGACGGCGCTCTCAAAAGCAAATTTCTAATTACCGTGTCGTTCTCCCAGATCACTGGATCAGAATCAACGTGACGAGAAAGCCATAGTTAGACACAAAACGAAGGTTCCCAATCAAGAGAAATTTCCCCATCAAAAAAACCAAGATCTTTGGGCTTCTTCTGTTACCTCAGCAATGACACCATATTGTGTCAGTTGCAAATTGCAATAGCAGTAATAATAAGTCACTCTTTCGCTCTCGCGCACACATACAATGATAACAATCATACAGACACATATGCAAGAATTCATATCCTCTATTGCACAGTACTCCAATCATTGGATCTGCTTTGAGATTCGTGTAACTCAATCTCAAAAAAGTCCCCCTATAATCAACATCGTTGATTTCCTGCTGCGCAGCAGAGGATAGGCACGCCATACATACACACACATACTATAAACGCATAGCAGAGCAGCCCATTCTCTCCCACTGATTCATTCATTCTCCATCAGTTCTTTTGATTCCTCCTGGAAGCTAGGCTGTTCCCTTAAGCTCTCCGCTGATGGCTTCTCATTTCGTGCTTAACACCGGCGCCAAGATCCCGTCGGTCGGTCTGGGCACGTGGCAGGCGGCTCCCGGCGTCGTCGGAGATGCCGTTGTCACTGCTGTCAAGGTCTCTCCATCGATCTCTCACCCTCATTAGTCATCAGTTAATCCGTAGAACCTTTTTATCTGTTGTCTGTGCCTCTTTGGTGCCTCACAAAAATAAACAGTAATCTAATAATATTATTATTCTCTCTGTCACCGGATCTTTGACAAGGATTATAAAATTCAACACCACGGACTGCGAATCTATTGTGAACTATTTTTCTATACTCGCACCCCCCCAAAAAAAACACAAAAAAAAAAGAAAGAAAAATTGTTCGTCGAGCTTTGACAAATTGGCGTCATGATCTATGAACTATGTTGTTTACTTCAGAGTTTACATAGAAATCCTTTCCAATTATTCCGGTTTGGGGATTGGATTTTCCTTAATTAATTAATTAGCTGATAGTTCTGTGATCACGCCTCACGTGTCCTGTTTCTAGGCACAATTTTCTTTCACCACTTGTGAGTCGAAACCACACACACGCTACCTACTTTGTTTTTTCTTTTTCATCCTTTTTTTTGTTGAAAGGTACCCTTTTGACTTTCAGTGGCACTGGGGGCATTGACTGTTAATCATTCACTAACTAATTAATTTAATTCGTTTCTTATTTATTTCATTTGCGAATTTCTGGAGTGTCAGTACTCAGTAACTTTGGTAAAAAGAAGGGCTTGTAATTTTGACTATAGAACTTGGGGTATAAGTATAATGCATGATTTTGAGTTATGTCTATTGAACTTGGTATGACCATAGTGGTATAACTATAACCTCCCAGTCTATCAAGCCGAGATGAATTAGAATTTGTTACTTCAGCTTCCACCTTTTCTATGCCTGATGATGGGGTCTTAGGATCAGAAAACTTTACTAATATCGATCTGATTACTGTAATCAGATTTTACTGACCGGGATTTATAAAATGATGTGAGCTTTTTGCTTTTGGGGGTAATTTTAAGTCTTGAATGTTATTAATATAGACCTGTATGTATGTACCTGCTGGCATTTGCTGAACTTTCCAGTTGGGAAGTTATTTTTTTTGAGATAAATTACTCATCAGCTAGTTAATTATATACTTCTGTCTTAATGCAGGTTGGGTACCGTCATATTGATTGCGCTAGTATATACCAAAATGAGAAGGAGGTAATTCATCTTACCGTCTAATATATGCCTTTTCTTTTTGTGATAGACCTAATTCTGTACTGTTTTCCCGATCTCTTTACAGATAGGGGCTTCTCTTCAGAAGCTGTTTGATGATGGTGTAGTAAAGCGTGAAGATCTCTTCATAACCTCCAAACTATGGTTAACTTCTTCTTCTTTTTTATTTTATTTTTTTTCTGTCATACAGGATTTAATGCTAATAGCCTAATACTCTATATAGGCATGTAGAAAATTTGTTAGCATTTTTTTCATAGATATATTTATGTACAGGTGTAGTGACCATTCACCAGAAGATGTGCCAGAGGCATTGAATAAAACTCTGACAGATTTGAGGCTTGATTATGTTGACTTATATCTTGTAAGTTTCTGAAACACAATTTTTTTAAATACGTATCTATTATATCGGTAAAGTCATTAGATTTTTTCCATGTGAATATAACTTGTTCAATCATCCGGTTGACTATTTAGCTAAATCTAGCATCACCGAGCAGTGAGCACCAGTTATGGTAGCAATCAGTCTTCTGCATTATGTCTCTGTCTCAAAGATGTCAGCTAAAAACCTGTCCAACTTATAACATCTGGAACAAACTACAGAAAACAATGAGCATAAATTAAGTAGGAGATTGCAGAAATAAAATATGGTAGGGCTGACCCACATGGCCAGTAGTTCAATGTTATAGCTTTTTCACTGGTAATCTGCAGAAAGCACACATAAATATTAAGGATTTGTGTTTGATTTGTATCATTATTCCATTACCTCCAGTTCCAAAGATGTCTTGCCTCTATTATTAAAGCAAAATATGATATTAGTAATTGAAGTCACCAATTATTCTTTTGATTTATTTGATTAAATACTTTAATTATCTGATCATAACTTTTTGTTCATGAAGATCCACTGGCCATTCAGAGTTAAGAAGGGCACTAGTATCAACCCAGAAAACTTTGTGAATCCAGACATACCTGCTACATGGGGGGCAATGGAAAAACTGTATGATTCTGGCAAAGCTCGCGCAATTGGTGTGAGCAACTTTTCTTCCAAGAAGCTGGAGGATTTGCTATCTGTGGCACGAGTCCCGCCAGCTGTTGACCAGGTTGAGTGCCATCCTGTCTGGCAACAGGAAAAGCTACATTCTTTATGCAAAGCCAAGGGTGTTCATCTCACTGTAAGTTGTTTTATGTACTATTTTGCCTCAATGTCCATGATTTGCATTACAACGCAAATCATATAGTGAAACTGTGCCCACTCAAGAATCTTTAAAAAAATAGCATACATTTAAAAGGGGGTATGTATATGCAACGAGCAGTACCATATATTATCCCTAGAAATGTCTCCTCGTTGCTTTAGTACCAAGAGGTATATTTTCTGGCGATTGGTTTCGAATTAATTGGGCATGTACATTGAGGCAGTATATTTAAAAGTCACACCATTATCATAAATGTTCAGCTAGAGGAAGTTAAAAATGTAAGAAGTGAAGAACATATTTTGCTGTCAATACCTTTTTCAAGGTAGAATGCTATTAGAACCTTTGTTGATTACTTTAATTGGGTACTGATTTTCATATTTTTTGCTCTTCATGTAATTTCGCTTATTTCTCAATGTCAATGGAATTTGAATAGGCATACTCCCCACTTGGTTCTCCTGGGACAACATGGATGAAGAACAACAATATTCTTGAGCACCCAATTATAACCTCAGTTGCTCAGAAATTAGGGAAAACACCAGCACAAGTTGCCCTACGCTGGGGGATTCAATCAGGACATAGCGTGCTACCGAAGAGCACAAACGAGACAAGGATCAAGCAGAATTTGGACCTCTTTGGTTGGTCCATTCCTGATGACCTCTTTGCAGAATTCTCCAAACTTGAACAGGTAAGTGAATAGTGACGAGCTTTCTCGAATTGGAAATAGTATCATAGTATGCTTTGAATTTTGCTATGCTTTGAATTTTGAAAAAGTTAGCGTAACATTTCTTTTTTTTTTTTTTTTTGAGAAAAAGATGGAGGCGTAACATTTTCTTTGGTTGCATTTCTTATTGTGATATTCAGATTAGGTTGCTGAGAGGAGAATTCATTACTGGTCCAAAAAGTGTCTACAAGAGTGTTGATGATCTTTGGGATGGCGAGATATAAGTAAAAGAAAACAAATATTTCTTTGATCTGGCAGCAGTGCAGCACGATTTCTACTCTCCGGTTTCAAAATAGACATGAATTTATAAATATTGAAGACGTGGCTATATTTTAATGTTCTTTCACTTCTGTTTAGTGTCTGCACCCCCTTTTCTCTTTTTGTCCTTAGAGAATATTATATAAAGTTAAAAGGCGTACTTCATAAGATTTATTCATGCTATTACTGTTTATTGCCCTTGATAAACCCAACCTAAGTTAGAAGTTGATAAAAAAAAAACGTTTTAAAGCTTAATCCCTTGATGATATAGAAATGGAAGATGCTATTAATTTACACCAGAAATTATAAATTGTACATCATATATGTTTTATTTTCACCATTAAGCTTATTCTTTTTCTGTTTTTTTTTTTCAACCATTAAGCCTTGTAATTAGTTGATCACTTGATCTCTTGGTATCAAGTATATTACTGAGAAAGACAATGATATTTAAAAATACTAGCGAAGTACCCGCGCATTGCGACGATCATTATTAAGAAACCCGTCCATTTGTGTGGATCATTTTAATTTTGACCGCCACAAACAAAAGAAATAAAACTAATCTACTACTTACAGTTTGTATTAATGTTAAAGCTTAATTTAAACATAAAACTATCTCAACAAAATTTGATAGAAGTATGTGAAACATAAAATTACATAACTGAGATTCAGATATATTTGCAATCAAAAAATTATTTGCAGCAAGTTACTTTCACTTTCCTTTTATAATTGGCAGCCAAAATTTACTTAAAAAAATTAAGAAAATAGAAATAGTCATATGCATTTGATTGCACGTATTGTTGCCAATTAATATGACTCAATATGGTAATAACGTAGTAATTGTCTCTCATTTCTTTCCTTATGCTGCCATGTATTCAAAATGGAGAGAAATGATTCAAAATTGAGGCGATCGTAGCCGTCTGATCTGATAAAATCGATATGCACCGTTTGATGAAGGGTATTATGGGTATTTAAAAAAAATGAAGAAGAAAGAAAAAATGGAGAGTGTAATAGTTACGTGTTTTTTAATATAGTATAGATTACAATACTTGTGTTAATTTGAAGTATTGAACTTATATAATGGTGACAAAAATATTAATGTTTAGTATGGAGAGCAAAATTTTTGGGTAGATGGCGGCTTGCTTTTGGAATTCAGCAGGTTTAAGGTACAAGAATACATAGACTAATGAAGAAAATACGTGCACTCGTGTGTATTATTAATTGGAATATATTAGTTGCAATTTATTTACATGTAATCATGAAAGATACCAAGAAAATTTTCAATCATGAAAGATACTATATATGCAATTAATTAATTTAGTATCTAGCTAAAAGTATACTTCAAAAGATCATGTATTGATATTTCATTTATCCGTTGATTCTTTACAAGGTATAATTATGGTTAAAGTTAATGACATATTGAGCATCATTCGTCATTTGGCAAATATTTCAATGGTAAATTATATAGTTGATCCCTAAAGTTGTTTCAAACTTACCAATTTCATCCTTAAAGTGATCAATTTATACCAATTTGGAGCGGATGTGAGCACAAAATTTTTAAGAAAATTCAAAACAGCCTCCTTAAATAACGGTTTTGAGCAATATTGATAAGTTTGAGCAAATGAGTGTTATAACAACAAAGAATTTGATGTTGTCACATATCCAAATTGTTCGATACTACATATGGGACAATTAGGTGAGTTTTAATTCCATTTGAGTGAGTTTTGGTTCCTTAAATAACGGCACCTGGCTTCGTCGGAGAGGCTATTCTAACTGCTATTAAGGTATCTGAATCTCCTAAATTCTCTAATCAAATCTAAGCCTCTCTTGTGCTTGGCATTGCTAATCAATCAAGTCTCCAAGTTTGTTGCATGTCTCAATTAAAAAAAAAAAAAAAGTTTCGCACGTTACATATATAATAGGGAGAACAAATAGTAATTTAGTAATTTTCTCTCTGTCAGTGGATCTTTGACATGGATTATTAAATTCACATTACTGCGGATCAATTGTCAACTATTAATTCTACTTTATGAGAAGAACCAGCCAACGCTCTCCGTGTGGGAGGTCGCGGGTTCAAAACCCGGATGAAGGTCTTTTATAGACATTTAAATTTGAGCGGCTTCACCCTCATCTTTATCTCAAAACAAATTCTACTTTCTGCGACAACAGTGAACCTATACATGTCATTCTTTTACTTACTGGTACAACATTAGGTACTGGTACTAGAATAGGTACATCTCCAATCTTGAGCAATTCCATACCGTCTTTCCCACTGTTCATTTTTTTTATCTTCACCAATCCCACTTGAAGACTCCATATTGTCCCGCATGGACTCATTTACGAAATTGAATTAATGTGCCTAGCAATCTCCGTTTCTGTCTACTTATTTCCTTAAAAGTTGTAATTTCCTAAATTTGGGGTGTGTAATTGTTCTCCCTCTTATTATCAATTTTTTTTTTTTTTGGAGAAAAGTAGGCTCTTAAATATTGCAATTTTGAGTGTATCAGTGAATGGTGAAACACACCACTCATCTTATCCTGAACCTCAAATGCATCAGAAATTAAAAAAAGAAGAAGAATATGCAGTACTCTGAAAAATATCAAACCTGAGAGGTACGCTCGACTCCTTCCTTCTCAGGTTTGGAAACAAAAAGGACTAAGAAATTCCTTGCCCCTCAAACTTGGGAGCTCCAAGGCATTCTTATCCTCTGTGCTATATCTCTTCCAGATAAACTAGTAGCCCACAGCTGCAAGAAGCACACTCATGAGTTATGATAATAACTAAGCAATCCCAGAAAAGTCTTATTTTCTTAAAATTTGACTAGTTGCATACTTCACCGATGTTAAGAGAGGAAATTTAAAATAAAAAAAAGGGAGGAAAAGGAAAAAAAAAAAAAATAGATAAACAGAAGTCACTTAAAATTTGTTCTATCTTATGTCTAATTAAGATTGTACTTCAAAATTGTTCCTTACGCCCGCCCAGCATGATGATATCATTGTCCACACCTGCAAAAGAGTTGAAAGGAGCTTATAGCTGCAATTAATAGATAAATTATTTAGAAATGTTATGTTTATTTTTATTATTTATCCAAACTGGAATTATATAATTAGTCCATAATCTGATCACTAATTATACATAATGATGGGTTACCAAACTGGAACATTAATTAAAAGTATAAGTCACGTACCTGAAGAATGGACTATTATTAGTACCCAATTTTAAGATTTGGGCAGCCGCATCTACAAATCCACACCTTACAAGGCCGAGATGGTATCAAATCATGTGGCAGAGCATAAAGCAACGGACAGGACTCAATAATCAAGTCTTCAAGTGACGAAATGCTTCGCCAGCTATCACGAGGTACTTCGTGGGGCAAATTATCAAAATGCTCGATTGATTCCGGCAACTGGACTTTATCCATCACTATGGATTTCAGAGCTTTACAAAATTCAATCATTAATACAACCAACATCTTCAGATTATATAGTCCGGTAATCAACTCTAGATTATGACACCATAAAATCTTCAGTTCTTCAAGTTGGGTGGGAAGCTGCTCCAGCAACAAAACTTGGATACCTAAACATTTCCCGAGTTCCAGGCGCTTGAGAGTGTGAAGATTTCTGAATGGAAGAGATTGAAGACCTTCAAGGCCTTGTAACCTGATTTCTTGAATGACTTGCAAGGAAAATGGATGCCCTATCCAATCTGGTATTATAGCACAAGGATAACCTTGTAGCACAAGACTCTTGAGGTGACTGTGTGGCTGCAGATATTCTAACAAGCCAAAATTCAAATCTTCACCAACTACTATGCTCTCATCATCAGGTTCTTTTATGAGTCGTATTCGCAGTTCTTTAGCCCCTTCACCATAGTGCATGTGGTCATCATACCAACGTAATTCCAAAGATTCAATTTTGCACTTACTTCTCAAGTTGGCATGCTGGACATCCGTTAAATTACTTGTGTTCACCAAACCTTCAATAATGAGATCTCCTTCAAGATCTTTCATATCTCTTAACCAACCTATTGTTCTAACTTGCAAGCATGCCACCATTACCCTTATTGAAGGAAAGTTATTGAGGCCGCGAGGGTCATAGTTGATACTGCAACCTTTGATTTTTAAAGTTTTGAGGTTGCCAAAATTTCCAAGTGCACTAGGTAGCTTTGAAGGTGTACCCATAGAAGGACATTGAAGCTTTACTAAACTGCTGAGAGAGGATATTGCATCCAGAAGTGGTGCTTTTAACACAGCATCAATTGTCAATACTTGAAGGTTACAAAGTTTTCTGATATTTAAAGGGGCTTTCTCCAACTTATCACATTTAATAACCAATCTCAACAAATTAGCAAGTAAATCAAGTGATTTCGGGAGTTCCTCAAAGTTAGCACATGCAACACACAAGCTTTGTAAGTTGACAAGATTGCCGGTGCTTTCAGGTAGACATTTGAGAGGAGATCTATAACAATCAAGAATAAAAGTTTGCAGGTTAAAAAGGAGACCAAGGGATTCTGGCAATTTTTTAAGTTCGTGAGAAATAATATGAAGATGGGAAAGATGTTTCAAATGGACGACAGAATCAGAAATCTCTGTCATGCTATCCCATTTCAGTTCCAATACTCTGAGAGCTTCCAAAAACTTCAAATTAAGATCTATGGCTTTTGTACTGTTGATGGAATATTGGTGTTCCAGAGTTCTTGTATGATCTCTTAGATCTAAAGAGAGAGTTCTCAAGCCCTTCAATTTCTTTTGGAGAACTCTATCCACACATGGTGCAAGACCTCTAATATATAAATGGTATACTATTTGAGGAATTTTTGCCTCATCAATATCATGTGTCGGATCAATTTCTATAGAACAATGCTCCCTTTCAGAAATAAATCTAGCGAGGTCATGGATAATATCGTGCAACTTGCATTGTTCTTTTAAATATTCATTAGAAAAATCATCAAGCAACATGCATTGTACTTCAGAATATTCATTAGAAAAATCATCAAAAAAGGACCTCTCTTTTAATTCCTTATAATACTCAGCACCAATTTCTATGAGTGTTTTTTTACCTCTGGGCTCGATGTAACCGTGAGAGATCCATAACTGTATCAACTTCTTCTTCTTTAGTAAGTAATCTTTTGGGTACATTGAGCAAAACAGAAAACATGGCTTAAGATGGACAGGTAGATGAGTATAGCTAATATGAAGTGCTGGGAATATATCATTTGATGGATTTGATTCCCAAAGATCACTTTCTAGAATTTCTCTCCAACTCTCTTCATCTGCTTCATGTCTAAGAAGAGATGCAATGGACTTTATAGCCAATGGCAAACCACCACACTTTCTCATAATCTCTCTCCCCATCTCTATAAAGTGTGTTGGCACGATATAGCTTGTACCGCCAAATGCATAATGCTCAAACAACTGCCATGAAGAACTTTCAGGTAAATAAGGTGGCTTCAAACAAGCAGATGATTGCATGACCTGGGCAACCTTATCATTTCTAGTTGTTACAAGAATTCTCATCAACTTTGCTTTATTAAAAGGGACAAGAAACAACTCCCAAAGACTTCTATTCTCATTCCACACATCATCTAAAACCAGCAGCAAGCTTTTTCCCTTCACAATGTTTGCAAGTTGTTCTTGTAACGGGCTCAACTCACTCGCAATACAATAATCTTTGGTGACTGATTCAATAATTGCTTTGCTGAGTCCCTTGACATCAAATTCTTCAGAGGCACATGTCCACACTTTTAAATCAAAGCACCCGCAAAATCTCTCATTTTTATACACCAACTGTGCAATGGTTGTTTTCCCGAGGCCGCCTTTGCCTATGATTGAAACTAATGAAAAGGGCTTTTCTTGATTTGATAGTATAAGATTGATAACCTTCATTACTTCAACATCTCTGCCCAAAATGCTTGTCTCATCCACCATGTGACCTGCGGGGGGTCGCAAAATTCTGTTGAGACGTCTAGTCCCATCACTCTCTCTCAATTGGAGAGCCTCACGATCCTTGGCTATTTCATCAAATCGGTTTCTTATTTTCTCAAGCCGTTTTACCATGCCATCGGGAATTTGAACAATGCACTGTATGAAAATAAATTGTTACACTACACATTGATAGTAGGTCAAATTTCATGAATTTTTATTAATTTAGTGAAAATCCTAATTGTGGAATCAAGCATATATATATTAGTTGTGCATGCGCAACTGCAGTATTGTACCATGAATAGGTTTGTGCATGCAAAATTGAAATTCTAGTGACAATGAATTGTTATATGGACAATGATACCATACCACAATTTTGCTCCCACAATCCTATGATGAGGTGACATATGGGTGGGGAGGGTTATTTTTGTAAAATTTTGTGGGGCGGAGGTATATTTTTGTAAGATTGTGAGGGTTATTTTTGTAAAATTTTTTCATGGTAGGGTAATTTTGTAAATTTTCTTGGAAATAAAGGATATTCTGTAAAAATTTCTAAAAAGAGGGATATTTTTGTAAATTTTTTCCAAGTGTATTGGGGTGTTCTAGGGGTATTATGTGTGGCAAGTTATATTTATCCTTGTTATATACATACAGTAAACCAACATTCATCAGTTCCAGACTACCAGTACTGTTTCAGTTCTTCTGCCACAGGGATCTTCTTGAAAAAGTTGGCTGGTATGGATTGAAGTCTTCAATTAAGTAATGGTAAACTGGGATATTGGGCATGGTTTTTCTTTCATCTCTAAATTAATAGTCTTTTCGAATCACAACAATTTAAGGGATACCAATTAATTATACGAATATAGGCACTCACATCAATTTGTTCTCTCTTGTGAGAACCAGAGGCCATTCTTGCCTCCACCTGGACACGCGCCACCTCATGCCGGTACTCGCTGAGCAAATCTTCGGCACTGAAAGCGACCTTCTTGAGCTCCTTGAGCCAGAGCTTAACGGAACGGTCTTTGATCTCCCTGTCCTCTGCGTCGTACAGCACGGCCTTAATTCTCTCCAGAGTCCGCATGAGCCTCTTCAGGTCAGCCTCAACAGCACGCCTATCCTTCTTCTCTGAGTCGGGACTGGACAACGGAGGAGACTGCGCATGCGCAGAGGCTCCAATGGTGGGGAGCAATGAGGTGGCTAAAGAGAGCAGGGAGGATACCAAATTCCCTGCCATTTTTGTGCATGCACATGCAGCAGCACAAGCATGCATTCGGTGTTGAAAGTGTGGAATGAGGAAAGTGCGAGTTGAGGAACAAGCAAATAATCAGACAGTAGCACTGCAGTCATTAATTATTGTTAATAACTTAACTTTTCATCTAGTGGATTGATTGCTTTCGGTTGAGTGAGTGACTGAGTGGGGTGGGGAGGGGCTATCACTCATCACTCAGTCATCAGCCACCATGACCATGACAATATCACAAAGAGAAGCAATTGAGCTAACTTCTGGTATAAATGTATAATGAACCCCCCGCGTAATTTTCCCTAATTTATTTTACAAAATTTCTCAAGTTGGTTGGTGAAAGTTGGTCAATAACTACTACCATTCTTGTTTAATCAATTTGTGCATCATTTGTGGCATTAACTAGAATAGTAGAATGCTTCAAATAATATCTTCTAAATATTTTAAGATTTGTTAGAAATAAATAATATATGAATAAATATAAATAAATGAAGGGTGTTTACACCAATGAAGCTTAAATGCTTAAACCACAATTAAATTAATCTATGCTTAATTTGAATCTGTTAGTAAAATATAATTAATTATTATAATTTATTTTATGATTTTGGTTTAAATAATTAATTTCTCATTTAGTCTTAATTTTACGAGTATAAAATAGTATTTACAGAATAAATAATAAATGATTGTTTATTTGAAGGTTTTAAGGGATGTGGGCTGGCCACCTACGTCCTCATTAATCATTTAATTAATTGAACGTGATTTAAAGATTGAACCGTTGTATAAGTTTTGATGGTAGTAGCAAAGCACAACGGTACAATATAATTTAGCCGTTTGAGAATTTATTACAACTAAGCTGTAACTCGGACTTCGCCTCAAAAAGTGGTATCAAATTAAATAACTAAGAATTTTATAAATTTTTAAATATTTATATTAAACAAAATAAATAAAAAACTTGTAAATTTTTTATGTAAGTAGTAGTAATAATAATACAATAATTTATAAATAAGAACATATATAAATGTTAGACTATTTTAAGGGTTAAAATTTGTTTTAGACATGTTATATTCATCTTATTTAACGAGGAAAAAAAATCACAAGCCATTGGATCAAAGTAGATGAAGAGTTTCAAACAAAATCAATGGTTAATAATAGTGATGATGAGGTATAGTTGAGGTGCTTGGAAATCTACCCCTCTTTATGGAGTATAGAAAGTACATATAGAGTATTAGAGAGAATACAAAATAGAAAATGAGATGCACACAATATTTCACAATATTATAGACAAGAATATAAAAGATAAATAAAGAATGATTCACTTGAGCTATTGTTGCAATCAAATTCGGATTTGCTTCTTATGTGGGGTGCATCGCATCAATGGGGACAGGGTCGAAGTATCTTAGGAGGAGATTGCCATGAGTCCACTGCACCATGTGTGGCAAATACTTCTCTAAAGTTAGTACTCGTATTATTACGGGTACGCTTCGATGCTCAACTATGGATCGATTATCTTCGACTATAAATGGATGATGCTAATTAGAAGATTATGTAGCCGACGAGTTCTTCAAATCATTGTTTGATCTTTCTAATTTTATTTATTTATTTGATTAATTTTATTTAATTAGGCTTAATATTTTCTAACAGAATCAACCTGTGTCATTTGTGCGTATTAGATATCCAAAACTAACTAATATCTTCAAATAATCGAACTAGGAAAATGTTGTGGAGATATCACAATCAATACCAAAATGAACACCAAATAAAAACTCTATAAAGTTAATCTAACATTAATCTGAAACATACTGCAATTAAAATGAAACATCTATAAAATTAATCTCTGAAACTTAATGAGATTAAAATGAAACACAAATCATATTAATTTTTTTGTTGTCTTTTCACTTCATCTTGCTTCCACATACATGTTCTCTTAGCAACTTTAGGGATTTAATAGTGATTCAAGTAGATGACTTAATTTACGATTTGTGTTATTCAACTTAAAATACCAAAACGTTTCAAGTTAATACATTAATTGTTTCAAGATAACTTGTTAATGTTTCAATTTAGATATATTTTACATTACAACGTGGTATTTGTTTTGGACCTTTGGTATCTGTACATCTAGATTGATCAAACTAATTGATAGAATTTGTTGTATAGATATATTTTATGTGTATACAAAATATTATGTCATTTTGATTTTATTTATATGTGCATCAAGCATTAAGAATAATCAACCGTTCAAATTTCATAAAACGACATTAATTTTTAATATTGAATGATTTAGAATATATCATATTTGTCAGCGCGTATAACTAACATGTATAAATAATGAAATTGTAATAGTAACCATCGTTCTCTCTGTTGGGTTCATTCTCCCAGTTCTTTCGACTTGGAAGGCTGTTTCCTCCTAGCTCTCAGCAGTCAAAAACCTCACTGATGGCTACTCATTTCGTGCTTAACACCGGCGCCAAGATCCCGTCGGTAGGTCTGGGCACCTGGCAAGCGGAGCCCGGCGTCGTCGGGGAGGCCGTTCTAACCGCTGTCAAGGTCTCCGAATTCTCTTAACCTCTCTAATCAATTCTTACTGCGAATCGATTGTCATTTGTCAACGAATTTTAATTTTCTTGTACTCGGACAAAGAATGCCAACCTTATTGTCGAGCTTTTGACGAATTTATTTAATCCGGACCTGTGAACTTCTTCGTTTACTAGTTACTACAATGAAAATCCCATTTTGGAGTGCTTATCCTTTGTAGCTCTACATCGTGTAGCGCAGGATGTGAACCATTGGATCATCTCGAGATTCGAGCTGGCACAGATCTCGAGATGATCTAACGGTTCACATCCTGCGCTACACAATGCAGCGCTACAGAGGATATGAAATCATGATTTTGGGCATTGCATTTGCTTAATTAGATTGGAGTGCAATTAGTTTCAGCGCACACGTCTCACGTGTTTCGTTTCTGGTCATTTTCCTGGACCATTTTTCATATTTTTTTAAGGATAAAGATGTTACGCCCTTGACATTGCCTCCCAACTATACGATGTGTTGGCAGATTGCTGCCCATTTAGAACGTTTTGTAAACTGGTATCTTAAGTTGACAGTTTTGCAAGTTTGTAAACTGTCTTTTAGAATGTTTATAACGTTTTGTAAACTGTCTTTTTGTCCTTTAGAACATTTAGAACGTTTTGTAAACTGTCTATTTCTTCCCAAAATTCATTTAAAACGTTTTGTAAGTTGCACATCTCTTCCTAAAATTCATTTAGAACGTTTTTTATACTGTCTATCTCTTCTCAAAATTTATTTAGAACGTTTTGAAATCTATCTTTTAGAAATGTCAGAACATCAATAATAGGGGCAACATGTGAGGCGCCCTTTCACTACCTTTTTTTAAACAAAGATTCCTTCTTGACTTTTAGTGGCAGTGGGACCATGACGTGTCAATTTATTTTATATATTATTGTTTTGGGCAATTCATGGAGTGTCGATAAGTTTGGTAAAAATAATTGAGGGCTTGTTTTATTATGAGAAACATGTCGCATCCATACGTCATTAACATACACATTTTTGTAACGGAATCCGATTTTGTAACTTCATAACTATCCATACGTCATAAACATACACATTTTGTAATGGATACATCCGATTTTATAACTTTTATAGATATCTAATTGTCTATTCTATAAACGGTAGGTCGATCAAGTTTTAGATGTACGAAAAAGTTAGGCGATGGGATCAAGTGAGTACCATTTGTAACAAAAACAGTCACAAAAAGTGACTATGGATGTCCATAGCGTGGACCCAAAATGTTTCCCAAAAATTATTATTCCATTAAAGAAAAAAGGGAGCATTGTAACTGCAATTTTTACAGTCAGCCTACCTGTTTAACTTCCATCTTTTTCTTAGCCTGATGCTGAGCATTTAGGATCCGAAATCTCCACTGCCATCTATCCGATTGCTGTAATTAGATTATACTAACTGGGATTTCTAAATTGTTGTGAATTTTCTTGCTTTTGGAGGAAGGCTGAACCCTTATGAGAGCACTGATCATGTCTGTACATGTTGGCATTTCTTTTTCTAGATTTTCCGGTGTTTAATTGATGTAATGCTTGCATAGTATATGAATCAAATCATGATTGGCCTATGAATGTTATTACGATAGTAAATAAGCTGGTAAATGGATGCTTTAATTTTCCGGTTAGAGGATATGTTGATATGACCTTAACATCAGCTAGCTAATTATATATTTCGTCTTAATGCAGGCTGGGTACCGTCATATTGATTGCGCTAGTATATACAAAAATGAGGAGGAGGTAATTCATAATGTCCTTTCTATAAGAAATTCCAACCCCTCTTCTTTATGTGAAATAAAGAACTAATTTATAGTACTGTTTTTTTGAACTGATTTAGATAGGGGCTTCTCTTCAGAAGCTGTTTGATGATGGTGTAGTAAAGCGTGAAGATCTCTTCATAACCTCCAAACTATGGTTAACTTGTTTTCTTTCTTCTGTCATACAAGATTTAGAGCTAATTTTTATCCTGACATGAAGAAAATTTGTTAGCATTGTTTTGCTTAGATATACTTGTTAAAATGTACAGGTGTAGTGACCATGCACCAGAAGATGTGCCACAGGCGTTGAATAAAACTCTGACAGATTTGAGGCTTGATTATGTTGACCTATATCTTGTATGTTTCTGAAACCCTATAGTTCTTAAAAAAAAGGAAAGAAAAAATAGAAAGTAAAGGACCATACAATTTTATGTTCTTGACGGCTGGCTATTATATCTGTAAAATTTGTTAGAATATTTTTCAAGTGCATATAAAGTGTACAGTCGTCCTGTTAACTATTTAGCTAAATCTAGTATCACTTAGCACAAGTTCTGGTAGCAATCAAAACCCCTAATCAGTCTTAAGTCTTAACTGATAACTGGAACCAACTACAGAAAAAACAACAGGCTGATCACATGGCCAGTGGTTCAATGTCGTACCTCTGATGCCAGTAACCTACGGGAGTCGTGTTTGATTTGTATCATAAACTCCCAATTCATCAAGAGATGCTTTGCCTATATATATTAATCAAGTAAAAAAAGAAAGCTTTTCGATTAATCTAGCTATCGATTATGTTTTTGATCCATTTGATTGAATACTTTATCAGACCATAACATTTTTTCTATTAATGAAGATCCACTGGCCATTTCGTGTAAAGAAGGGCACTACCAACATCCCAGAGAACTTTGTGAACCCAGATATACCTGCTACATGGGGGGCAATGGAAAAACTGTATGATTCCGGCAAAGCCCGTGCAATTGGTGTGAGCAACTTTTCATCCAAGAAGCTGGAGGATTTGCTATCGGTAGCACGAGTCCCGCCAGCTGCTGTCCAGGTTGAGTGCCACCCTGCCTGGCAACAGAAGAAGCTACATTCGCTGTGCGAATCCAAGGGCATTCATCTCTCAGTAAGTTGCTTTTATGTGGTACTGTATTTTTCTCAATATCTTTTTTTTTTTATTTTTTTATATATTTTGCATTTTAACCCAGATCATGTAGTGAAACCCCACTCAAGAATCTTGAGATGACCTATCTTACATTGAAAGAATTGTTATGTCGATTGGCATTTATCTGCAGCAGTATTGATGATGTCTTTGGTGCATGAGCTGTACCATATATAACCCTAGAATTTTGCCCTTATTGCTTTAGTACCAACTTTAGTATGTTTTCTGGTCACTTAGGTTCTAATTGGATGTGTTTGGTGGGTCACTATATTCAAATTAAATTATAAAAGTCATGCTATTGTTATAAATGTGAAGAGTCAAATTAGTAAGAAGAAACATATTATGCTATCAGTACTTCTTTCAAGGTAGGATGCTATAAGAATTTTCTAAGTTTTTTTCTCAAGAAAAAGAAAAAAAAAAAACTTTCTAAGTTGCACTTGATTAATTATGACATAACTCATACGAAGGAATTTTAAGGTTATCGAGTTTCTTAATGTTTGCTAGCTCTTCATACAATCGCTTATTTCTTAATGTTAATGGAATTTGAATAGGCATACTCCCCACTTGGTTCTCCCGGGACAACATGGATGAAGAACAATAATATTCTTGAGCACCCAATTATTGCCTCAGTTGCCAAGAAATTAGGAAGAACGCCAGCACAAGTTGCCCTATGCTGGGGGATACAATCAGGCCACAGCGTGCTACCGAAGAGCACAAACGAAACAAGGATCAAGCAGAATTTGGACCTCTTTGGTTGGTCCATTCCTGATGACCTCTTTGCAGAATTCTCCAAATTTGAACAGGTGAGATTTCTAACCGAAAGTTCTATGCTTTGATTTTTGTTATTTTAAAATATTTATTTCTGAAAAAATAGTACAACATCTTATATTTTTTTTCAATAAAAATAACAGCCTTCCCCCTTTTTTTTTTTGAAATTCAGGTTAGGTTGCTTAGGGGAGAGTTCATGACTGGTCCAGAAGGTATCTACAAGACTGTTGAAGACCTTTGGGATGGCGAAATATGAGACACATTTCTTTTATCAAACTACAGATAATCTGTGGTTTCAGAATAGTTTTATGAATACTGAAGTTGTGGCAAACTGACAATGATAAATATTGCTCTTTTGCTTTGTTTGGTTAAGCGTCTGTAGAAGAGTTGAGTTTATCCATGGACGTATATTTATGTGGTCGCTGTTTATCATGTTCTGAAGAATTGAGTTTTGCTTTCCATGGGATTAGTTTTTGTAAATTCACAGATCTCCGTCAATTAGTTCATTATGGCATTTCATAGTGATTAGTGAGATATATAATTGCATTGCAACATGTAACAATTGTTATCTATTAACACGTACATGCTCCATTATAATATAATTATATAATAATAATCGTTGCCTCTTCCGAGATTAGTTTCATCGGGACACCCTCAAAATATTTTAGATTTTAGGGACACTTCTTTTGTCACTTCCTTTGTGACAAGTTTTTCAGAATTTTTCAAAGTTAAAGTTATAAATATTATTTTCACCAAAAGTATCAAATAAAAATGTTAAATGTTTATAAAACTTGAATAATTAGTTAAAGGTAGGTGTTAAAGCAACTTTGAGGATGCCAAAGTAGCTCCCACTTTCATCATCCTCTAATTTATTATTGAGGAGGGATCTATTGACAATAGAACTTTTCAAAATTTTGATAAAAATCATTTAAAATTCTCAAAAATATAAAAAAAATTACGAAAAATATTGCTTAAATTATAGATTGATTATGTTTTTTATTATATTTAATTTAAGTGACGTTTGATAGTTCGTTAAAGATCCGTTAAATTACAACTGTTAAAAGGTATACAAAATTTTGATAAGCCATCAAACGATGTTCTAATTGATTGAATCTTGAAACATTATCAATCTACAAATTAAGTAATGCATCCATAATTTTTTTTTTAAAGATTTTTTATGAATTTTTAAAAATTTTAAAATATTTAATTGTTAATAACTTAAATATTGTGAAAAAAATAAGGATGGTCAACGATCCCTCCCCTTTATTCTTACCCAGTTACTTACCCCGAGTGCTCATCCTTTGTAGCGCTGCATTGCGTAGCGCAAGATGTGAACCGTTAGATCATCTCGAGATTCGAGCCGGCACAGATCTCGGGATAATCTACGGTTCATATCCTGCGCTACACAATGCAGCGCTACTTACATAGGATAATTAGGGGTTTGCCTACCGGCTTTGTTCAAAAAAATAAAAAATCACTAACTACTGACTAGTGAGCAATCAATCAGAGATGGCAATGGCATGTCACGATCACGATTCCTACTTCGCGCTCAACACCGGCGCCAAGATCCCGTCGGTGGGCCTCGGCACTTGGCAGATCGCGCCTGAGTTAGTACAAGACGCCGTTTTTGCCGCCGTCAAGGTCTTCTCTCCCTTTCTTGCCCTTTCACTCGGTCCTTCACAGTTCACACAGACCACTGCGCACTCACTGATCAGTACCTCAGTAGTCAGAACAGATTTGTCACGTTTTGATATCTGCTATATACTGAAAGGATAAATGAAATAAACTGATACATTGCATTGTAGATAGTTGAACGAAGAGTGGAATACTTCTTGCCTTCAAATTGTTAGCTTTTAGAAGAACAAAAAATAGCCGAAGAGCTTTCGTGATTTAAAAAGAATGTGATGATTTTGTTTGAGAATAGTGTACTTGCGGTATGGTTAAATAAAAATTTGCAAAATTATTAAACCGATGAAGTTAAAGAACCTGTACATAACACAGCCTCGCATTTCTAAATTTATTCCTTTCTTATTAATCAATATGTGTTGATATGATTAAATGAATCTTCTTCTTATATTGAGATGTTTGATCATAAATTTTTCTGTTTTACATAGGCTGGCTACCGACACATTGATTGTGCTAGTATATACCAAAATGAGAAAGAGGTAAATTTTATTGTCAACAATGAGTCATTATTTCTCTCCTTTGTGATTTCAAAGGTAAATGTTAAATTCTTTTGTAATTTAACAAACAATAAGTGTTAACTTTTCAGATTGGAGCTGCTCTGAAGAAACTGTTTGACGAGGGTGTAGTCAAGCGTGAAGATCTGTTCATCACCTCAAAACTATGGTAAGCAATTCAACGATACCAGAGAAAAAATGTAATGAAAATATACTAGAGAAATTACATCTGAAATGCATAGATGATCCTGTTGCACGTGCTTGCTCAAGTTTGGTTTGATGTATGCAGGAATGATCACCATGCTCCAGAAGATGTCCCAGAGGCCCTTGATCAAACTCTATCTGATTTGCAACTTGGTTATGTTGATCTCTACCTTGTACGTATCTAAATTCTTACTTTGTAAAGCAATAGAAAAAGAAAACTAGTCATCGCAGTTCTTGAATCAAAGGATATTGTTGAAATTATATTTCCTTTAAAGACCATCTAAGTAATTTAATGCTTTCAAGTACAGATTCATTGGCCATGTCGGATCAAGAAGGGGACCAAAACCAGCCCAGAAAATTACCTTGTCCCAGATATACCAGCCACATGGAAGGCCATGGAGAAGCTCTATGATTCAGGCAAAGCTCGTGCAATTGGTGTGAGCAATTTCTCTTGCAAGAAGTTACAGGATTTACTTGCTGTGGCACAGGTCCCACCGGCGGTTAACCAAGTAGAGTGCCACCCATATTGGCAGCAACCCCAGCTGCACTCCTTTTGCCAATCCAAGGGCATCCATCTATCTGTAAGTTAATGCTAAGAATTTTACTTTAATTTGGGATGGCCTTTCAGTATTGCTCTTTATTTTCTTCTTTTTATTATTTTTTTTCTTTTGAAGTAGCAGTACTGCCCTTTTCATGTGTCCTTTACATTTAATGACTTGACAAGTTGAGAGACACAATAAAAATAAAGTCCATCCATAACAATTATTCAAGGTGTCAGTATATATTTGTTATGAACTTTCCTAGTGGAATACTCTTAGGCTGCTGTAATAATGCTTAAATCAATGCAACAATGTCACGGGAGTACAAAAAATAGTAAATAAAAACAGAAGCATGTGCTGTGACAAACATCATCTGAGTGCAGACGTTAGAGCTTGTCCTTATATCAGTCAGTAAAGTAATTATTCAAGATAATACGTTTCTCTCAGTATTAATATTGGCTAATTCTGCTATGAATCGGATGAAATATGGGCCATTTAGTTTTCAGAATCTGATGGTCGTGATATATTTTTTTTGATACAATTTAAGAGACATGTTTGATAAGAACCGCTCAATTCAAAATAAAAGGTTGCTTAGCCGATCCATAACAGAACCACTCATTAATATTTATTTAGTATTAATAAGTGCTTCGTTGGTAGGCTTGCTAACCTGTTAGTTTTTTTTGAAACTATTTTTTTAAGAGTGTCGGATCCCGCGGTGCTCATTCTAGCTATTTCCAATGGTTTTCTTGACAGGCATTTTCTCCCCTAGGTTCTCCTGGTACAAAATGGTTAGAAGGTAACAACATTCTTGAGCACCCAAGTATTGTTTCAATAGCAGAGAAATTAGGCAAAACTCCTGCACAAATTGCCTTGCGCTGGGGGATTCAATACGGTCACAGTGTACTTCCCAAGAGCACAAGTGAAGCAAGGATCAAGCAGAATATTGATGTCTTTGGTTGGTCTATCCCTGATGATATCTTCTCTGAAATATCTCAAATTCAACAGGCAAGTCAAACACTTATCTTTTCTTGTTTTCCTCTTCCAATTATTACCCATGTTTGTTGATTTTTTTAAGGTATGATACCAAAAATAGTGCAAGCCATAATGAAGAATATCTGATAGGATGTTTAATACTCTTATGATAATGAACTTGTCAAGCTGCAATGCTCTTATCTTACCAATTGTGATCCGAACCTGGTTTTTTTATGTACTATGTAGATTTATGACGATAGTTTTTGTAATTGTTTGTGACATGCAGCGGAGATTGGTACTGGGGAATGCATTTATAGGCCCGCAAAGTGTATACAAGACACCATATGACCTCTGGGATGGGGAAATCTAGAGTTGTTCAAAATCAGAGGATATGGTAATTCATATCTTTGGAAAAATAATCGGCCGTTAATTGTGGATTATGGACATGTAGAGTACCTTTTCTATATGAAATTGCCAGGCTAATGAGCTACTTGGCTGCTAGAAGTTTCACTGAGGGCTTTACAAACCTGTTGAGCACTTTGAGTGGTATCTTAGTTTTGTGCTGTATCACAGAAACAGTAGAACTGTTCGTACAAAAGAACAAGTATTTCCTAAGGGCCATTTATTCTATATATTGCAGGTGTATGTGTCGAGATCCTTTTTTTTTTTTTTTTTCTCTCTTTTTAAAATTATTTTGTTACTTCTAGTTCTAGCTTTGGACAATTGATTTCTTTGAGGGGTAGGTAAGATCTTTATATAGCGTCTGCATATATTTCTCATCGATGCAAGTCAGCGCATGTTTTTTTCCCCCCTTTTTCCCTTTTTTCTCCCTTTTTTCTGGTACATCCGAAAGAGCCGTTTCTTTTCGAGGCATAAAGGTTCATAAATCTCATTAGAAAATGACGTAATAATCATTTTGTGCAAATAATATCTGTAAGGTCCAAATAAATTAGAATGTGTCAGATTATTTATTATCTTTTGAATATTTAGAATGCAAGTCAGCACATGTTTTATTCCCTTTTAAGCCTATTTTGTCCAATTCTTAATGTATTTTTTGGGCTTTTTAAATGCCTCTTAGGTTATTCTCAGAGACAAATGCAAATTAATTGAGTCAAGACAAAAATGAGTGACCCATGAGATGTACTCATGTACCCTATTTTTTTACTTTATATATCTCTCATTTTTACAAGCTATATATTGAGCCATCAGTCTCAGTCAGATTGTAAATTATTTTATTTACTATCATTGAAAACTGAAAACAGCAAGTAACGACGACTTTTTTTTTTTGATGAAGGCATGAAGCAGGCGGTCCTGCTTTTATATTGATTGAAAAAAGATATGTACAAGAAGTAACGACGACTTTATTAATTAATTAATTAACAACTAGGCTAGTAAACTGTAAGCTAGTTTCATCTCCCTCTAATTCGGTCTTACTTTCTTAATCCTTCTCTTCTCTCTTCCATGGTCAATCACCATTCACCAACAAGCAATTAGTTAGTGATGGCATGTCATGACTCTTATTTCACACTCAATACCGGTGCCAGGATCCCATCGGTCGGCCTCGGTACCGGCCAAGCCGCGCCTGGTTTAGTAGGAGACGCTGTTTTCACCGCCGTCAAGGTCTCTCTATATATTTCTTTCTCTCTTTCTCATGCCCACACAACAAACTGTTGTCAACAAATATCAGGTTTTCATCTACTGCATTAGCAAAGTTTTCTACTTTAGAACCTCTGCAACCCTCTATTGCTTTCATTTGCAAATCCTCATCCTGCACAATGTCAACTCAGAATAATAATAAGATAGCCAAAGAACTTTCATAATTAACAAAAATGTGATAGTTTTTTGATAGTAGGGTACTTGCTCCAGTTGCCAACTTAGTTTTATAACTTGCGGTATGGTTAAATAACATTGCCTCGCAATCTCGCATTACTAAATTTACTCATTTCTTATCAACTAACATGTGTGGATATACCTAGAAGAATTTTCTACCTATATTTAGATTTTTAATTATAAAATTCCCAATTTTTTTTGTGCTACGTAGGCTGGCTACCGACATATTGATTGTGCTAGTTCATACCGAAATGAAAAAGAGGTAAATTTTATTGTTAACAGTAAGTCGTCACTATTTCACTCCTTAGTGTTTTTAGTGCTAAATGTTAACTTCTTTTTTAATTAACAATAAGTGTTAACTTTTCAGATTGGAGCTGCTCTGAAGAAACTGTTTGATGAGGGCGTAGTCAAGCGTGAAGATCTGTTCATCACCTCTAAACTATGGTAAACATTTTATAGGAGTATTGGAGTACAATTTGAATGAAAACGTACAAAAGAAACCTAATCTGAAATATGGTAAACATTTTAAGATCTTGTCACATATGCTTGCTCAAGTTTGAATTGATGTATGCAGGAATGATAAACATGATCCAGAAGATGTGCCGGAGGCCCTTGATCAAACTCTATCCGATTTGCAACTTGGTTATGTTGATCTCTACCTTGTGCGTATCTAAATTCTTACTTTGTAATGCAATAGAATAAAGAAAATCGGTCATTGTAGTCCTTGGATCAAAGGATATTCATTCGATATATATTTCTTTAATTTCAAATAAAGATTCACTGGCCACGTCGGATCAAGAAGGGGACCGAAACCAGCCGAGAAGTTTACATCGACCCAGATATACCAGCCACATGGAGGGCCATGGAGAAGCTCTATGATTCAGGCAAAGCTCGTGCAATTGGCGTGAGCAACTTCTCTTGCAAGAAGTTAGAGGATTTACTGGCTATTGCACGAGTTCCACCAGCGGCTGACCAGGTCGAGTGCCACCCATATTGGCAGCAAACCCGGCTCCACTCCTTTTGCCAATCCAAGGGCATCCATCTATCTGTAAGTAAATGCCAAGAATTTTACTTTAATTAGGACGGCGTTTCAGGAGTGTTCTTTCTATGTTTCCTTTTCATTTAACCACTTGATATATAAGTTGAGAGATACAATAAAAAAATAAAGTTCATCCACAACAATTATTCAAGATGTCAGTATATATTTCTTGTGACATTTTTCTCATTGAGTACTGTTTAGTGATGGTGTCATGGGAATACAAAAGATAATCCAAGTAAATAAAAAAACAGAAGCATGTGGTGTGACAAACACCTTCTGTGTGCAAATCTTAGAGTTTCTCCTTATATCAGTCAGCGAAATAATCATCGAGAAAATATGTTTCACTCAGTACCAGTATTTATTTAAAGTGTCTGATATCTCAGTGCTCATTCTAGCTGTTCAACTAGATTGGTTTTCTTGACAGGGATTTTTCCCCCTAGGTTCTCCTGGGACAAAATGGTTAGAGGGTAACAACGTTCTCGAGCACCCGATTATTGTTTCAATTGCAGAGAAATTAGGCAAAACGCCTGCACAAGTTGCCTTGCGCTGGGGGATTCAATATGGTCACAGTGTACTTCCCAAAAGCATGAATGAAGCAAGGATCAAGCAGAACATCGATGTCTTCGGTTGGTCCATCCCTAATGACCTCTTTTCCGAAATCTCTCGAGTTCAACAGGCAAGTCATATATTTATTTTTTTCGTGAATTCTTCTGCCAATTATTATAAGAAATAGTCCATGATATCATGAAAAATAACTGATATGATTTTTGATACTCATATGACAATGAAATTGTCAATCTGCATTGCTCTTATATTACAAATTGACCCAAATCTGATTTGGTTACACATTTTAGAGGAAACCAATTCATAACCTAGATTTATGATGATAACTTTTGTAATTGTTTGTGACATGCAGAGGAGATTGCTATTGGGCAATGCATTTCTAGGGCCACACCAGACAGCATATGACCTCTGGGATGGGGAAATCTGATCAAGTTGCTCTAAATCAGGGGATCAGATAATTTATTCCTTTGTAAAAATATGGCTATTTATATGGATTCTGGATATGTACAAATATCTTTGTTATTTGAAAGGCTAATAATATGCTATTTGGCTATCAGAACTCAGAAGTTTCAATAGAGGGCTTTAGAGACCTGTTGGGGCACTTCAGTCATATTTTAGTTTGGATTTTTATCCGCTGCCATAGTTTGTGATGGCAGCGTGCTGCCATAGTCTCTATGGCAAATGGGTCCCCCAAAAAACTTTTCTATCATCCAAAAAATCTGATCCGTCCAAACTAATTTGGACTGTCCAAATTTACTATGGCAGCACCCTGCCATCACAATAATGGCAGCAGATTCTGACTCATTTTAGTTTTTTGTTGTATCTTAGAAACAGTGAGAATTGTTTGAACAGAAAGAATGGATTTTTCCAAATTTCTTTGAAAATTCTTTTGTTAATTTGGGTAGTTGATATCTTTGAAGTATCTCTAAGGTAATTTGAACAGGATATCTTTGAAGTATCTAATGTATTCTATATATGTTTTTAATAATGTCATTTATATGAATTAAATAAAAAAAATTATATGCTTTATATAATGTCTTTAGAAAAGAGGAGGGATCCCTTGACAATGCTTATCTTGACAATCTTGACAGTGGGGATTTTGAAAAATTGTAAAAATAGTTAAAAATTCTAAAAAATAGAAAAAAGTTTATAGAGATATTGATTAACTTTTAGATTGATTATGTTTCAAATTATATTCAATTTAAGTGACGTTTGATAACTCTTTAAAGCTCACTAAATTTCAACTGTTAAAAAATGTATAAAATTTTGATAAACCATCAAATAATGTTCAAATTGATTGAAATTTGAAATACGGTTAATCTATAAGTAAAAGAATGCATCCATAAAAGTTTTTTATTTTTAGGATTTTTTATGAATTATTATAAATTTTTCAAAAACACAATTGTCAAAATTGTTATTATAAGCATTGTCAATGGATCCCTCCTCTTTAGAAAATTACCGGAACTAGAAAGGAAGTAAAGACGGAATACCCTCCATTTGAGTTTGTCCTTTTTTTTCATGAGGATAAGGTTGAAGTCCCTCCTTTCAATTATATATATATTTAATAAACTCAATATTGCATGTTACAAAACATTCCGAAAGAAAAAAAATAAAAAAAAGCTTTTATATGTTTTTCTTCTTTTCTTTGAGAAAAAATAAAATAAAATCAGGAGTTTATAGACAAAAAAATCATAGTCCCTCTTTAATACATGGGACGTTCCAAAAATTTATAACAATTTATAAAAAAATCTAAAAATGTAAAAAGTTTATGGATACATTATTTAACTTGTAAATGGAGAGTGTTTCAAACTTTAATCAATTTGAATATTGTTTAATGGCTTTTCAAAATTTTGTGTACTCTGTAACGGTTGTTATTTTATAAGAAAGATGAGAGTACTTTGTAACGGTTATTATTTAATAGATCTTTGAATAACTATCAAACGTCGCTTAAATTAAATATAATCGAAAATATAATCAATCTATAAATTGAGCAATACTTCCGTAAACATTTTTCTATCTTTAAAAATTTTTAATGATTTTCTTTTTTAGAATTTTGAAAAAAAATCCTATTGTCAAAATAAGCATCGTAAATGGTAATGGATCCCTCCTCTTAACAAATTATCTTGTAAGATGACAATTAAGATTTAACAACTACTAGAAGTTAAAATGATCACAAAAGAATAAAAAGATGAGGGGACTATTGGATAAATTAAGAAATAAATAAATAATGGCCGTCCATCCGTCCATCACACTCGAATCTATACGGTCAGAAGTCATAAATAAATAGTGTTTGTCGAATCGAATCCAATCCGTTGGCCTACTGGACTGGACAGCTTAGCTCACAGCTCACTGTCCAAGTGTCCCGTATCATCTCTCTTCTCTTATTCTTCCTTCTCGAAGCTCGTCTTCGATCAATATGGCGAAGGCCTTCGTACTGAACACCGGAGCGAAGATCCCGTCCGTCGCGCTCGGCACTTACAGCCGCTACAAGGAAGACTTCGCCGACTCCGTCACCCGAGCCGTCAAGGTCTTCATTCATTCATTCATTTCCCTTCTTATCATCATAACAGTATATCATAAATAAACTACTAAACTGAAGTAATCCTATTGTAAGGCCTTTAAGATGTTCTATTGTAACGTGACAGGCTGGTTACCGGCATATCGATTGCGCGCAATTGTACAACAATCAGAAGGAGGTACTGCTCTCTTTCCACACTGCTCATTCAATTAATTTATTTGTCACTAATTGATAGCATAAAGTTGCAATTAAAGTGAGATTCATGGATAATTTGAAGGGAAAAAAAGTGAATTTTATTGATTGAGTAACAATTGGGAACAGGTAATTGTCGGGGATTCAGTCACTCTTTAAGCCATTAATAAGACTGGTGCAACAGTAATGTATAATCACCCTGCCTTAAATTCATGGGCTTATTTATAATTAAGGACTGATACGGCCTATCTGAGGCGGCAGGCTGCACCCTGGGAACTTAGTCGCATCAAGGACAAGATAGCCATTATGAAAACTATCAAAATATAGTAATACAATCAGCAGAACTTTTTTTTTTTTTTTTTATTTCTCTCATTCTTGAGCATGATGCCCTTCATATGAATTGGCCATGGAACTGTTTTTC
The DNA here is from genome assembly GCA_030179965.1 of Cyperus esculentus. Taxonomy (NCBI): domain Eukaryota; kingdom Viridiplantae; phylum Streptophyta; class Magnoliopsida; order Poales; family Cyperaceae; genus Cyperus; species Cyperus esculentus. The sequence continues at coordinate 5,094,770 of JASGLE010000007.1, read as the reverse complement.
TCTTTCTAAAGCTGACTGCATATGAATGCATCTTGCTGCACCAATTATGAAAGGATCTATAATTGATTTGAAACTTGAAAGTATCATCTGGATCTGTGTTCTTGAGCATAATACTGAAGTTTTGCTTCTCTGCAACTGTTCGTTTACTTGTTATATAGATTGGCGTTGCACTAAAGAGTCTAGTTGAAGACGGTGTTGTCAAGCGTGAAGATTTGTTTATCACATCAAAGCTATGGTATGGTATTTTATTTAAGAAAAAATTTAAAAAAGTATTTTGCACTTATATCTTTAGCTAAGGCGTTATCTCTATTGCCTAAAGTTGGAGGGAATTTTCAGGATTACTCATCTTTCACCAGAGGATGCACCTGTTGCGCTTGATGAGACCTTGAAGGATCTGCAATTAGATTATGTAGACCTTTATCTGGTAAGTTCATTAGATGCTTCAAATATCACCTGTAGTGTACCAATTTGTTATGTTATAAGCTGTGGTACCTGGTACAATTCAAGGATGTTTCAGTTATTAGTATATTATTCTTGTCCTGTGATTTCTTCTTTAATTGGTATTGTTGTTGCTACTGGTACACAGACTACTGCAATATGGTGGTAAAGAGATCTTGCTAGTATTGCTTTGGCCATATTTGTAAAGGAGAACTATCTTAATGCAATTATAATTAAAAAAAGCAGCAACAACAAAGCTTTTTAGTTCCAAATAAGTTGGGTTATGATGAAAATGAAACCCAACCAGAGTCGAGAAAAAACCAAGGTAGATGATGGATATAATATAACATTTGTAGTGGCTAATAATAATAACAATACTTTTAAATGCAACTACAATGATGTAGAACTTTTTCTTTGAATCATAGACCATGCCATACAGATGGATAATTGTGTATTTACCATATAATGAAGATTCATTGGCCATTTCGGGTCAAGAAAGAAGGCAGCATCACCCCAGAAAATTTTCTCCTACCTGATATACCCGCAACATGGCGAGCAATGGAGCATCTGTACGATTCTGGCAAAGCACGTGCAATTGGTGTAAGCAATTTCTCTTGCAAGAAATTGGGAGATCTACTTGAAGTCGCACGGGTCCCACCTGCTGTCAACCAAGTGGAATGCCATCCGCGCTGGCAACAGAGAAAGCTGCATGGGTTTTGTCAGTCAAAAGGTGTTCACGTAACTGTAAGTTCACCTTTATATCCAAGGATTGGTCACCCCAACTAAGATGCGAAAGATCTCAGATTTCCACTGCATAATATCCCATACAAGTGCTTTTGCATAATATGATGGACTCAATTTGGGTTTCATCTCTCACCTACCCTGACTTGTTTGGGACCAAAGGCTTTCTTGTTGATGTTTTGTTATCAAAATTTTGTTTAATTACCTAATTTTTTTTTTTTGTCATTTACATTTCATAATTCCGTTGCCAAAGGCATATGGTCCTTTAGGTAGGCCAGCATATGCAGGCAACAATGCGGTGCTTTCTGACCCAATTGTGCAAATGGTTGCTGAGAAACTGGGTAAAACACCGGCACAAGTTGTTCTTCGTTGGGGTCTCCAGATGGGCCATACTGTAATTCCCAAGAGCAAGAACGAGGCCAGGATGAAAGAAAACCTAGATATCTTTGATTGGTCTATACCTGAAGATCTAATTTCCAAGTTTTCTGGAATTGAACAGGCAAGCTCAGTTTATCATTTTTCCGTATTTGTAATTCAAGCAAATTATATGCATGTCACTGAAAATAGAGCATCTTTTCTAACAGTTCGTCTTTACATATTCTGATACTTCTCAAGCAATAATGGAGCATTTTTTTTTTTTTTATTTTGACAGAATGTATATGAGATTGTTTTGGGGCTTCACAGAAAATTAACTTTTTTTTTGTTGTCAGAACTATAAAAGGAGGTCTTTATGATTTCTGAGAGTTTGAATTTGTCATTGTCAGGTTAAGCTAGTGCGTGGGGAATCATTCATCCACCAGCAAAGCATATATAAGAGTTTAGAAGATCTCTGGGATGGAGAAATATAACACAGATATTATGAAATCCTTTTCATTAATTTTTTTTTTTTTTTTTTACTTGTGTACAATCATAATTTATGGACAATCTATTTTTTGGAGAGCAATTGTACTGTGAAGTTTGAGATTCCAGCTCAAACATTTTGTACCAGCAATCTTGATACGGATAATCTGTTACTGTTGTTGATAGAGACACTGATGGGACCTAGAAATGTTGCTTTCTTCTCAGTTCTCAGTACATGCGAAGGCTGGTTTAATTGTAGCAACAAACAATCTAATAGTACAGTTTAATCAACTGTAATTAACTTTTAAACTTTGGAAAATGTTTTAGGGATTCCAAAGTTGATACCGACTAAATTAGTATTCATATTGATTGAGAAATCATTCAAATTAATGACTTTAATATACTAAATATTTTATATAATAGATTATCTTTACTCCTAACAAAAGGAGATTGGATTTTTGACATGAAAGTTCTATTTTCACTAAAGAAGAAACCTCAGCCGTTGATTGTTTACTTAGATTAATCACCACCGTTGACATACATTAATGTCCCGGCCCATTAAAATTTAAGGCTTATATCAGTTTCCTCACAAGGGATGAGTTTTCAACCCTTTATTATAAGACATAGTAATTTTAGCCCTAAGTAAGGCATAGACTCTTTACTAGTATATATATAATGAGGAAGGATCAAATAACCATGTTTTTGGTGACCAATCGGTGACCGTGAAATTAAATCTTAAATAACTACATTTTAAATTCTTAAATAACAAAACTAATTGGTAGAATATGTTGTATATATCATATTTTATGTGTATACAAAAATTTATATTATTTTGATTTTATTTACATGTGTATCAAGCGTTAACAAAAATCAACGGTTCAAGTTTTATGATTTTTTCTCCTATCTTGATGGCTATCGAAACAATGTTCAAAATTTATCATTTTTTATGTATATGTTATTGAGATAATATAGAATACATCTAACGGTTTAGATTTTCCAATTTATGCAAAAATAAAAAAATGGTTACCATGGACACCAAAACCCATGGTTATTGGATCCAATACGAATAACTGGAATACCAAATAAATTAATATGAATACAAATGCGGGGCCCAAAGATACCGAGGTACTTGTACAAGAAACGAGTCACTGCATGCAAATGTGGGCCATTATATCTCGTATATAAATTAATGACCATCTTAAGGTATAAAAGCCCAGCTATAGCTATATATAGTCATCTAAATTTCGTTCCATCTATTTTAATACACTCGATTGGTTATCACATAATAATATGATCTCGTTTCATTGTTTCATGCAAAAAGTACACGAATCAATTCCAATCAAATTACCAACAAAATTAACAGATTCACATTGTTCATCCAAAGAAAACTGTTTGTGATATAGAAAAAGAGGAGATGGCAACGAGCAAGGATCAAGAACAAGCGCCTCTCTGCTTTGACCTTAACACGGGTGCGAAGCTCCCGGCCATTGGTTTAGGAACATGGAAGGCACCTTCGGGTCTTGTCGGAGACGCCGTCGTTGCAGCGATCAAGGTTGTCTCTCTTGTAATCTTTAGTTTGTGTAAGATTCTCAACTTTTGTTGTGTTTTTAAACTTGCTGTGTTAATTTGCTTCCTTTTTTTTGTTCTTTTTTTTGTGTAGGCTGGCTATAGACATGTTGATTGTGCAAGGGTGTATGAGAATGAAAAGGAGGTAAATATTATGGCTATTTTGTTTGTCATCTTTTACTTATAATTGATGTTTAGTTGATTATTTAGGTGATTTCATCAGAAGATTTTTATGATTCATGTGTATATGCCAACAATCTTTTAATTTAGCATTTGGATTCTTTCTGCAAATGTGATCAAAACATTTGAATTTGGCATTTATATAATAAAACTAAGATCAAAACAAAAAAAAACCAGTATGTGATATATTCCATGCGGATTGATTTATAAGCTCTTGAAGTTAAATTTAATAATAATTCATGATTTAGTTATGGCTGTTTTCTGATGTTGAAAACCTATTATCTTTTAAATATGATACTGCTATGTTGATATTATGTTAAATTGCATCACTTTTGTAACAGTATTGTGGTAAATGCTTATCATTTTGTTCATTTCTTAGATATGGAATCTGTTAATGTAGGTTGGAGATGCCTTGAAGAAGCTCTTCGCTGAAGGAGTCGTCAAGCGCAGTGATATGTGGATCACTTCGAAACTCTGGTAACTTAACTCCTTTTCTTCTGCATTTATACTGAGAAATTGTAATGCTGATTACATATGAATTGTTCCAGGAAAAAAAATTTTGAAAACATATATGATTATCTTGTCAGTCATTAAAAATAACATTCAGTTTTGAAGTACTGTTTCCATAGTTAGTTTCTTGAGATTTATTATTCAAGTTCATAAATGTAAAATTAGTTACAGTCCATAATTCAGATTCTGGTAATACTGTGCAGGTGTAGTGACCATGCTCCAGAGGATGTCTCAAAGGCATTAAGCAAGACACTTGAAAACTTGCAACTGGATTACATTGACCTTTATTTGGTATGCATAACTCCTCTTATATTTATTTCTTTTTTTTGTTATCTAATGTCATTTTCTCTTGTCATGACTCCTGAAATTTTGTTTTTTTCTTTATCTCAATTTGTTGTATTCTGATCAATCTTCTTGTTGTCCCATAATCCCTCAATCACAGATCCACTGGCCGATACGCACAAAACCAGGATCTCGTGGATTTGAATCGGAGGTGATGCTCCCCTTGTGCCTCAAGGAGACATGGAATGCAATGGAGGGGCTGTATGCATCGGGCCAGGCACGGGCCATAGGAGTAAGCAACTTCTCTATGCGAAAGTTGCAGAATTTGTTGGACATGGCTAAGATTCCCCCGGCTGTGAATCAAGTCGAGTGCCATCCTGTGTGGCAGCAGCCGTCTCTCCACAACTTCTGTAAATCTACCGGAGTCCACCTATCGGTATGAACAGACTCTCGAGCTTTACTTTATGCCTCATTGAAAAGGAACTTAAATTTCTGTATAACAATCATAGAAATTTTAATTTCATTTGTAATGCAATTATGAATTCAATGTGTTTATAATTTTCTGAGAAAGAATGAAGCATATATAGTAAACTTTCCAACCCTGAGTAGACTATGCGCCAATTATAAACAGGCATACTCTCCGCTCGGATCTCCAGGTTCATGGGTCAAAGGAGAAGTATTGAAGGAGCCAATCTTGATCGAAGTAGCCGAGAAGTTGCGAAAGTCACCGGCTCAAGTGGCGCTCCGATGGGGACTACAGAGTGGCCATAGTGTTCTTCCTAAGAGCACTTCGGAACTGCGCATCAAGGAGAACCTTGATCTGTTCAGCTGGTCCATTCCCAAAGACCTCTTTGACAAGATTTCTGAGATCAATCAGGTACAGATGTTTAATCTTCACTTCATATTTGTTCAAGAAATTTTGGAAATTGCTTTCTTGTACTCAAAAATAGGGAAAAAATGGTGAACTGAGGATTTGAGGGGGGAAAAATTATGGGATTAGGCTGCTAGATTTTGATGCTTAATTTTTGGACGTTGCTTGCATGCTCACACCCAGATAATTTTATCGGTTAAAGATGAATCTCATAATGGGTAATATTCATTTATAACCGTCAAATCGAAAAAAGAAAATTTTTTTGGTGAGAGTATTGAAGTAAAATTCTTAATTTTATATCTCATCAATACCGATTAAATTTATCTTTTTATCAAAAAAAAATAAATAATACCGATTCAATTTGTTTGACTTTATTTATGCATAGATGATTGAACCTTTTCGGTACATGAATGGATTTGGATGTATCAAGTCTGGCTAACAAGTAACATGTTTTCATGTTCTATTCCAGGCAATGCTGCTTAGAGGAGACTTTGCAGTTCATGAGACGGGACCTTATAAAAGCCTTCAGGAGCTATGGGATGGTGAAATCTGATCCCATCAGATTACAATACTCTTATTTCCTTGATTGGAATATAGATAATTACTTGATGCAACATTTTTGTCCTGTGCTCCAAGCCTCCAAGGGATAATTGGCATTCACAATAGCCACATTAGCATTTGTATTGTCTTGTTTATGTCAATGTGCTTGGGCTTCTTTCTATTTGGAGATTAGTTTCAGGTCTGAAAAGCAGTGTGATTGCGCAAACTAGATATGCTGATGCTGAATCTTGAATAACTCAAAGAAATCACAAAGAAGTATTTATAAATTCATAGAATAAATGCAAGATGATAATGATTGAGGAACTCCTATCATGATTCATGACCTTTCTATTTTGCCAGCTAAAGCAGTTCAGCAGTACCTCATGAAAGGATCTCTTGCTTCTATTTGAAGAAAGTGGAGCCTATTTGCATTAATTTCTTTGCAAAAGCATCAGTTCTAGTAAAGTTCAATCATCAGTTTACCGGAATGTACAGAACAAAACATATTACCAGCACAACTGGTAATAGATGAGGGTAACAGTAACACTGAGAGATCACTAACAAAATTCCTCATAAAAAGTTGAAGCAGTTTATTATCCATCCCCCATCCCCCAGATATAATTCCAAAAAGAAAAAAAAAAAAAAGAAGTAAATGTCTATATAAAGTAAATAAAAGATATAATACGACAATTATAACATAAGCATCATCCAAGGAAGGAGGCACAAATCATTCTTCTGAATCATCATTAATACAAAGAAATTAAAAAAAAAAAAAACAGCTTCATGCAAAATTTCCAGATGTTCACAATAGCAGCTTCAAGAGATGTAACAATGCACTAGTAACATGATAACCAGTTATTTGATGAAGGAATATTCTATTAGATTCATCATTTAATGCCCAGATTTACAAGAAGTATTACAGAAAATTAGCCGAATCCCAGCAGAAACTACGCACGAAAACTTTACAAACATGATTTCCAACTCTGACTCTCTCTATAGTCTCATATTTGAAGTAATGTAAAAGAGGAAAATATGTTTGACCTAAGTACTAAAACGTTCCTATGCAAAGCAGGAACTGAGGTTGCAGCCTTCAAAGATACCAAACACCAAAATTTCAAAACATGCATAGCCAGTCACATATGAGTTAATCACATCCTTATGCAAAAAAGAAAACTTTCATGAAAATAGCTAAAGCAAACTGCAACAGAAGCGCACTAACAACTAGCGGAGCCATGTCAATCCCTTCAACATAGTACTTCAGATTTGAGGAGACAAACCAAGCCGAGACACTGCCAGCTAATAGTATTATGATCCATCGGAGGAACTCCACTGGTATAATCAATAGTAGCTAACAAAAGAGCAAAATGAAAGCCAAGAGTTAGCAGGAATTTTTAACTAGAGAGCAGACGTACTAGTCAAATGAAGAGAACGATTCTCACAGATGAGTAACTTTACATGGATACAATCCATTATAATTTATTCCATTGATGAGCATTCAGGGCCTATACTTATGGGGTCCACATCTACGGGCACTTGAGTTCACTTGATGATATTGATGATGTCTAAACGAAGCCATAGTTCAGTATGGAAAATAATGTATGGGTGTTTTTGGCACTATATATCAGTCATATATTATATATATCGAAATTCATATAATTTGAGTGTTATTTAATAGGGTGGGGATCCCTTGACAACCTTGACAATGGATTTCAAGTTAAACCATTGTCAATGAATACGAATACGAATCCTAATTTTTTTTTATAGCATTCGCGAGATTTGCAGGACACACATTCTAACAGCTAAGAGCAGAGAACTCCAGCAAAATATGCTAAGAGATCATGGTTCAATTAGATGTACAGACAATCTGATACCACTTTTAAAATAAAATAAAGTAAGAGGAAGCATACTGAGCTTGGAATGAAGATGGACAGAGAGTAACCCCACATGCACCAGAATCGAACTAAACTTGCTTGGGTCCCGAAATACTGGAGCAAGAAGTAGAATCCAAGAGGAACAAGAATAACATAGCCATATATGACAGATGCAGCCCAATTCACATAACCAACATCAAAATTCCATGCTGTGGTTGGATCGCTCTTCTTTTGCATCAAATAAGTTGCTGTGTTACCAAATGCAGCGACCATGAATACCAGTGTAGCCGAAATCCATACAGGGCCGTATCTAAATGGGTTTACAGGTATTGAAATTAAACAACAGCTTCTAAAGGCCAAACAGGAGAAATTATGCATAAATAAACACATGAACCACTTACAGATCTGGATTAGCATCAATTTTGCTAAAGAAATTGCTTCTGGGGAACACCGAGCTTACCAATCTATCCACCACAACATCGGTATCCACGTTGAAATAAGGAGAATATGATGAAATGCTAAAGAAACCTTTCCAGTCTGTTCCACTCTGCTCATTTCCATCTAAAACAACAAGAAAGGAGAAAGTCACAAGAGCAACCAACACCATCACAACATTTTCTTACCAGTTATTATTGCCTACTATCAGTCACCTATATTATCAGCGAAAATTAGGAGACTCAAATCACAGAGCAGCTTGCTGTTTTCACTTTGCCGAACATTTAAAAAAATTGTCAATGTGATAACAAAAAAAAAAAATGAGTGGTTCTGCTATGGGTCGTCTAAGCAACCTTGCATTTAGAATCGAACAGTTCTTATCAAACATGTCTCTTTAATTGTATCTAAAAGACATATCGCAACCATCCGATTATGAAAAATGGACGGCCCATATTTCATCCGATCCACAGCAGAATTAGCCAAAAAGAATATATATCTAGCCAGCCAAAGTCTCTATATTCTTATTTCTGGCGATTTGTTGCATCTAGGAACTAATAAAGGACGAACGAATACTTGCATAACATTGTAAAAATTTCCATTAAACATCATTATATGAAGGGTTTAAAGAGGATTAAATTAAACACAAATACAGTAAGCAGAAACAAGAATTTATTAATTACCGGACAGATTCCCACTCCCAGGAGCTTGGGGAAAACCTCCAGCCGGTGGAAATACATTCAAATTCGACGGCGAGGCTCCACCTAAAACCCAAAGAAAACTTCATTAACCAATTCTCTAAACCAATACAAATTTCTAATTAGGTTTAATTAGTTTCTTCCCACCTCCACTGTAAGAAGGTTTCTTCTCATCGGATACCACAGCCTACAACAGAACAAACCAAAGTCAGTATACTAGATGCTAATTGCTCCAAAAATTGAGAACATAGCAAGGGTTTGTGATCGAACCGGTACGGAGCCGAGCAGGTGGCTGGAGGGGAGAGTGCCGTAGCCTCCTTCCTCCATGGGAAACCGAAACCCTGTCTCCGCTGATTATTGTCAAAACCGGCGGGGTTGTGCCGTGGTTCCAGATCTCAGTAGAAGTTTCTTCTTCTTCTTCTTCTTCGGTTCGCAAAGCTTGAACCGGGGTATTTGGATTCCATATCCTCTGTAGCGCTGCATTGTGTAGCGCAGGATGTGAACCGTTAGATCATCTCGAGATTAATCTCGAAATGATCCAACGGTTCACATCCTGCGCTACACAATGCAGCGCTACAGAGGAGGAGCACTCGGGAATTTGTTGGTGAATGAATGAATTGAAACAGTAGACTTTCGTAACGGGCGTCCACTTCCGCCGCTGTTATCCCAGTTTGCAAAACAGGACCCTGGTATCCAAATATGGGCCGTTGGATCAAAATCGACGGATCAGATTAATTATAAAAAAGGCCACCTATAATCTTAATTGGGCCGATCGGACCTTCCGTTTTGATCTAACGGTTCGTATTGGAAAAACAGGGCCCTATATTCTCAAAGAATAACAGCAGATTCGGACTCGTAACGGAGTTGTTGTTTAGACTTTGCTTGACCTTAAACCATGGGAAATGTGACATGAATTCATCGAGTTGTAAAGAAAGGAGGGGTGAGAAGTAAAATGTTGTTAAGTCTTCTTTTTTTTGTTTTTCTTTGGTCGTCTTTGAGTACACGTTTGTAGTTTTTACAGCCTTCATCCGGCCCATATATCTCCTTCTCGGCCCAGTTAAGAGTCATCGTAAGGTCAAAACCTGTTGACAGTATACGGCCCATATATGATATCTTCTCAGCCCAGTTAGCAGTGAACAGTTAAATAGTATACTAAATTTAGTAATTTTTCATGCCTCGTGGCCCTACGGGCTGTGGTCAAAAAAAAAAATTCCATGCGTCATCTTCCACGTTGCCTCAGAAACGGACTTTCAGAAGTTCAGATAATGTATGTAGGTGTTGACCCGTGTAGTGCAGGACGTGGGCCGTTAGATCATCTCGGGATTCGTGCTGGCACAAATCTCGAGATGATAACAGAGGATATGGAATCATTCAGTCATTCCCCTCTATCACGAGTGCTCATCCTCTGTAGCGCTGCATTGTGCAGCGCGGAATGTGAACCGTTAGATCATGTTAAGATTCGAGTCAGCACACATCTCAAGATGTCCTAACGGTTCACATTTTGCGCTGCACACTGCAGCGCCACAGAGGATATGGAATTCTCTATCACTTCCAAGTCCCAAGTCATTCATTTCACTTCATTCACCCGTACAGTCGTATCTTAATAATAAGGGACAATGACCCGAGACCCCCCCGAACTTTCGGGTTTTGACAACTTGGCCCCCGAACTTTTAATTTGGACAAATGCCCCCCCGAACTACCGATTTGTGACAAATTGCCCCCCAACTATTAATTAGTCATCTAATACACCATTTAGAAGTATGAAAAGACCAAAATGCCCTTATGAGTATATATATATGATATTTTTAAATATAAATATGTTTAAAAAATATTTAGTTAATTATTAGATACTAAAAAGTTAGAGGAAGTTATTCATATTTTGTAAACGCAAAATTTATACAAAATATTTATTCTTTACTTTTTATTTTTTATGTCATGAACATAATTTTATTATATTTATGTAAATAATCATAATGGGAAAAATTATTATCGTTTTAAATGATTTAAATTTTTAAAATAAATTTCACGTTAGTAAACTTTTTATGGTCATGTAGTCTGTCAGTTTGCAGTTAAGAAAATTATTTTGTATCATAATTAATACAAATTTAAGACAATAAAATAAAATTAAAATAGAAAAAATTGTGAATATTTAGTTAAATAAAACTAAGTCAAATATAATATCCATAAGGCATAAAAATTTTAAAAATATATATCATGTACATATAAATAAGGGTATTTTGGTCTTTTTATACTTCTAAATGAAGTATTAGATGACTAATTAATAATCGGGGGCCAATTTGACACAAATTGGAAGTTCGGGGGGGTATTTGTCCAAATTAAAAGTTCGGGGGCCAACTTGTCACAACCCGAAAGTTCGGGGGGGTTTGGGGTCATTACCCCTAATAATAAACCTCTCCTTTGTCCTTCCACTTCCCTTATCAAACAATCCGAGCTTCGTTCGGGCCATCAATCATCTCCGATGGCGCTCCACGCGCCGTTCCGTCCCTCCGCATCACGAGCATTTCTTGAGCGACACGCTACAACAAGCCCCGCCAGTGTCCGATGCGTCGCCGTCTCCTTCACTCCCTCAGCCATGGCGAATTCCGGATTTCTCTCTGCATCATCTCCTAAACAGAAGATCAGGTTGCCGATTATACCGAGAGGTTCGGAATCCGGGAATGTCGCCACTGCCGCCGCGCCTCTTGCCGGTGACAGGATGCTCGTATGTGTGTCGTCAATCTTTCAGATTTCCTTGTTTTATGAGTAGATAAATACTGTTCTGAATTCTGAATTCTGATCGGATCTCAATTGAAGGCGCTGTGATTTTGATTTTGCAGGTGATAGTGCCGCCGCATCCGCTGATCAAGCACCTGACCTCCGTGCTTAGGAACGAGCAGACGCCTCCCGCGATGTTCAGTGAGTGATTACTGATTCAGCAACCTGTTCATTGGTTCTCATAATTGGATCTATAGAGCAAGTGATGCTCGATTGACTTCACCGATTGATCGTCCAAACATTAATTGGATCCTTTTTCTCTATCAATTTATAAATGGAAAGGAAACGTAGTACTTATTTTTGCTATGTATTTCTAGAGAGTGCCATGGCGGAGCTTGGGAGACTTCTTATTTATGAAGCTTGTAGAGATTGGTTGGTAAGTGGAAATTAATCTTGTTAATAAGTTTTTCGTTGTAGATACTAGTAAACTATATGGTAATTATTAATAATTGAAGGGTGTTTATGTAAAGAATGTAACGATCATTATTGAAAACTATTATAATATCCCTCAGAATTCTAAATGCTGCCTTGTGTAACTTTGGTCCAGGTTATGTAAAAGTGAAATAAATATACATAGAAGTTTCAGATTAACCTCATCTCTTTGAGTAGTATCATTTATGCCTTCCTGTTAAGCACCAAGTACACCTCTTCCTGGTTGACCCTTAAACCCAAAAGGACACCTCCTCTTTGTTGATCGGCTAATATGTGAATTATTCCAGCCTATGATAAGTGGAGATATTCAATCGCCAATGGGTGTTGCGAATGTTGAATTTGTTGATCCAAGAGAGCCTGTGGCAGTAAGTAGTTTGTACAAAAATATCTTCTCCTTTTAATAATTCGAATCAACCATTTCTTGTTAAAGGCATTATTTCTACTGTTTTTGTTAAACTGTAAATGACAGATTATACCAATACTAAGAGCGGGGTTGGCACTTGCTGAGCATGCTGGTACTTTTCTACCGGCAACAAAGACATATCACCTAGGTACAGAATTCTGTAATGGAACCTTTTCTTTTTCTCTTGAAATTTCATTGTCTATTACCCATTTTCTCTAGTCAACATAAAATCAAAATTCAGTAGTACCTGTGAAATCCTATTGAAGTTGTTTATTTGTTTATTTTCTTTTATTTCTATACGTATTGCACAGATTCACCTATTACTTTTTTTTTTTTTACTTTTTTGTCTTTTCCTCATAAATAAAGGCATGTCTAGAGACGAAGAAACACTTCAACCATCAATGTATCTGAATAAGTATGATATTACTTTTTACTTTACTTACTATGCTGCCAAAAGCCAGATTTAATCATTAATAATGAAGTGCAACTTCTGCTTGCATGAAATTGAAGTGTCTCATCTCATGGGCTTTTTTTTTTTTTTTTTGCACAGAATGCCAGAAAGGTTTCCAGAGGGATCTCGTGCACTAGTTATTGACCCTATGCTTGCAACAGGTACTGATGGAAGAATAATATTTCTGCTGTTTTTTTTACCTTTTTCTCATAACTTTTTCAATAAAAAAAATTGATTTCATCATCACTCAGCTTTATTTAGCACTTGTCTAACTAATTTAGTTGGACTTAATAAACATGTCATCATCCACTCATCTCTAATTTCTTATTTCTTTCTTTCACCAATATATTATTTCTGTGCCTCCTTTGTATCATTCCCAAGGATCAGTGAATTCTAATTTAGAAGTACCAGGCATGAGGTCTATCCTATTTAAACAAAATATCCTCATAAATTTGACTTCTGGCCTCACTGTGTACACACTACACAGTTTAGAACAGGAATGCTACTGGTACGTGAGGTTCATGTGGCACAATAGTTGGAACTTGGTAGTGTTTGTAATTGCCAGAAGATATGGTTATTTGTAGTGGCTGTCATGATTTGTGTACTTGGCATCACGTATGCTTTCAGGTGGTACAATAGTTGCAGCTGTAGACTTGTTACAGGAGAAAGGCCTCACTCCCAAGCAAATCAAAGTGGTGAGTTTAAATTGGTTTTTCTCATGTCAGTTTAAATATTCCAATTTGTTTTGCATATTAGTGTAATCTTCTACTTTCATTGCAGATTTCTGCTGTTGCTGCACCTCCAGCTCTTGAAAAGCTCAGTAAAAAGTTCCCAGGGTATGTTTGAAGAAACTTCAATTTGATCTTCTTTTCTATATAATCACTGATTAAAACTATTTACTATTTCTACATCACATTTCAGGCTCCATGTATACACTGCAATGATAGATCCAGTTGTGAATGAGAAAGGGTATGTGTGCTCCATGCTCATTGTTCTTCCAAATAATTTGAATGCAGTAACACTCATTATTATTTAAATCCTCTTTGAATCATTGTTTTCCTCTTGATGTGTATGAATATGTTCTTTCAGGTTCATAGTTCCAGGATTGGGAGATGCTGGCGATCGCTGTTACGGGACAGACAATTATTTAAATAATTTTTTCCCTCAGTCATGATATTATATGATATTTTGTACTCAGGAGGTTCCCATAGTTGTTTTGCAGCTACTGTTTTAATGCTGGGTAGACTCAAGATTTTTGCATCTTTCCATACTAACCAGTCCTGTTGTTTTTATATTTAAGTGCAGATAGCGTTTTTATGTCCTAGTGAAATGAACTAAAAATCAGAGATCAGTTTTGTAATCTCAGTAGATAGTCAGTACGACCATTCTATCCCATTTATGAGGGAATGTTATTGACACAATAAATGTATAACATGTTACTTGTGCGGACAACTTTGGTGGTGTTGTCTTAACATCATCATGTTATTGTAAGTTCTCTGTGATAGAAAGAAGAGAGTTAACTCTTAATGCGTGTTCGGTTGTCATGGATTGTGCGGGTTGGGATTTTACGGGCGAGGGAACTCACGAACAAAAAATGGGAACCCATGCACATAGGAATGACAATACATAAACCATTCGGTCGTAGAATGAGAATAATCATGGGAAGTTGTTATGTTTAAAATTAGACAGTAATTAATCATAAAATTACTCAATATTAATATAATAATTAGAAAGCAGGTTCATGACAATTGATGGTCTATAAATATTAAATTAATACTTTTGCTGATTGGGTTACATATATCATACTGAAAAAAAAATTAGAACTTGTTATAAGAATCATTAATAAGTTAAGTAATTTGTTTAGTTAAAATTAAATAAATAAAATATGCTTGACACCTTTTTGTTTGAAATTAATGGTTAGGATGTATATATATTTTTTAAAAGACTTATATGATTGAACAATTCTTTCAGTTGTAGTTGGTAATGAAGTCATTTGACTCAATAATCCAATATAATCAATTGTTTAGTCATGAAGAGTAACGTCAAACCAAATTGGAAAATTTTAATTCCCTCTGAATTGCGATTCAATTTCCCAACAATTTATACATGTTTTGTACATGATGGAAAGTTCCAACGAGTATTATTTCCCCTATCCAATTGATTGCCTAACACACGTGTGAAATAAAACCCATTCCCTCACTTTTTCCCATCAAATCCCATCAAATATTGGCCATCCGAACACACCCTAATAAATTTCATTTTTTATGTTCATGAAGGCTTAAATCGATAACCTTTTGCAAATCATCCTAATCAGTTAACACGAGCTATGTTAGGGGATCTGATTTGATCTGAAATCAGGTCACTTGCAGTCTTCTTGAGAGTGATGCGGTTGCATCATGTGGCAAAAGTAATATTTATACGTGTGAAAAGAGTGCTTGTGTCATGCAGCCCCGTCCGCTGCTTTACTCTTGTTCTTTGGCAGTGTGTGCCTGTGTGGAATACAACAGTAGCTGGTTTGATTCCATATGTACTTTTAACTCATAATACTCACTATGGTCTGGATTAGATTACTGCCCGCTATTTATGTTCTACCAGGATTTTCATATGTACAAGCTAAACTGATATGGAATGTTTACAATAACAATGATTCTGTACAGCACATCAAAATACAAAAAGGATGAGCTGCACTATATCTACAGAATTAAACTCTAAAACCTGATTCTTTATGGATAACAAAACATATGGCTTTAAATGTAATAGATCTAATCAAAACATTCAAGTAAAGGAACCCCTGTCGGATTTTCCAATTTAATGAGAGCTTATGCAGCAGCTCCAAGCCATCACAAATGTAGCAAACAAAATTTCCAGAGTAGGAAAGGCAACGATAAACCTGAAATATTCAAACAGATTGGGTCAAGCAAAATTTGCATATCATCACCATCACAAAAGGGGAAAAAAAATCAGACACAATTTGATCAAAAAAATTACCATGGAGATTTTTATTTAAAGTAGGCCAGCACATACCAGAACACGGGCCATAAGCCAAAGATGATTTGATTTCAAAAAGTAAAGTGCTTTAGAGGGCTAATTAAAGAAAGATGCTTTCATGTTCATGTTACATACATTCCAAAATGGCTTAAAAGATTGATTTCAATTAGGATTCATGATTTAATTTAAATTGGATTACAGTGTGCATTGATTAAAATTTCTTCAGAAATCACCAACTCGGAATGTTAAAGATCACATCAGTCTGCATATTCATAAGGATAAGTACTTAACATGTAAACAAGTTCTTCTGCATGACAAACAAAAATTTAAGATAGTGGTGACTAGTGAGTTATGGTAGATGACTGTACCTAAGCATATATACAGCTAAAAGTCACTATAATTGCGCCAAGCTGAACGAAAATCCTCCCTAAATGTGCTCAAACGAGCTTTGAGGTTTGGTACTCTAAAACTGGCATGCATCAGTGTGACTACAGGAAAAAAAATACAAATTGTAAGTACCAAAGGAGATATCATGACTGCATGATAGTTAATAAGGAAGCAATTTTTATCTTACTGAGGAGTCCAATAAGTAGAGCCCAAAGAACAGTCAGAAGATTACTCGATGTGAACCAGAGCACACAACCAACTGCAAATGAAAATGAAAAATGTCACATATGGTGATATACTCTCTTTTGGTTAGCGCAGAGATAAAATATAGGTGAGTGTTTTGTGCCAGTATGACCATATGCAATCATGGAGTTTTGCAAATGTATTTGGAGAAACTCTTACCATTTAATGTAACTACAACATATGAAACTCACAATTTGTCCAAACATCAGAAACTAAATCCATCAAACCCTTTCAGTAGATAAGTAAACGACAGCCCACATTGGATACAAAAAGTGGGTTACAATCAGAAAACACGAAAGCAAACAGCAAGTATAGAATGATGGAGAAAACCTGCAGCGAAAAGGGCAACAAAAACCATGCGAGGTTGCCCACATATATAGATAGCTCTTTTCGTAGTTCTTCTTCCACGCGCAGCAGGGCTAATATTGGTATAAAAATGTATGTGAGTGCAATAATGTCATAAATCAGAAAAACATATTTTTCCTGATATAAGATCAACGTGCAAAAGATGTTCAACTTACGCAGCAGAAGGCCTTAATTTTGCAGCTAGCTGTGGCGAGAGTTGTCTGACTGTACGAGTGACCTTATTGCTGAATGCAACTGCAAAGCTGTTTAAAAAGCAGGAACCAAATAGCAAAATTCATTACTGTCGTTGCATTGATAATTTGATTGCTCGCTTAGGTAGCTGTAACTATCAGCTAGAAATGATGTTGCGATTCTAATTTTGTAACAAATTCAAAAATCTGAGTGATAATACAATCTCTGGTACTGGAAGGAGGGTTCAGAAATCACTTCTTCAAAGAGCAGCGAACAACAATTTAGATGTATATTAATGTAAGAATCAGAAAAGAAATCAGGACCAACGAAGTTTCATCACAAATCATAGGCGTGAATATCATGTCATGTCTGTACGCAATACCTGTCATTGAGCAATGCGATACTCAAGCCGGTCAAGAAAGCAGCCAAGATGGCAACAGGCTTCCTGAGAAACCCCAATCCTGCATAAAATTGCCAGTAATTAGATCTATAATATTCATTCATTCATAAGACAAGATATTTTAGTCTAATTTACACTTTTCCACTGCATCTAACTAACAAGAAAACAGTTGATCAAAACCTCATCAATTCCAAACACTCTAACATTGCAATGCGTAAATGCAATTAAATCATATGATCCGTACCAAGGATGAACACCACGATGATAAAGTAATTCGTCCTGTAACTGCAACAAGCACAATAAAAGTTATAACATTTCGACTGGAGCGAATAGATAAATGATTTCATATTGGACGTATGAAGGAAGGAGGGAGGGTGAAAGGAAAGGAGAGGAATACTAGTAGAGATTGCACTTGACGCGGCTCTCCCACTTGGAGCGGGAGCGGGGGGTAGTGAAGCGGGAAAAGAACTCGGAAGGGGGACGGGGCGGCGCCGACCAGTCGACCTCCCGCAGCGCGTCGATCAGGTCCTCCGTCGTCACGCTTCCCCAGTCCATCCTCTCTCACTTTCCCTCGATTGATCGAGTTTGAGCTCTGGCCGGCCGCTGTCAAGGTTTTCAAAAGTTAAAAAAAAAAAAAAAGGTAAGAAGAAGGATTGTTTGTTTGTTTCTTGGAAGTTAAAAGAGTGCCTCAATTTTTAAAAATAAGGCCCAAAAAATATAAATTCACGACTTTAAGTTTCGTAACACACATTTTTCACATTTGAGCTGGATGCTAGCGTCCAACCGGGACGCTAAGGTAACACAGCGGCCAGGTGGGCAGTAAAACATCTGCGACCTCCCCTCCCCTCCCCCCAAACCACCTTTATTGTGCGAGCCGCTGTGGTACCGTAGCGGCCCACCTGGCGCTGTGATACCGTAGTGGCCCACCTGGCCGCTGTGGTACTCTAGCATCCAGCTCAAATCTGAAAAATGTGTGTTACGGTCTTATGGGACTTAAAGTCGTGAATTTGTATTTTTTGGGGTTTATTTAAAAAAAATTTGAGAAAAAGAGTGTCACCGATGAAGTGGGCCGGCCCTTCTAGTGAGAGTATCTCTCTCTAATTTTCGAAGTTGAGAACAAAATATTAGGGGGACAGGAAACTCGACCAATGCATTTGTTTTTGTTATTATTATTATTACTAGAGATGTAAATCGGGCTTTGTCCCGAGAAATGGTATCAAATAAATAACTAAAGATTTTATAAAATTTTAAATATTTAAATCAAACAAAACTTGAGCAAAATTTTAAAGTTTCATGTAATTAGATAATAATAATAATAATAATAATAATTCAATAATTTATAAATAAGAGTATATATAAATGTTGGATCTTTTAAGGGTTAAAATTTGTTTTAGACATATTACATTCATCTTATTTAATGAGGATATAAAAAAAACAAACATAAGCTATTGGATTAAAGTAGATGAAGAGTTTCAAACAAAATTAATGATTTATAATAGTGATGATGTGGCATAGTTGAGATGCTTGAAAATTTAACACTCTTTACGCCCCAAAAAATAGTATAAAATAAATAACTAAGAATTTTATAAAATTTTAAATATTTATATCAAACAAAACTTAAAAAAAAAAAATTAAGTTTTCATGTAATTAAATAATAATAATAATAATGCAATAATTTATAAATAAGGACATATATAAATGTTGGACCATTTTAAGGGTTAAAATTTTGTTTTAGACATATCACATTCATCTTATTTAATGAGGATATAAAAAAAATAAATAAATAAGCCATTGGATTAAAGTAGATGAAAAGTTTCAAACAAAATCAATAGTTTATGACAGTGAATTAGTGTTGATGTGGCACAGTTGAAGTGTTTGAAAATTTAACACTCTTTATGGAGTATAGATTTGGCAAATCTAGATGCATCCCATAGGTTTCATCTGTTTAGATATTTAACCATTGATTTGTAATTTAATTTTTATTTATATTTCATCACGTTATTAATCTCGACTGAAATCTTAGTTACATTCGAACCGTAGAATGCGGGTAACTGGATATCTAATACCTATTTTATTAACACGCGGATTATATTTCCTTTTCCACGTTGACTTGACTATTTCTTTAAGTTTAAACCAATGTGGTAACTGGTAAGACATACCAAAATCGATGCAAGGCTAATTTTCTTAAATCAAAAGCGAAAGCTTCAGTAATCAGTCTGTAAAGAAAATTAGTATTTTCCTAACACTAAAAAGGGCATTAGAGCATCTCCAAGAGACGTCGTAAAACACTCATAAAATTAAAAATTGGGAATTAAGGAGAGAAAACCGTCTCCAAGAGATACCCAAACAGCTATCCCTATTTTTAGCACTCCCAAAACCAGAGCCAAATCTTCCTATTTTGGCCCAGTTTTTAGCACTCCCAATATGACTTCCCAAAACCAAAGCTAAATCCAGACAGTTCAAATGTATTGGGATCCATATTTTGGCCCAGTTTAAATGTATTGGGATCCATATTTTGGGAATCTGTTGGAAATTAAGGTGAAATTTGCTTCCAAAAAATTTAGGATGACACCCAATATAGATATACTGAAATCCATTTTTAGGGAGTTGTTGGAGATGCTCTTAGTCACGTCGTCACTCGATCGGGTTGTTCGGGAATCAGGACTGAAGCAGGCAGATTAATCATGAAGAATTAAAACGAGACATTATAAAAAAATCAAAAATGTCTGAGCCCGGGTTCGAACCGGGGACCTCTAGTGTGTGAGACTAGCGTGATAACCAACTACACCACCCAGACTTTTTGATTGGAGAGTAAAGAAAATCTATCTGGTCTGTCAAAGTTCCGTACTTCCGTTCCCAATCTTTATTTCTTCACCTGACTGGAAAATTTCATTGCAAAAGATTTAATTTCCCGTCTTTTAATTGTGCATTTATTTCCCACAAGAAATTGTATTTCCATTATATGCAATTATCAGATTTGCAAAAAGGGATTATTGTTGCGGGTTGTCAAAATTATTAAATTAGTTAATTATTATTAATCTCCGTTTTTGTTATTATTCTCTAATAATATTAGGAGGACAAAAGCAAACTTGGTTCGTGCCACGGTCACGGGTACATACTACATACTCCTATGACTGTCTAATGTAATAAACTATGCTACAATGCATGCCTGTCAAACAGTGATTAGTCCGTATAATTATATTGTAACAAATGAGCCCCAATTAGGGAGGACTATTATTCTATTAACACATCGTAGATGAAGCCTCGGGTTTGTAAACCACTCAGCCTGCAGTCTATGACAGATATTCTTACAGGATTACTGTCTAGCTTCTCTATAACTGATTATCTGAAGCAAACATGTTATCAAGTGAATTCATTGATTTTGTTGCCCATCACATCCTTTAATTTGATTTACGGTGGGTGTCTAAGTGTCAGTGGTTCGGAACAGAATTTGTTCAAGGAGTCGACGATTACAATGGACCATAGCCTCACAGTGTGTTTTATTTATTTATTTTTTTAACAAATAAAATGTGTTTTATTAGAAGTAGAATCAATATTGATGGCAGCACATAAGTCCCCAGCAAGCTTTTAAAAAACGTTTAATGGCTCTTAACGGTGAGGTGACCATTTAACGGTTTGACGTTAAAATGGAATTACACGGCCGTTAAATAAAAAACGGGTCCTCATTTTCTATATTTTTTATATTTAAAAAGGCTACATAATACACTCTCATGCAATTATACTTAATAATTAAGTACAAGTAACAATTTCAAAACCGATTAAGTACATAAAAAGTTATAAATCTTATGAAACGGAAATTATAACATTAAAAAATTATAATGAAAAAATTTAAGACAAAAGTAATAAAGAGTTTAAAATTTTTAATTGTTAATATGCATAGGATAAACATTATTGTGAACTTCTAGACCGTCAATAATATGCAAACATATTTTAACGGCGTTTGAGCGCAACTAAAACACGGATTTTAACGGTTTTAACTTTGTTAAAACGGTGTTTCCACAGATAACGGTTTTCTTACAAATACTTAACGTAAGAGGGTCCAAAAAACGGTTTAACGATTTAAACGAAGTTAAAACTAAGTTTTTTAAAAGCTTCATCCCAAGACATATTTGAAAGACTTTTATTATAAAAAAAGTAGATGCAGTGTTACGGACTACCACATTTGAGTATGCGTTTTTATACATACTACACATGTATGTTCATATATTGTATTTGCGTGGTTATGATAACGTATTTGGGCGCAGTGTTTAAAAATATGTCACACGAAACATACGAACACCCTCCGTGTTAACACTTCTTGATACGAACACTTACACGTTCAAAGCATGCATACTCGTGTCTGGTATACTTCAACTTCAATCAATCCTCTATCTGTAAACTTGTAACTCTGGAATCGATCGAATCATCGTCCAATGCACGAATCAGTCACGGGACTTTCAGAAAGGACAACACACAGCAGCAGGCAGCAGCCGCGTAGGAACCTAATTAATTACAAGGACCAGAAAAAATGAAAAACAAACGAGTCTGTGAACTGAAGAAGACAGTTAGACAGGCTTTGTTTTCAATTTTTTATTGGGCAGATGAGACAACCAGTGGCAACAACCACTCACCGTCAGTTTCGTGTGCCGCGCGTTACCGACGGGTTCATGGCCTCATTCATCCGCAATTAAATTCCTGTTTTTGGTCGTTTCTTTTTCTTTTTTTTTTTCTTAATATGTGTGACCTGATTTTGTTCTTCGTGGCTCGCAAGTTCCTCTTTATTTTGTTGCTTTGTGAAGTTAATTTTGTTGCTATTTGTGGGGACTTTTATATTCATCAGACTTAGAAAAAACTGTTGGACAGATATTGATAAAAAAAAAAAAATGCAGCAAAAGAAAGGTAAAATTTTCTTTATTCTGTCCTTCTTTGATAATATAAACATATTATCTCTATTTTTACTAATTTTATAATAAATTATGATTAAAAAATTATATTTTATTAATTTAATAATAAAATAAGTATATTTTGTTAATTAAATAATAAAATATGTATATTATTACAGACAATTTTGATAAAATAGTTCAAAAAATGTGCAAATTACTGTATATCGAGCTATTACAAATTGAATCCGAATCGAATCAAGAAAAAAATCGAGCTGAGCTCAGACCGAATCGAGCTGACAAAAAATCGAATCGAACTCAAGCGAATTACGAGCAACGAACTTTTTTGCCAGCCCTACTCGCAAGTTCCTCTTTATTTTGTTGCTTTGTGAAGTTAATCTTATTGCTATTTGTGGGGACTTTTATATTCCTCAGACTTAGAAAAAACTATTGGATAAATATTGATAAAAAAATGCAGCAGAAGAAAGGTAAAATTTTTACTTTATCAAGTAAATTAATTATTAATTCAGTCGACAGTAACTCTCATCTATCTTTTCTTTGTATTATCCTTTTTTTAATTGTTGCAATTTCGACCAGAAACTGGAGAAAATAATAAACAGGCGAGCATGCGGTTTACAAACCCAGAGGAGGAGGATGGAGTAATTACAGTCCAACTTGTTCACGTTAATCAGAGTCCAGAGACCAATTTCTTTATTCATTTCTTTCAATTTACATCACTTCTTGAATTCCAAACGAAAGCCACCAA
Source organism: Cyperus esculentus (assembly GCA_030179965.1). Classification (NCBI taxonomy): domain Eukaryota; kingdom Viridiplantae; phylum Streptophyta; class Magnoliopsida; order Poales; family Cyperaceae; genus Cyperus; species Cyperus esculentus. The sequence goes on along the minus strand of JASGLE010000007.1, from coordinate 5,071,539 downwards.
TCAATTTGGTTTAGCTTAGCACGAGACGCAGTCATAAAGCGAGTGCTTATCCCCCAACTCACTGCATTCTGCAGTTCACGACGTGAGCCGTTGGATTGTCTCGAGATCCGAGCTGGCACGAATCTCAAGACGATCCAACGATGAACTGCAAAGTGCAGTACAGCGCGAGAAATTTATGCAAGCTATGTATGACCAATTTTAGGACGGTTGGTTGGTTCCAATTCAACTTCGATCATATTCATACTTCAGTGGGTGCCAAAAGCATTATAAATTTGGGAGTTAATAATTTTACTCCTTAAAAATCATCTCTAACCGCACCTCAATACATTTTTAGTTAAAAATTACTTTTTCTAAATACAACAAATCACTTTTACCGATGCCAATTCACACATTGAATTGTGCAAAATACTCATACATGTACAATAAAAAGATAAAGAATAAAAAAATTTACTCAAATTTTATGATAGCATGAGAGAGAAAGAGGTAATATTACAAATATATTATGGAAGATAGATAAGGGGGACAGTTAAGGGCACATGAATAATTTCTGTATAAATTTATCAGTAAATCCGTTGGCTAAAAACAGCTAATGGCATATATAAATAGGATTTGATGGAGAGGATATTCCGAGCTGAAACATTATTCCTCCAATGGAATATTATGCGAGATATGAATTACGAAGTTGCATATGCTGTTGACATGCTTAATTAATTCATGCCACCGTTGGTTGCTAAATAAGGTGATTGATTACAAGAATTATAATTAAATGTATGGAGTCAATGAGAAAAATTAGTCATTTTGCTATGACCGTGTACACAGAATTTCAAAAAACACAATCCTTATCTTCACAAATCACAACCTTAACAATGGTCTTTAAAAAAAACTGACAAAGTTCAGTACAATATGGTAAAAATTTATGAGCAGGCCTATGGATTGAATATATTTTCAAATTTAAAGCAATTTAAGTATGTATGATGACCAATCAAAAAATGATAAAATTTGAACTGTTAAAAATACTTAGACCTAAATGGTTGGGAAGAATGGAGGCTTCTCATCAATTTGACATTGAGAACCGTCTGATCTTTTTTTTTTTTTTTTTTTTTTTTAGATAAAGTGAGGGTGAAGTCACTCAAATTTAATGTCTATAAAAGACTCTCCATCCGGGTTGAAACCCGGGACCTCCCCCATGAAGAGCATTGCCCTTAGCCACTAGACCAAAGGCCAGTTCTTAGTGCCGTCTGATCATAAGATTCAACGGTGAATATCTAACCAGACATGTTATCTTGCATCACAATTCATACTTTTAGTTTGAGTGGCTTTGATTTTGTCGGACATGTATCTCACGGCCACAAACAATTTTAAATGTTTTAGCCTATTATGTACGGAGTAAACCAACGGATATATACATTTGTCCCAAACCTACAACTAGTAAAATCCTTTCTCTCACTCTCTCAAGCGACAGCAGTGCATGCGGTACCCACCCGCTTGACCCCTTCTATTTGTCGTTCCATCTACTACGTGTAAATCTAACCTTCTATCGATTTATTATCCTTTTTACATGTATATATATAATTTATCTTTTTTTTTTTGTTCTTAAAATTAATACGATCTTTAAATTAAACCACCCCGCCGCGAAGCGCGGGTGCATACTCTAGTTATACAAATTTCTGATGAGCTATTAAATGATATTCAATCAAAAACACTCATGTTGAAAAATATATCTATAAACTTCTTTTCTATTATTAAGAGTATTAATTTTTCTATATTAATTGTCTTTTTTATTTTCTATTTCAATTGTCAAGTTGTTTATATAAGGATCGTATACATATCTCTCATTTTTGCAAAAATTAAAGTAACTAATTGTACACACAGCCCCCGTATTTCCCCAAATTAATCACAGCACAACAAGTGAAACATTGTATAGAGAATATGCAACACGGCTTTAAATACTACTGCATCCGTCGTTTCGATAATTGCGCACAGGAACGCCGCGCACACAAACAAACTGATTCTAACCCAACTCCTCTTTTTTTTTTTTTTTTCAGAAAAAAGGAAGTTACAATTTCAGTGCCAAGGCGCCGAGGCCGGGCACCGAATTAATTTATGTCACCGTTGCTAAATAAGGTGATTAGAAGAACTTTAAAATGTATGGAATCAATGAGAAAAATAAGTCATTTTTCTATGACTGTATGCACATAATTTAAAAAAAAAAAACACAATTCTTATTTTGACAATGTTGTCAGTGATCTTTAAAAATAAATTGACTAAGTTCTTTACAAAGCGGTAAAAATTAAGCATTGGGGAGCGGACCTAGGGATTGAATATATTTTCAAATTTGAAACAATTTATTAAGTATGTATGATGGTTAATCAAAAAACAATAAATTTTGAACCGTAAAAAATTGTACAAATTTTTGAGGAGCTAACAAACGATATTCAAATTAAAAAAAACCCTCAATCTACATGTAGAAAAATATATCTATAAACCCTTTTTTTTTCTATTTTTAAGAGTTTTAATTTTTTTCTATTTCAATTGTCAAGTTTGTTTATATAAGGATCGTATACATATCTCACATTTTTGCAAAAATTAAAGTAACTAATTGCACACAAACCCCCCCACATTTCCCCAAATTAATCACAGCTCAACAAATGAAACGATGACCGCACGGACCCACACTTGTACAACAACAACGCGGCTTTAAAATACTACTGCATCCGTCGTTTCGATTGCGCACAGGAACGCCGGATCGGGTCATCTGTTTTTCTTAAAAGAAAAGCAGGACCTTTTTCTTGATCCGACGGTTGTTAAATCCTAAGTACCTTAAGATCCGTGCAGAAAATACAAAAATACTTGAGATCGGTGCGGAAACCGATTCCGACCGTCCGATCGGAAAAACAGATTCTGTTTTTCTTTTTAGAAAAGCAGCGGATTCTTATCCAGGAACGCCGATCACACACACACAATTACACAAACGGACAAACCCATTCTAAAAGGAAAAGAAAAGAAAAGAAAATTTCCCATTTTCACAATGTCAGTGCCGAGGCGCCGAGGCCGCGCGGGCGCCTGCCTACAAATAGCCAAGCAAGCATACAACACAACACAACCATTCCATTCCATTATTCCATTCGGAATTCAATCGAGCGAGCGAGCGAGCGAGCTATAACACACCATCAAAGCCTGCGAGAGCGCGGCGGAGGACTACCTACTGACTCACTCACTCAGTCACTCACTGTCTGACGACCGTCTCCATGGGAGGAGTTGCGCATGCGGAATTGGCGGCGATGGATCCCAGCAGGACCTTCGTCAAGGACGTCAAGCGCCTCATTGTCAAAGTCAGTCTCTTTCCTTCTTTCCTTCTTTCTTTCTTTCTTTCTTTGTCTTCGTTCTCTCCGTCAGCTTATGAAAGAATAATAATACTAATGAATAAGGATAATACGACGCCATTAGTTATTTTCTTTATCGAATTATCTCGACCGTTCAATTCAATGCGATCGACGATAGATATTGTCTATTCAGTATTCACATCCACTTCTTTCTTGTGAACTTTTTTTTTTTTCTTTTTTGAACTTCACGAGAATCTCTCCATCATCGTCCTTCCTGCTGCTTTTTTTTTTTTTTTTTTTTTTTCTTTGAGCATTTCCTTGCTGCTGCTTTCATTTTAACAATCTAAATATGATATGATATAATATGATATCCAGCTCATATATATGAAGATAATTTTTGCTATGGTTACTTATCCGAATCGAAGAACTGAGCACAAATATATATGGTGGAAGAATTATATGCATAAAACAAATGTATGTTATGTGAGAGCATTTTTCGTCTATTGCATAAAACAAGTGTTTGATAGATTGCCTAAAAATAGAGAAGTCTATTTTTGATGAGATAATTTAGGCAAGGTGAAAACAATTGAGGCGATCGGAGTTGGCGTGATGGAGATGCCTGAACGATTTTTCATGAACAAATTAATGATCAGGAAGATCTAGAGATTAAATGATGCACAGCATTTTAATCCTTTGTGAATATTTTTTAATAATGCGGCTTGAACAGATTTGAAATTTTCTGAAAATACTTATTCAAAAAAAAAAAATTTTCTGAAAATAGAAGAGTTGATCAGCAAGAAATTACGGGTCCCACATGATGCATCTGGATTGTAGAAATTGTTTCTTTCATTTTCTTTTAATTTTGGAAAATTAAGCAACAAGTAGAGATTTTTTTTCTTCGAGTCTTGCTGTAGTTGTGATCCTTATTTGAGGAGAGTATGAAAAGGAAGACAACATAAATAATGTTCTGATCACCAATTATAATATGAATTATTTATCAAATTAGACGGCTGAGATGAGAGAAAAGTAAGATCCTACTGTTCCTCGGAATAATGGCGGATATGAATAATCCATATTAATATCATGGCAACATAGACCTAATGGCTTGTTTGTCCTTTGGAGATTAGAACAAGGTGACTCATGCCTGAGGAAGGTTACTTGATGTGAACCGATATAAGTTTTTAATTGATCAATTTGTCTTTATTGCTGGCAATTTGATAGGTCGGGACCGCAGTTGTGACAAGGCAAGATGGGAGATTGGCAATTGGTCGACTGGGTTGTTTATTTGAGCAGGTAATAAATACTGAAGTAGTCAGGAGATACTCTCATTCTTGTTTTTCTTACCTTCATTCTAATCCAATTTCAAATGAATGCAGCTTCAAGAACTGAACTCTCAGGGATACGAGGTTATTTTTGTGACTTCAGGTGCTGTTGGTGTGGGACGCCAGCGGCTACGGTATAGGAAGCTTCTCAACAGCAGGTTCTTTTCCCGTTAATAACTCTCATTGTTTCAAATTCTATGTATCATCTTTTCAAGTGCGATAAGCCGATAATAGTATGTCAAATGGATAATCTCCCTCTCACTTTTTCCCTGCAGCTTTTCTGATCTGCAAAAGCCACAAGTCGAGCTTGATGGTAAGGCATGTGCGGCAGTTGGCCAGAGCGGCCTCATGGCTCTTTATGATGCCTTGTTTACCCAGGTTAGTTTTTCTTTCTTTAGTCAGGTTTAGTTTGGGTTTTTATTTCTATATTTTTCTTACATTTTGCTCATACTGTACTTGATTACATACAATTTGATTGCAGCTTGACGTTGCATCATCTCAGCTTCTCGTGACTGACAATGATTTCAAGAATCACGAATTTCGAGAACAACTTTGCCATACTGTCAATTCCCTATTAACACTTAGAGTGATACCAGTATTCAATGAAAATGATGCTGTGAGTACCAGAAGGGCACCTTATGAGGTTTATATCAGTTTCTTTAATATTCATAGGACGTACATTTTTGTCTGCACACTACGATCTTACCTTCACCTGTCAAGATGTGATAAGGGCAACTTTTTGACTGGCATTGCGTAAAAACATCCATCTGACAGGATACACAGTCAAAATAATTGTTTGGAAAGTTAGAACAAAAGGCTGCATCAAATATATATGCAATCAAATATCCAACACTTTTTTATCGAGTGCTGTTCACCTTAGGCTCAGTTTACCATATTAACAAACATGGCTGTTCCTAAATTGTTCCTTTGAGAATAATTATGTTATAATTTCTTCTCTCAGGATTCTCATGGAATATTCTGGGATAATGACAGTTTAGCTGCATTATTAGCTTTGGAATTAAAAGCGGACCTTCTTATATTGTTAAGTGATGTTGAGGGGCTCTACAATGGTCCACCTAGTGATGGCAAGTCGGAGCTCATTGACACCTACATAAGAGAAAAGCATGATGAGACGATCACATTTGGAGACAAATCGAGGGTTGGCCGAGGAGGCATGCAAGCTAAAGTCAAGGCCGCAACATTAGCCGCTACTCAAATCCCAGTTGTAATTACTAGGTAATCCATATTAAGATGCATTCATATTTTTTTTTTTTTTGAAGTTTATACAGTGTACTGGGCTACAGTAATGGATACTGGTGCTATACCAGTCAGATCAAGTGTACTGGTTTAGTAGTGCCAGTAAGTTACACATGGTCAGTAAATAATAATATGAATTTTGAATTTTATACTAGTACAATTCATTGTGAGCACAATTTAGTCAAGTGCCATTAAAGAGTGAGAACTATTGCTGATCTGGTATTATATTCTTGTAGTGGTTTTGCAAAAGACAGTATTCTGAAAGTGCTGCAAGGGAACAAAGTGGGAACTCTATTCCCAACCAGAAACATGCTGAAAGATATTGTGGCATCTATTAAAGAAATTAGCCCACGTGACATGGCAGTTTCAGCAAGAGATTGTTCACGCCGCCTCCAGGTGAAGTTTTAACCAATTATGTAAACCATAATTATTACCTGCAAATATATGTTCTTCCATAAGCTAAAAGCACATTACTGTTGCAAATTTGCAATATAATTTTTCTTGATTTTCAATATATTTTGTCCGCTATCAGTAATTTTAATAGTGGTGGCAATTGGACCTATTTGGCGGCCTTTTTATATATAATAGACAGAACATTTTATTACATAGAGAAAATCAGAAGTAGATTTTAAAATTGTTGCGTTCGTCGTTAGTCTTTTTTTTTAAATCATATGGCCTTTATTTTTTTTTTTGGCTTTTGTTTTTGTTGAATAAGTTGAATCTTAAGTGTACTTGTTTATAAATAGAGTATAACATCAGAGGAGAGAAAGAAGATACTGCTTGATGTAGCCGATGCATTAGAAGCAAATGAAGCTAAAATTATAGCAGAAAATGAGGCTGATGTGGCAGCTGCACAACATGCTGGGTACGAGAAGGCTTTAGTCTCTAGATTGACACTTAAACCTGGAAAGGTAATTCTAGACTATTGCAGTTTTATCCTTACATGATTCAAAAAACTTCAATGGAATTTAACCAAAAAGTTTTGTTGTGTGCTTCTTAAAATAGCCCTATGGTATAGACATCTGTATTAGCCTTGATTTAGGACTCGATGTAGGGATCAGAGATCACTGCAAACACAATTATGAACTAATGTTAATATTTTATTCATAGAACTACAAACATACGCTTATTCTTCATCAGATTAGTGTCAAATTTGGGTTTGTGTGTGGCGGGCCTGTGGCCCAGGTCCCCAACCCCCCAACAAAAGATATCCAATTGGGCACAACTTGAGTAGCTAGCCTGAATTTTGTTTATGCTGTGTTTTTGTGACATTCTGTACAGATATCTGGCCTAGCAAATTCCATCAGGGTCCTTGCTAACATGGATGATCCAATTGGCCAAATACTCAAACGAACAGAGGTCAGTTGACATTTCAAAAGCTGGTAGAATACAATGTATTAAAAAATCTCAGTTGTTTTTGCTTGCCAGTAACACAAGACTGACATCAGTGACCACTGATCAGTTTGTAGTGTGTACCATTTCATTTTACTAAAACAGTGCTCGGATTATTTCACATTGTCCAGGTTGCTGATGGGCTGGTTCTTGAGAAAACATCAAGCCCTTTGGGGGTTCTTCTCATTGTGTTTGAGTCCCGTCCAGATGCTTTGGTGCAGGTAAATATTATGACTCGAAACTATTCACACTCGAAGCAATTGTTTTTTTATTTTTTATAAATACGAGAATCCAGATGCTTGTATCAAATACTGGGTGTCAGCTGCACCGTGTTTTTTTATTTTTTATATATATTTATGCATAGCTTGGCGATTTTTAAAATTTGTTGTTTCTATTGGGACCTTAGATTGCATCTTTGGCAATTCGAAGTGGTAATGGGCTACTTCTGAAAGGAGGCAAGGAGGCAATGAGATCCAATGCAATTTTGCACAAGGTATGCAATTTACTTTACCAGTTGTTGCTGCAAAAGCAAAAGGAGGTTTCCAATGGAAGACAATGACAGGGGACATATTTCCTTGATTTGCTTGTCTGTTATAGGTCATTACTGGAGCAATTCCAGCATCTGTTGGTGAAGGACTTATTGGTCTTGTGACATCAAGAAGTGAGATTGCAGATTTGCTTAAGGTGAGCAATTGTAATTGCAAATTTCATTATTCCCAAGCAAAGAAAAACCCTAGTTTTTCTAGTCAGGAGTTGCTATATACAAATTTTTCTGTCATGATATTTTGTAGCTTGATGATGTGATCGATCTTGTCATTCCAAGAGGAAGCAATAAGCTGGTGTCTCAAATCAAGGCATCGACGAAGATTCCAGTTTTAGGACATGCTGGTAAGATTTTGAAGCAAAGTAATGTTGAACACGGATTACTTTATCAAGGCTTATGTCTTCCTTTCATGGATCTGCCAACATACCTGAACAGACTGAATAGGTTTTTAAATTTGATTCATGCAATGTTTTGACTAAAGTAAAATCCTGTGACTTTTTTCTCTAGATGGCGTGTGTCATGTTTATATTGACAAATCAGCTGACTTGAGCATGGCAAAAAAGATAGTATTGGATGCAAAAGTGGACTATCCAGCAGCCTGCAATGCAATGGTACATTATCTTCTTCTTACTCGTCCATCAGAACATTGTACTGCAGTACCTTTTTTCTTTCTTTCTTTCTTTCGTTTTTTTTTTTTTTTTTTTGAGTTGCTTGTTTTCCTGCAGGAAACTTTGCTTGTGCACAAAAGTTTGTTAACGTCAGCTGGCGTGAAGGACATCCTTTTCGAGTTAGAAACAAAAGGTTTTTTATCTTCACTTTCGTCGTCTTTATATTATAGATATAAAGTAAGTATCTATGTTTTGAAGATTGACATTTGGAGTACTTGTGACAGGAGTGATGATTTATGGAGGACCCATTGCTAATGAAGAATTGAGCCTTCCAAAGGCAAAGTCCTTCCACCACGAGTTTAGCTCACTCGCATGCACCATTGAATTTGTTGATGATGTTCATGCTGCCATTGATCATATACACCATTATGGGAGGTACTAACAGCAGGTCTTAGAATTTTCGAAATTGTTTCTCATCTTTTGATCATTGTTTAATCACACTTTATAATGTTAGTGCACATACGGATTGCATCATAACTTCAGATGACGAGGCTGCTGATATCTTCCTCAAACAAGTTGACAGGTATTGTTTTTATTTTATTAATTAATTGCTGCTTCTTGATGGCTTGAAATTTGAATACCTAATGGTCTCTCTCCCCCCCTTCACTCTTTTTAGTGCTGCAGTCTTCCATAATGCAAGCACAAGATTCTCTGATGGAGCTCGGTTTGGACTTGGTGCAGAGGTACCAATTGAGAGAACTTTTCTGATTTCCTTCTTTATTCTCTTTTTTTTTATTTGACCTTTTTTATTCTCTACTGAGTACCTAGTAGGTTTATCATTTTTAATTAGTTTTGGTGATTTATGTCCAGGTTGGAATCAGTACCGGTAGAATCCATGCACGGGGACCTGTTGGTGTTGAGGGGCTTCTAACAACAAGATGGTAAACTTATTTTCTATTTGATACTCGTCTTATGAATCCGTTCATTTCTGTATTTTTTTTTAATCATATTATCTGTAAACAAATGTTTACTATTCTCAAATTTTGTAAACTGTTAGTAAATTCTAGGTAGTAGACAAGGGTAGTTGTAAACAAACAACATCTGATAGAAGTTTAATGATTAGGCTATAAAGTGTTTTGTTATTAATGCCTTATTCATTTAAGAATTGCAACTTCTATTAATGTGTGTGCAGGATCTTGAAAGGAAATGGACAAGTAGTGAACGGTGATGAGGGTATTGTGTACACCCACAGGAACCTTCCTTTGTAATGCCATTTGGTATGCTCAAGCTTTATCATATTCTGTTCTATTTGCATTGTTGCTGGCAGACTGTAGAAGTTTCAGTTCTTTTTATTTACTGAAGTGACATGTTTCCATTTGAAGACTCATGGTGGTTTTATCTTTGTCTGGGTGTTAGCATGGGTTTTGAGGATGTCAGCAAAATTCCATATGTTCTTTCTATAATTGTACCGGTATTGTAGAATATGAGGCTGTTGTTTTAAGTTATTATCGTGATTATGACAGTTTTTTTCTTGTATGAATGATATTTTAATAATAATAATAATAATAATAACAAGAAGGCACTAGTAATTACCTCTGTCCTGCTTAAGAATTGAGAACAAGAGAGTATCTTGTCTAGCTTGGTTTATTCCATGTCAAAAATGATTCTTTTATGGTGTACAAGCAGAACCAGAGGATTGATGTATATTTCATCTGTAACATATCACTCTAGGTACTCTTGTTCGAGTTTCTGTTAAGTATAAAGATTGATTGCATTGATACCGCGGTTTATACCTTGGTCAAATCACTCAACATAAATATGAGGTTTTACTAGTACTAAGGATGATTGAAAATCTAGGTGATGACAAAAGGTGAAGCATGCATCAGTATTCTTAGCTCACTGATTGGCAATTAGACAGGCCAATTGAGATACTTTCAAACTTTAGGGTAGTGTTTTCTGGTACAGGATTGACTCAAAGCTAACAAATATTGTCAACCTCAGTGAAAAGGTTTCAAAAGCTACATAAATGCTGGAGGGATTTTGAGCTTCGGTCACATTTGAAAAACTAGATAATTTTTCTTCTTCTTTTTTTTTTTTTTTGCTTTTGTTAGTTAGATCTCTAAATTTTGTGGAAATCTACCCAAGTATTTTTGTTGATAAAAAGAAAAATATAAGATGACCAAAATGTTGTGTTAAAAGATTCAACTGAGAAAATTAATTAACAGGTTAGTCTGATGACACCATAATTAGCATGAGTTGAATCACCTTCACTGTTTAAAAGGAGTGACTGAGCCAAGGTTACAACATCTCAGATAAAGACCCCGCGCTTCATCGGGTCATTACAGTATTTAATCAAGGTTAAAATTGGATCAAAAGCCAGGTAACCATCCTTAGTGACAGACTGACAGTACACTTGGATAACTACCAGTACCAAAGATTCGTAATGATCGAGCAACTAAGCGACAGGAGGCCACATAACAGGATCCTTTGTTGTATCGAGAGATGCGGGCGGTATCCATTGCCAGAAAGCAGCCGGTTGGTAGTTTGGATACGCGACGTATTTACTTGGAGCAGGTCCAGGTGCAGGGTAGGAAACGGTGGGAGCGACTGGCTGACACGGTACAAATTGCGGGGCGACACTTGTGCTCTTCAGCATTTGTTCTATCCTCTCCTTCTCAGCCTTCAGTTTTGTTTTCTCATCCCTTAGAATCGACTTCTCGACCTGTCACAGAGCAACGACGGGTGAGTAATGACCCGATTAGCCGTAATTAACTCCTTAAGCACAGCTCTAGCAAAATCTTTTATGATTTAAATTGGAGTGTTGTGTACCTTGAGGTTCTTGATATTGTCTTGAAGAGATTCATTTGATTTCTTGAGTTTTTCGGCCTCACTACGCAGCTGACTCAAGAAACGAGTAGCATCACTCAGAATAGCGAGCTTATCGGCCTTCGGAGGCTTGCCGGGATCTAAAACTGCACACAGCTCATTGAACCTGCATTTGAATTAAAGATAATGTTAATACATGCAACAAAAAAAAAACACCATTTTTCACCATTCTACACAAATCATAGTTATCAGTTATCACAAACAAACCTTTCATTGAGCCGGTCCCTTCTCAGTTTCTCCCGACATGCCTTCGAACCCGGTGCTGCACTTGACTCCTGCCTTGCTCTGTACCAAATAAGTGACTCCGATGGTTAGCTTACGGAGGGCATTCATGTACTATAAATATAGATCTGATACTACTTCATACGATCGCTCTTTCATAATGCACATAAAAAAGATAATTAATCGATTGTTTCGAACAGATCTAAAGAGATCATAATTAAGCTGGAATGTTTACCGTTTCTTCGTGCAGCCGGTATCTTGGTTGCTAGTTTGCTTCTGAGAACCATCAAAACCAAATATCACACTGCAAAAGAGAGTAAAAAAAATTAAGTCAAATTGCAAATAATGGATTATATAAATTCATCAATTGCATTGACATTGCCGCCAAAAATCCCAATAAATCATTGGTAAAAATAAAAGCAATTTGCTCAACAAAATATAGATCAAAATTAGGTCCAAACAACACAATTTTTTGTTCTTTTCATATCCTGTTTCTGTATGCTAAAGCAAAATATATATTAGACAAATTTTCAATATTTAGCAACCACAGCCAGAAGAATCAATAAACCAACAAATTCTACTCAGAAAATCAGTTAATGTTGATACAATATTGTATATTTTGGGACCAAATAAATTACACAATCTCAAACTTCAGTAATTTAAATCTGATTCAAAATAAACAAACACACAAAAAAAAAGTGTTTTTCCTTAAAAACTAAGAACACCCATTTTTTTAACAGAAAATTGCATCAAATTACCTCGAGACGGTCGGATCTTCGGCCAATTGCGGAGCCCAGAGGAATTCCGATCCCTGCAGATCCTCCTCGACGGCCCCGTAATCCAGAATCCATCCACTTTGGCCACCACCGGAACCACCCATCTCTGATCACTTGATTAAAAAACTCTCAACACCAGAAAGAATTAAAGATCAAATTTGTGTTGCACCCACAATCAATCAAGGCAGCAAGAAAAGGCAGGAGCTTTCTCTTGCTTTTCGCAAGAGATTAAGCAGCTGAAGAAGATGAAGAAGAAAGAAAATCAAACAATCAAAAACAAGCAGTAGTAGAAGTAGTATTTGTATATAAATGTTGGATGGATCAAATTAAGGGGAGGGGATGTGGATTGCGTGTGCTTGGCAATTTTCTATTGCTTTAATAATAATCAGTTCTCCAGAAGTCCAGAGTTTTAATTGATGTTATTTTTTTTTTGTTTTTGAATTTGAGGCTTGTGCTGTGTGTGCTGGGTTATTTTTTTTTTTATTTTATTTGTGTCGTGGAGGAGACGCAGAGAGAGAGGAGAGAGATGCGCGCGCTTTTTCTCTCCCTGCAGATCAGTGTAGCTAAGGTATCATGTTCCCATGGATTGTTTAGTGTTTCTAATTGAACTTTCTAGACAGATCCGGCCTGAATTCAGATCCCCTAACATAATATACTGCATTGTGCAGTTCACAACGGAGACCGTATCTGCTATTATTCTGGACCGTCGGATCAAAATGAACGGTTCAAATTAATACCGAAGTACATTTTTTGAAGGGAGGAAAGATTTTCCTAAATGAATCTGATCCGTTTATTTTGATCCAACGGTTCCAGTTAGGATAGTAGGGTCCTGTTATTCAAAATTAGAATAACAGGTAAATCGATTCCGTTCACGATGTTAGTCGTTGGATTGTCTTAAGATTTGTGCAGTACTCAATCTGACTTACCTTAAAATTATCACATCAGAAAAAAAAAAAAAAAGGTGAATTGCAAAAGTATGACTCGAGTACTACACATAGTTAGTGACATATTTTACTACATATGTCTAAACCAAATAAAAAAATTCTAATATTATTTTTTTATATTTAAAAAAGTATATAGATAGGTTTATGAAAATTATTTGTTCGGTAACTTTATTTTTAGTCACCAAAATAAAAATTATTTATCTTTAAAACACTTTGATGCATAGTTAGATGATTGCTTAGAAAACACACTTATCAGAACATACAAGTCGATTTAAAGAAGCAAGAATTTAAAATTCCTGCGCGCACTTTGGAATATGAAACACGCACTAAAGATAAGTTTATTTATGCTGGAGCATGGTATCATGATTATCATCTTATCTGAGCCCTAGGAGCAACAAAACTGAAAAAATACGCTATGTATGTATTATCAGTCATGTTGTTGAATGCTGACAATTAGCTAATTGATTATTTTCAATGATTTTAATTCATTGGGTCTTTTGTGCTCTTATCTTCACCATGTGGCTTGTCATGTGGTCTATTCATCGATTTTTAAATTTAAATTGAAATCGTACGTATATATATAATAATTTAAGAGGAATTGATTTTCTGCAAATTTAATAGTGAGCTGTTAAATTTATCTCAAATCTCTTGGACTGCACTTCATCAATTCAATAATTATATATATAGAGATAATCAAATGTTATATAATGGATAGTACTAAACACAAGTTTCTCGGTAGTTTAATTTATTTTAAGGGCTAGCTCTAATTGTATATGAATTTTAAAAAATTAAAAGATGAAGTTGAAAATTGTTTTCCCCTTTTTTAATTAAGTGGCAAAATCAAATAATAGATTTTGAAAGTACGAACTTGTCTTCTTACCTAAAACAATAATAATAAATAAAATAAAATTTAAATAATTGTAATAATTTGGAATTACAAGACCCAATATTAGATATATATCCTACAAATGCATAATTTCATTAAGAAAACAACAACAAGGTGAATAAAAATTAAATATAAAAAAATTGAAATTTCCATGGCGTGTTATCAGCATCCATTGCATCCCCTAATTACATATTTAAAATGTCCTATGTATGAACAATAACTTGGTTGAGGTTGAACAATATCCCCTCCATGCATTTCTAAGATTATTTTTTTAGCTCCAATTAAACTCTGTTCCATTAATTTGGCAATATAAATTGTATAATTGTCAGAGCATACATAGCCATAAAGGATCTGGCAATCCACAACAGATGCTATAATTTCATATTGGATCATCATCACCAACATGGGCACACGCAGTTCCCACAATTTAAAACTAATCACTCACTGGGTTAGTGTGCCTAATTGTTTATTGATGCTCGGTGGCCCCCCTTTATACCTTTTCCATGAGTGAAGGGCCAAGGGGCAGTGGCGGGGGCACTTTTATGCAATTTGGTTTTATAAAAATGAAATTATCTCTGTCCTTTAACTTTTCCCCCTATCAGTCCTCTTTGTTAAATTGCTTGATATTTTCTTATTTTCTCTCGTACTGTCTCAATTGTGAGCGTATTTTTTTCGTGTTTCTCATTCCATCATGCATGTACAAGCTTTTTTGCGTGATTAAGGATATGCATTTTATTTATCAAAAGAATATTTCAACTAAAAATATGTTGGGAGACGCGGACGAATTTGTGCATAGGCAAGCCCCGTCAAGTGCTCGGGCTTGATTTTTTGATGTTATGACATGTTTAGTATATTTCTATGAGAGGTCTATTAAAAATACTAAGTAAATATCATATTGTGCCTTAGCTTAATTATAAATTAGGCATGTATCTTGCTCTTAATATCTAAACGTGCCCTAACTTGCTTAAGACCCTTGCTCCATCCCTGAAAAATAGATAAGAAAAATTTTTAAGGGGGATAATTATCACCTCCCTTTATAAAATTCAACCGTTGTTGGTGCGTATGAGACGCAGGCAGCAATGAACGAAAACATGCTCTTCAATTTAAAAAAGAAAAAAGAAAGAAAGAAATGTTTGGATCTTCATTTTTATAATATTCACAATCGAAGTTTCGTTAGCATTCACTTGAGAAATAAAACTATCACGGATGTACGTACTTTCCTCGCAGCATGCTTCCGTGTTTTTTTTTTTTTTTTTTTTTTTTGTTCGCTCTTGCCGTAGTCTTATTACGTGCTATATATATTTTTTTTATTGATTTCGTTTTAATTAGCACAACTTTACAGTAGAGATATATGTTAATTAATTACCCTAATATTTAACAACTAATTAAGACTATTTCTTAGCTTGTGACGTCCATCGGTTATAATTATATTCTTACTCTTTTTAATAAACGGAGATTGAATTTTTTTGACATGAAAGTTCTATCTTCCCCAAAGAATAAATCTCAGCCGTTGATTACTTACATAGATGATCACCACCGTTAACGTACTTTAATGTCTCAATCCATTAAAACTTAAAACTCATATCAATTTTTTCAATTAAAGACCCATTACATATTATCTTATAAATTTATCATAAGATATAACAAATTTCAGTCCAAAGAAAGGCGTGGGCTCTTTACTGGTGTTAATCAATATACTTAAGCCATGTTCGGATGAATGGGAAATAGTGGGAATGGGGTGAGATTTTCAACTCAATGGGATATTATTTCCGGGATGCGTTTGGTTGTCATTTCTGTGAATGTGGGAATGGAGGTCTTTTGCCCATATTATTTCCCATTTCTATGTAAATTTGTGGGAAAACAAATAATTCAATCGGATCTAATTTGTTTTTTCCCACTGGGTGTGGGTTCCCGTTTTTCATTTTATGAGTTTCTATACCCATATATTCCCATCATGCACAATCCCGTGACAACCGAACACACCCCTAAATTGGACAAGAGATTAAAATTTTTTTTAATGAAAAACAGAGATGCTTACTGAGAGCACGTTATTAGTTAAGCAAGCCAGGCAGCTGGGTCTACTCTTTAACCTTTGGAGCATGGAAGAGACGTTTAATTAGGTTAAGAGTGCTTATCCTCTGTAGCGCTACATTGTGTAGCGCAGCATGTAAACCGTTGGATTATCTCGAGATTCGATCCTGCACAGATCTCGAGATGATCTAACGGTTCACATCCTGCGCTACACAATGCAGTGCTACAGGGGATATAAAATCTTTAATTAGGTGAGAGTATGAGAAGAGAAAAGAATTTGTGATAGCGTGGAGGCTACTCTCGTCTCGTCTCGTGTGTGGGGCACGATCCATTTCTTTATTTAACTCGATAATTAATACCATCCATCATCATTTTCGAACAATTCTTTGAAAAAGAAAAGACTGCATCTGATCATGAATTCATGAAGCCCAAAACGTGCGGAAAAGAAAAGAAAAGGCAGAGCCTGTTTTTTTATCGGACAGTAAATTTTATGAATTGTGAGGAAGGGACTAGGGTACAGTTTAGCAATTTATTTATCTTACAAATCTTTTTTTTTTTTTTTTTTTTGAGAAACTTTATCTTACAAATCTGTGAAGGGCGGTGCCTAGCTATATCTTCTTGATTCCTGCAATAAGTTTTAAAATTACTCCATGTAGTTGTAATTTCGACTTGTGCAATTTTTTTTTTCCATATAAAGTTGGATAGGCCAAGCTATTTAATTAACTGTTAAGTCTTAAATATCTATACAGAAATTAATTTGAATTTTGAAATTTATTTTGAATATTTAATTTTTAATTAACTGTTTTTGTCATATAGGACAAGGATTATTGGTTCTTGTGCAATTAAAAAAAATAATTCGTCTTAACTTAATAAAAAAAAGTTCGTGTGGATGAATGATAATTTCTTGAATAAAATATGTTTTGACAATGTTAATAATATTAAAAAATATTTAATTTCAAGTTATGGTAAAAAAATTAAAAACATTAGTGCATTGATTGCAGTAAAAAAATTTAAGACATCGTTTATTTATTTTTTTTAAATATGTTTTAACTAGATTCAGCAATTTAAGATATCCATTACAATCTGTGTTAATGTCATTTTCATATACTAAAAAGGCATATATACATAACACATGCAGATTGCATATTTTATTCGATGGCCAATAAATATGCAATGGTGTATTCAAAATATCATCTCAAACAGAGATTTGTGAGCTCGAAATATTTATATGCAGATTACGTGATAAAATTTGAAAAACCTGATATTTATTAAGAGAAATAATATCGTTAGCATGCAGTTAGTGGTCCAATGGGTTTGGTTTACCTTTTCATTGGCAAGATCTTAATTAAAAAACGAAGCGTGTCATTGTACGTACTGTGTCATCAGAAAAAAGGTAAAGTTTACTTCGTCCTAGCTAGAACCATTTTTTTTTCTTTTTCAATTAATAAAACAAGGCAACAACCTAGCATCTCTTCGGTTTAAAACATGATATTATTATTTTTTTTTACTTTTTGAAGGACATGAGGTAATAGTTAATTTGATCGTTCACGTTGCAATTGGAGTGTTTTGGTAGTATATGAAATGGAACAATGCTATAGCAGTTGATTATAAATGTCGCAATGGGATGTAAAATAAAATATGTGGTGTTATGTTGTCAATTGGTTAAGCAATCATTCATTTTAATTCAGCGACTCTCTTTCATTAGATTAAACATCAATCCATCATTAACTGTGTCTAAATAATATATCGTGATTATCTGATTCTGAAAAATAAATAGTCCGAGATAATATTCATTTATAATCGTCAAATCAAAAAAAAAAAAAATATATATATATATATATATAGAGTCTAGCTATGGTGAGTTGCAACTCACGGGCTGCTCCGTGAGTCAGGGTCCAAAAACATATCAAATCACCTCCAAATTTCGATTTATATGGCTCAATAAATTCTTCATATCAAAATCTTATAGCACGCAAAAAATTTTCATTTTTGGAGATTTTTAAGTATTTGTTTGAGATTTTTTAAAATGATACATAAAACATTGATTATTTTATTAATATTGTATAGTCATTTTATAAAATCTCAAACAAATACTTAAAAATCTCCAAAAATGAAAATTTTTTGTGTGCTATAAGATTTTGATATGAGGAATTTATTGAGCCATATAAATCGAAATTTGGAGGTGATTTGATATGTTTTTGGACCCTGACTCACGGAGCAGCCCGTGAGTTGCAACTCACCGTAGCAAAATTCTATATATATATATATATATATATTTGTAGGAGTAATAGAGTAAAATTCTTTTTGGGTTTGTAAAGAACTACAGAACCAACACAGCATATGAGCCTCGTGTTGTAATTGCGCTCTCGGCCTATTTAGGCCTATAAAACAATTTCAATTGAACAGGCCCAAAAGACTTTATGTATATTAACAAGCAGCCTTGAGGTTGAGGACTTCACACCACAGTTTTATTTTATTTTTACCAATGTAAAAGACGTCACAAGTCGTTGTACTGGTACAAAGACAGAACAATGTTAAAGCACATCAGAGCTACTAGTCAATTGAATTATTGCCTAGCTAGACAGTTGCCATTTTCTGCACTGACACATCTGTACAACCCACAGACAATGTTTCATTTGCAAAAAGGATTGTACATGTCAAGCCATCCATTACAAGGACCGCAATTGCTATACAAAATATGTTCTGTTTAATGGAAAATCGTCCCCACCGGTGCAAGGTGCCATGTACATTAAGGTTCGAAAAGATGCTCGAATGTTAGAGGCTTATGAACCTAAAGCGCTTCAGCTGCTGTGCAATATTAGTGAAGTAAATGTTATAAGCTCGACTCACTTGTACACAAAACATGGAGCAAAAATCAAATGGGTATATTTCTACGGATTTATCGCTGCAATCGGATTCATAGAGATCCTTTTTGTGACGTTAGGCCGGTGCCTTATACACGGTAGCGGGAAAGATGCATCGTTAGCAGAACAAGGCTATCAGCTAATGGGCAGCCAATTCAGGAAGTTCACATTCGATGAGCTAAGAAAGGCGACATGAAACTTCAAGGAAGTGATTGGAACGGGTGGTTCCGGGACAGTGCACAAAGGAAAATTGGAAGATAAAAAAGCAATAGATTGGCAGGATTTATCACATGAATCTGGTTAAAGTACTTGGATTTTGTTCTGACAAATTTTTCACAGACTTTTAGTTTCGAAATATGTCGAAAATTAACAGTTCTCTGGACACGCATCTCTTTATTGAAGGTACATCTAGAAGAGTGCTCGGATGGAAAGAGAGGTCCAAAATTGCACTAGGGACGGCGAGGGGGTTAAATTATCTGCATGAAGAGTGTCTCGAATGGGACATACATTGCAATGTAAAGCCTGAGAACATTCTCTTATTTGGGAAGTGATTTCGAACCCAAAATCGCAGATTTCGGACTCGCTAAGCTGTCTAAAAGAGGAGCCACTGGATCGAGCATTTTACATATAAGAGGAACAAGAGGCTACATGGCTCCGGAGTGGGCTTCAAATTTACCGATCACCGCTAAGGTCGATGTGTTCAATTATGGAATTGTGCTCTTAGAAATAGTAAAGGGGAAGCGGGTTTCAGAGTGGACAATGGAAGTAGAAAAAAGGCCCTGTGAAGATGCGAGAGCAATGGTTCGCATGTTAAATGATAGGCATGAGATAGAAGAGTCAGGGGATTGTTGTTTTGTCGATCCGAATTTAGGTTCCGAGTTCGACAGAAAGCAAGCTAAGGCCATGGTAGAGATAGCACTGTGCATTGAAGAAGATCGAAACCAGAGGCCGAACATGAATTCCGTCGTGGAGTTTCTTCTTACACATGAAAGTTAAGAGACAAATGCTTTCTGATAATTTATCGCCAAGTATTATTCATACCATTAAGTAACTAAGCATATATCTCGCTTTTTTCAAACTTGAGAACAATTTCTGTAACAGATCGACAATCCTCAAAACATCTTAGATTTTGGTTTCTCCAAATGAAAGTGCCAGTTCTTGTTATGGCATTAGAAACATCCTTACATTTACCTGCAGCAGATCATACGGTAACACTTTAGTATTTGCTATATAGTATGGATCTTTGATCATCTAGTTAGTCATACTCTTTCAGTCACAACTGAAAAATCCTTGTTTCATCCATCCCTATCGACGCAAAATGCGAGCATCCAAAATGCTGGCAGTGAAGATAAATGCTCAGTAAAACAATGATTGATTAATTATTCCTTCCAATATACATAGATACTTGGCATTGTTAGCTGAGAAACCATTTCAATCGAATGCCCCCAAATTTGTAACAAGCATTTCATCGAACACCTTGTCAGCAAAGAATTTTACCCCATGTCAGTTTCAGACACCTATGAAAATTACATATAATAATAATCTTGTAATGGAGCGTCTGAAATCAAATACCCTACAAGAATTTGATTTGTATTGGTCTGTTTGGGCACACCAGAAACCAAAATACCGAGGCTTGTTGCTTGTTATGCATCAATAGGCCCGTAATTAAATATCAGAGGCCTTATTTTGTGCTATCTAAAAAGCCCGCAACTGTTTAAGGACTGGACTGGTGATCTTTCCTTCTGTGCAATGTGCTACCACTGTGGAGTGTGGGCAAACAATCGACAGTGTCAAACAAACAAGTCAAAGGTATTAAATTGTCGGTTTTAATTGCTCCCAACTAACGTTCCCTTTTGTGGGCCAGGAGCGGGGAGTAGTGGGCTGTATGATGGGCATTTATGCTATTTTTACTTATTTATGTATGCTCAGTGGCTCACTGTTATACTTAGGTTGACCACTGACCCTTATAATCTTTGACCATTTTATGGTCCATATAACCGCGCTGAAATCTGCTACGGTCCAAATTGGATCGGAGACCCTCCAATCCCACTTTGAACGGTTGAGATTATTTTAAAAGATCCCTCTTAAAATTCATAATCGTCGGATCAGGATTGTTGGTTCCTCCAATCCGATTTGGATCGTAGCAGATACGGACTCCCATATAACCATATTACATAAACAGACCACATTGCATGTGCTGTGTTGACATTTCAAGATAGTTTGTTTCTCTGATTAGCACATCAATGCAGCAAGAGAGAGTTTGCTTGTTTTATCATTGTAATCCAGTTTTTTCCAAAAACAAAAAAAAAAGTTAAACATCAAATGCCACATTTTACAAGGACATATTAACAAAAATGCCCTATTTTCTGTTCTTTCTTCTCCATTATTTTTAGGGTGCATAGAAAATACGTTAATGCCCCGGTTCGGTAAAAGTAGCAAACCAATCCAATGACTAATATATATACACATCTTCGTAACAAGGGGAAATTTGAAAGAACTATATCATCTGAATAACTACCCTCCAAATGGATGGATCATATTATCAAGTGGTTCTGATGTGGACCAACTAAGTAACTTTTTATTTTGAATCGAGCAGTTTTTATCAAACACATCAAACGATCCATATTTCATCTGATCCACAGAAGAAGTAGCCTTACTACAATTCCTTTAATTCCAAAGGAGTTATATCATGATCAGATGTAGTACAAGTGAGATATCGAACAAACTGCTTAACTGCATGCCTACAGTCGAGAGTCGACAGTCGTCCTAATTATATATCCATTACTTCAATCATTTCGGCATCTTTTTCTTTATGGCATACAATACATCATCTTGGCGGAATTCCTTCCGACTTGTTACGTCAACTGGTTTTATTACGCTACCTTTTTGTCCGGTCGTAGCACTGTTACTCACTCGCACACAACTCAAAAAAAAAAAAGGACATGCAAGAAAGAAAGAGAGAAAATGGTAAACTATAATGGAATAACAGTTTATTAATTGCTGAATATATAATATATAATTGGGGGATAATTATTAGAAAAAAGGAAAATGACTGCAACTTTGAGATAAATTGGTCTCCAAACTTTTATCTGAGATAAATAGTTTTCCAAACTATGAATGTGTAACAATTTATCTCCTCAACTATTAATTAGCTATATAATAATTTAATAAAAATATGAAATGATAATGCAACCACAATTAATTAATTACTGAATATATGATTGGGGGATAACTATTAAAAAAAACAACAACAAACAATGGAAGCAGCACTGCAAATATATATGAGGAGGGATCCAATAACCATAGACTTTGGTGACCGTGGTGACCATCTCACTATTTATATATAAATTGACAAATCTAAACCGTTAGATGTATTCTAAATCATCTAAATAATATATACATAAAAAATGATAAAGTTTTAACATCGTTTCAATAGTCATCAAGAGAGGAGAAAAAATCATAAAATTTGAACCGTCGATTTTTGTTAATGCTTGATGTATATGTAAATAAAATCAAAATGATATAAATTTTTGTATCACATAGAACATGATATATATACAATACATTCTATCAATTAGTTTTATCATTTAACAATTTAAAAATTATAATTATTTCATATTTAATTTTACGGTCACAAAAAATATAGTTGTTTGATCCTCCTCAATGTATATTGATTGTGTAGCTTATTACTTTATTTAAGCTAGTTTGCAGTTGAGTGAGTGTCATTTCCGAGAAAAGCAAATTATTCTACGGAAGCACACACTCCAGTAACAGTAGCAGCTGTCATTTCCCAGACAAAAGCACGTTGGGCTCAACACCTACCCCTTACCCCTTTGGACATCCCCCCATTATAAATTTACAATTCCTTTTTATATATCCCATACCATACCGGATCCATATATGATTATCTCCATCCATGATCCATCAATGCCATGTTGCCAGTTAATGGCATAAAAATCCCATACCATACCGGATCCATAAAAGCAGGGCCTGCTTTTCCAATCCGAAAGTCGGGATCGGTTTTCGCATCGATCTCAAAGTACTTCATTAACTTCGATATTTTCTGCATGGATCTCTATAAACTTCGGTGTTTCTCAACCGTCGGATAAAAAAAAGTAGTCTGCTTTTCTTTTGAGAAAAGCAGATGATCCCGATCCTAATTTGCCACCACTAAAATATTCATAGAGAAGCTTGAAAGCTTGAAAGCTTGCTACTTGCTAGAATGCTAGATTCATCTCTTTTCTTTTTCCTTTTTATTATGTTCGTCCTGCCAATTCAAAGTGCCAAGTGCCAACGATAGCTAATTAAATTTATGCTTTTTTGTGCTCGTTTCTCGAGTTTACCACCCCCTAAGAGGGGATTATATATTAATTAATATTATTATACTTAAAAAGGCGACATGTTTGTTAACAAGGAAGCAAGAGTTATGACTGGACTTGTTATTTTGTTAATGCCACTAACACTAAAGCACTGCATGTTTGTTAGTTACTTAGGGTCCGTTTGGATTGTGCAAGAATTAGTGAAAGAATAGTAGAATAGAGAATAATAGATGAAATTAGTAAGAAAATAGTGATTTTTGGATTAGCTAAAGAATAGTAGAAATATGGTGCTATTCGGGATTGTAAAAATGTTGTTTGGATTGTTTGTTTAGAATAGCGATGGATGGTAGAAAAGAATAGTAGATAATCTATGTTTTACAAGGAATAGCTGATTAGCCACTATTCGGATTAATCCGGATTAGCATGTATGTGTTTGGATCACAAAAAAATTAGAAATAGCTTGCTAATCCGATTAAAGTGCTATTCCATAGCAATCCAAACGCACCCTTACTACATTATCACTGAGTTCTGAAAAGGGAAACATCTTGCGTCCATCGAAAAACCGTCCATACATCTATAAACATGTACGGAATGTAACAGATACACCATGACATGTAACCTATAAACATTATAGATGGTTTTCTATGGACGCCAAGTTTCTAAATATTGCACCTCTTGCAAATTATACAGTTCTGTTTCCTCAA
The DNA here is from genome assembly GCA_030179965.1 of Cyperus esculentus. NCBI lineage: Eukaryota > Viridiplantae > Streptophyta > Magnoliopsida > Poales > Cyperaceae > Cyperus > Cyperus esculentus. The sequence goes on along the minus strand of JASGLE010000007.1, from coordinate 5,047,461 downwards.
AAAAAAAAATATTATACAGTACTGGGCTTTTCTTCAGGAATTGTATGTATAAATTTGCTCCCACAAAAATGACTTGTACTGCCAGAATTGTTCATGTGTTACTTAAAAAACTTAAAAATTGTATCTGTGATTTGACTGTTGCCTGTAATTGGCAGCAGCTGGTAACTTCTGCCTGTGAACTGTGAAAAAAATAACGAGTGCAGTTAAACTTGTGTGTGAAAAATAGCAGTGTAATAACTTCTCTGTATCTGTATCTGTTGCACATGAACTGACTGGTCTCAGAGATGAACAGAGTTCTCATGAGAAGCAAGCAAAGCTACACGAAAGCACAGTTTTTCATTTTAAAAAGGCTTTATTTACTAAAGAATAGAATATATTTCCAAGTGTTTGTCTTATGCCTACGGGCCTTTTCTAAATCAAAAAAAAAAAAGTGTTTGTCTTGGAGTGACTCAAAGTGTTCTTGTTTTAACTTAGTGTCTATAGAAAAGTTGTCTGTAGTGTCTACACGTTACATTTTATAATGTATTTGTTATATTTCTTTTATATTTAAGAACGTACGAACAATTTTTCAAGTGGACGCAAGATGTTTCTCTTTAACTTTCTGATGAAGTGCTAACAGAGAAAAACAAAACAGAACGAGAGATTCCGAAATTTCACTTTACTTTTTATTGAGCTCGACTGACATAATTAATGACGAATCATTTTTTTTTTTTTCTGTCAGTTCTTTATTTCTTCTTTTTTTGAGGAAAGTTCTTTATTTCTTCTCGCAAAATCATTGTGTCTCGGTTGTCAGTAAACTTTCAATTTTCAACGGAGACACAGAAAGTTTTATCTTTTATGTTACTATTTTTAGTTTGTGACGATTTACTCGTACAGGATCAGTACCATGTTTAATAATTCCACGTAAATAATAGAGTTAAACTATTATATTAACATTAGTATTTTAGTTCGAAATGTAATGGTAACGGCTCAAAATTTATGTTATCGTGCCCGAAATCATGATTTATGGTGCTCAATAAATTCTTTATACAAAAATATTGGGGAATACAAAAATTTTTCATTTTTAGAGTTTTCTAAGTATTTATTTTGAATTTTAGAAAAATGCTCATAAATATTAATAAAATATTGATGTTTGTACATGCTATTTAAAAAAATGCAAAACAAATACTTGGAAAACTCTAAAAATGAAAAAAATTTTGTATTTCTCAATAATTTCATATAAAGAATTTATTGGGCACAGTGAATTAAAATTTCAAACACGATAACATAAATTTTGAGACGTGCTAACGTTATTATAATAGTCTAACTCATAATAATACAAAAGCTCCCAAATTGGAACTGGAGGAGGTAATTTGGGACAATTAATAGCATTGTATGTTCTTGAAATTTTGATTTCGTGACAATCACTTCAAAAAATATTTCTATTAATTCGTGAAAGGGAAGCGTTATCTACATTAAAACTTTTATTCCGCACACGAAACTTAATTGTTTTCAACTATTATTCTTTTTCAAATTAGTTGATCTAATTGCATCAAAATATGCTAATAAGAAGAATAATAATAGTTCAAAGAGTAAATTACATGATTGGTCCTTCAAATATATCAACTTTATCAAATTGGTCTTTATGGTTTCAAATGTACCAATTTGGTTCTCAAAATACCGGGTTGCTACAATTTTGGTCCTTCAACTATTGAATATACCATTAAGGTCCATAAAGTTTCATTAGTATATATCATTTTTGGTCCTTAAAACTTGTATTATATCACTATTCATTGATGTTAACTTTTTGTTAATAAATATATGATACCCTGCAGGCGACGCAAGGTTCTTACAAGTGGAGTTGTCAATTTCATACCTAATTAATTACCAAGCTTCTAATTTGAAAACAAATGATTGTCATTTGTCAATCACTTTTCATCTATTACATCAAGAACACAACTGTATATATATAGTTACGTTCTGTTAAGAACTATGATTAGGTTTCTGTTTAGCTAGTGTAGTAAGAGTGAAGTTAACTAAAAGTACCTTAATTTATAGGCTCGGTGTTTCAAAATTTAATCATCAATTTAGAATCGCTTTACACATGCATTTTATGTACCTAATTATTTCATTATCACTAAACATCACTATGTTTTAATTTTACTACGCTCCCCAAATGGAATTGAGATTCTCTAAGTTAACTCAAAAATTGAGTTTGCCCATACAGTGATTATATAAAAGACCCGTGAATTCAAGTTAACCCAAATGGGTTAACTCAGATGACCCAAATTTGTCCACAAGTTAACTCAAATTTTGGGTTAACTGAGATGATAGGAACTCCCAAATGGGGATGAGTTTCACAGAAGCTACCTGCTGACAAAAATTCGATATGTAAGATGATTTGGCTGCCAGCTAACTAATTAACTTGATGGCCAATTATTTAATATAAAAAATCAATTTGCGTTAATGAATTTGTCTATTCAAAAATCACAAATTAAAATTAGTACCCAAATCATGCATTTTGTGGACATTAAGCAACCCAGTAATAACATATTTATATCCTAGCTAGCTAGGATATATATATGTATATAGATGCTTGTAGTCTTGTATATATGGAAAAGAAGTTTAATTACAAAACTATTCCACATCCCATTCAAAATCCAATATTAGGAGTACCCATAACATGATAATAAATTTATAATAATCGTCTTAACAATTAACTAATCAATTAAAATACATATGCAATCAAAATTAGTACGAATATTGATTGAATATATGCAATACAGATATGTAAACCCATTGCAATCCAGCTCACAAAGACACACTACCATACACCATCCATCTAATCATCCAGATTATAGCTAGTCGGCAGGTTCTAGATTAATTTAATATAACAAGAGGCATCGCAGCCTTCCAATATAATATTAGTGTGTTGATTAGCCAAGACACCCTTCCACTGTCTCATCTTTAGGAGACTGTCACAATGGATACATATATAATTATATAGGTTCATTACTTACTTGACAATGTTAATAAACTAATGGTGTTATTTATATAGCTAATTAATGATCATATGTATAGTATAGGGATCATGCAACACATGCACAGCTCGATAGTTATTTAATCTATTAGCAAAAGGGATACGCTCAAGTATATATCTATACTATTTTAAAAAGCACGCAAGGACCAGATCTATCCCTTTTGATGACAGTACAATTCATCAAATGTAGAAGAATTTCCTCTCAGTACTTAAATAGTCACTGCTTTGAACTACACGCTCTCATGATCGAATAGCCACTGCTTTGACCAACTCGAATAGCCACTTCTTCGGACTGTTGCCTTGCTAAGTACTAGATCAATATATATCTACATTAAAGCTTACACTACGGTTTTCCGGATAAGATGAATATTCATATCTCAAGGGCAAGATAATTTTATTTTTCTCATTTTCCGACTCATCCACATTTTTTGTATGATATGAACTTTTTTGGATCATTATATTATTAGGTTGAATAAAAATTAAAATTTCCCCGCCGCAATGTGCGGATACGCTTCTACTATATATATATAAAAGAATCTAACTGACAAAAGTTGGGGAAGAATTAATTAATTAAGTTAATTAATTAGCACTTAATATAAGTGCCTAGGCAACATGCTTGATATATATATATATATATATATAATTATATATATAGATGAGACATGAAATGGCTTATCGCCGTGATATCCAATCATGCTAAGCTAGATCTGTTCAATCCGAAATGACCAAATTATAGGAAAGGAGATATATATATATATATCCTTGTTGAAAATAAATCACTGTTGATAGATGTGCTGATACTCAACAACAGTCCATAAGAATATTGAACCCCCTAGAGGATAAGCATGCACTCCTTTTTTATATATATATGTAAATGTTAGAAAGGCCTAAGCTAGGTAGTTAGAAATCTTAAGCTTTCAAATTGAAGAAAAGAACATGAACAATCGGTCAGAAAGAAGTACTGTTGCACCATTATTATTGTTCGTAAATAGTCAATCCAATCAGTCTCAATTAATTTTAGATTCTTTTTTATGGTGTGGGTTTCAGTTTCACCCACTTTTTTTTTTTAATTTCATTAATACCAACAAATAGTTACAAGTTTCAGATGTATTGTATTCAGAATCTTATGAGAATTTTAAAATTTAAAAAGAAAACTTGGCTCAGTTACATAAATTAATGCAATTAGAATTATATCACCATATATCACAGACAAAAATGGTCACCATTTTGATTTGACATGAAGAAACTGGCACAATATATATATATATATATATACACATATTATGCGTACAACGAATTCAAGACACATAAACAAGACATCATATATGAAGTGATTAACTAGAGCAACAGATTTAGAAAATTAATTGATATTTTGATGCTTATATGATGGTATTAAAATTCTCCAAAATGTGATGACCTACACACGGCCATCGATCATACAGTTTTACAGGAAGGGCTTCTGAATATACTAACTGCAAGAATTAACCCGTAATCGTAATCCGACATATGTACTCCTAGGATACAACTACGACAAAAGCGCCGAATCAAACGGTGTTTCACCCCACGAAATCGTGCAACAAATGGCCACTCACATCCTTCCCAAAATGCCGTCCTTGGGCCTCGAAGGAACCCATCACATACGGGTCGTTGCAATCCTCGAGCCCGAACCGGTGCACCAGGTTGGCGGGAATTGTTTCGGGCAGACAGACACGGTTATTCTGCTGAAGCCCGAGTGTCAACGAAACTCCGCTAGGGTTTGAACTTCCCGCGCTGAAACCAACAGTTCCAAGACTGTTGTAACCGAAGTTGATTTGCTCCGGTATGCTGTTCGGTATTTGAGACAGCTCGGCAGGTTGCATGTTTCGAGATGTCAAGTTAGGGTTGGCGCTTTTAGGGTTAGCGTGGCTGCTCTGGCCTTGTACCAGCTCTGACGGGTTGGAACCGCTACATTCAGACATTTGCTGCGTTGATGGCATGCCTCCTGGGTTCTGATGAGGGATCTTATCATTATTGCCCGAGTGCCGGCGCATTTGGCACATCTCGAGATTGTGTATTTCCTCGACCATGGGCTTCCAAAGCCTCACTCTTGCATTGATGAACCAGTTTGAGACCTGATTAATTGCAAATGAACAAAACTGTAAAGATAAAAATACAAAATAGAACAGTAAACCGACCATCGAAAGGAATTAAAAAAATTATAACCAACTAAATTTAAAAAAATAGTCAGACTTGTATGGTTTTTACGAAATAATATTACTTAAAAGAGAATTAGAGATAAAGCAGTTGAACATATTTACCTGATTTCGTGTTAGACCGGTTTGCTTGGCCAGCATTTGCTTGTCCGTGTCAGTGGGATACCTACAACATTACAAACACATAATAATGCTAGTGAAAATGTTCTAGCAATGATAATAACAAATAAATCCAATCCTCAAGTTTAATACAATTCAATCATAGTGGAGCACTATTATTATTTGATTCAGAAGGCAATATACATCCAACATGTGATGGTACTTCAAAAAAAGTACGATTTGACAATTGTGCATCATAACTGTATGATGAAGTACCAGACTAGCTAGGAACAACACAGTGCCATATTAGTCAGCTAAACATTGTTGTAGACATGTCCAATAATAATAATACATATGATGATAGCACATTTTACAAATAATAATGGAGATGGATGCATGGATTGGAGCAAGTACATACATATCATACATAAGATGGCTTTTATATACATGGCAGTAAAACATGTGCAAACTGCAACCAATAGGACACTAACTTTCAGGGAGGGTTTTTGCTGCCCAATATACAGCTGCTGCTTTGCTTTAGCAAAGTCATGTTCTTTCACAAACCTGACCTGTGAATCACTTTATGATATGATCTTTCCTATAAATGCGGGTGGCATTTGTGACAGTGTCTTTTAGCAGCTTGTTGTGTCAATGGGGAGAAAGAAAACAAGCTCACCTAGGATGACACCCCTCTTGGACACCATAAAAGCATGACAACGCATTATGCCACTAAATAATTTCCCTTAAAAGCTCTAAAATTATTTTATGTAGAAATATACTGAAATAGAAGCAACAAGCACATAAACAATATCTCCTATTTTCTTAAAATGACAAGTCTCTAGCCTCTCGTTGTATAAAAAATATCTTCTGGAAATATTTTGTCTTATGAAAGCCCCCAAAAAATGGCCTATTTTCAACACTATAGCAGCAGGAAATGTGGTGTTACAAAGCAAACTAACTGATTGCATCTAGTCTCAGGTACCCCAACAAAGGTCAAAGATTTGTTCCCAAGATCAGTCATCTATTGACCTCAAACTTGATGAACTGAGCAAAGAAATATGGAAGATACTGGGGAACTAATATTAGGTAATAATGTGACAAATGGAATATATGATGATATTCTTGCAGACTACATTCCATTAGAAATACAATACAAAAAATCATAAATTATTAGTTATTACATGTCTTGTAAGCGAGTAATATAAGAAGGCATATATTATCCAAGTTGCAACAATAATACTGATTTCAATTACACACATATAAGATGCAAAACTGCAGTGCATGACTTTTGTGGTAAATTAAGGGGGAAAACCTGGGCTTTGAACTAATGAAATAGAATAAACATCGAAGGATCATTTTGATACTCACAAAAAAAAATTAACTCTCCTAATTTATGCAAACTGAAATTTGACAAAAAGGAAAATACTCACGGATGCAAGAAGTGCTCAAATAACCAAGCACGAAGAACAGAAACCGCACGTTCCGGAAGCCCTCTCTGAGGTCGCCATATATGCGGCTGATGCTGCTGACCCAACGCCCCGATATTATTTCCTCTCTGACTTCCACCACTTGCTCCGCCACTCAAGAGCCCAAAGCTCGGTATCTCCTCTCTGTTAACAGCTTCTTTTCCATTCATCTTGTTGGCATTTCTCAGCTGGTTAAGTATCATGCTTTTCAAGCACTTGAAATGCTTAGACATTGATTTCAACGCAACAGATGCGAGCGGTGCTGTGTTACTGAGGCCCGCAACGGATTCGAACGATGTGATCACAGCTTGCACCTGCTGGTAGTATTGCTTGTATCTTTTGCACACCTACAAGAAAAATTGAATTGGAAATTGATATAAAAAAAAATATATACCAATAAGGGCAGATGGATCAAATAAAATAACAAATTAACAACATCACACACTGATAGCTTTGGATTATAAAATTTCCAAAGCTGAGGTCCACGCATGTGGAATTGTAGGTCATATGAGCTGATTTATGCATAATTTAACAGGAATTTAATAGTAAAGATTTAGACTTTTGCATGCAGTGGGACCTCCTTTTCAAATAAAGAATTCTGCAACTTTGATTTTGCAGCCAAGCACAGTAATTTTATACTTCACTATTCCAAAATTTGTAAAGATGAGCTCTCCAAAAGATTTGACTGCCATGCCACCAACCAAATTAAAGAACAATACCAAATAATTAATTAAGATTTGGGACCAATCACCTGATCATATAGGAGCTTAAAAAGTGTACTTAAGCAATAAACAATGCGGTCTTATATATATATATATAGCTTAGATACACAACCAATGATTCATGACTTTTTTATCCCCTTTTTATGAGCTAACCACGTCTTTAATTAATTAATCCACCTCGGTTTTAGTAAGAAAGACAAGGAAATCCCCCCCCCCCAACCCAATTAAAACATCCAAAATTATTCAAAACGTGCACAATTTGATAGCTTTCTGAAAGAGATGGACCACAAAACAAGAGATTTTTCCTTGTTATTAAAGTGCAACAGTACAAAAAAATCAAGAAAAAAAGTTTTAATTTTATCTATAAAACAAAAGATCAGTTTTAACTTGTAAGAACTGCCCCCATGCCAAAATTAAACAAGATATATATAAAAAAATGCCAATATGAAATGCATATGTTTTTGGATCTATAATTGGGAATTAAAATACCAACAACACTCTAAAAAAATATGCAATTAATTTATCATTAAAACCACCGCAAGGGAAGATGGAACTTGAATGAATATGAAATATACTAATGATAGAAAAACCCTCGGTGATTGCAACAATGATATGATGTGACGTTATTTCCCCATGCACAGTGAACTCAGTGCCCCATCCCCATACCATACCATACCATACATACAACACAACACCCTTCCAAAAGATGATTTCTTTGACATGAAAGCTCATACCTATCTGATCCTTTCATTTCCAAAATCATAACCATACAAATAATTGCAGGTAAAAATTTATAATAAAGCACCAAAAAAAAGGAAGTTTGAATTTGAAGAACTGAATTACAGAAGCAAATTATAACGTTTTAGGGCAAATTATAATGTTTAGGGGAGATGTGTAGTGTAGTGTAGTTCACCTCCTCCATCAAGGAGAGAAGTCTGGTTTTCTTCCAGTGGAACTCGCCGCCCTCACGGCTGCTCTCCAGGCCCCGATCAACGACCGATAAGGATTCCCTCTCGCCTGGATCCAGCTCCATCGCCCCGTCGTCGCCGCTGCTGGTGTCCATGTCTTGCGCGAGCTCACGGCGACCGACATCGCAGATCTCGTCGAGCAGCATGCGGGCGGGTCCTAAAAACCTCGACCGGCCCAGCACCGCCGCGTAGCCGGTGAACGGACCGTACGGCCCGGGCACTCCGCTCCCGAGCTGCCGCTTGCCAGACGACGAAGACGAGAGCGAGAGCGAGAACCCGGTCTGGCTCGCGCCTATCTGCTGGTAGTGCATCGGCAGCGCCTCGGCTGAGAGCACGCCCGGAGGGGGCTGCGCGAGGAAGTGCGGCGAGTAGAGGGACGCCACGGGGAGGGAATTACTGTCGTCGTTCGGGTACCGCAGTTTCTCGCGCCGGCTGTGCTGCGGAACATGGTAGAATTGTGTCGATCCGTGCTGGTTCAGGTTCTGCTGCTGGAAGAGCATCTGCTGCTGGTGCTGCTGGTGCTGGTGGTGGTGTTCGGGAACCCGGTCAGCTCCGGGCAGGTAAGGGTGTGTGGTGGAGGATGACATGACGGCCGGTCAGGGTTGCAGACTGTACTGCTGATATGTAATCTATATATCTATGATAAGGTTGCCGTAAAGGGCAAGGGGGAGGTATAATATGGTGGTGCTATATGATATGGTGCTACTGCTATATATTCATTCTAGTGATGAGTGGATGAATTATGAGAGAGAGAGGGGAGAGAAAGGGGGGTATGGAGAAGTGAAGCTGGAGATGAAAGATGATGGCTTTTGCTTGCTTTTTAGGACATCAAATCTGGGAGACTGCTGGCTTCATTTCTTTCTGCAAAGGTGGGAGTGAGCAGTGAAAGTGAAAGGAGAAAGGGAGGGGAGGGAAGGTGTGGTATAATTAGGGCTAGAGAGAGAAGGGGAGGATATGAGGACTGGAGGAGGAGGGGGGAGGGGGGGTACTTTTCGTGTGGGAACCGGGAAGGACAGGGAGAGTGAGTGCGACGGATACGGTTCATCTGATTGAGTACCCTTTTTTTTATCTTATGGTTTTTGAGCAGTGATAGCAGTCACCGGCTGTATCCTCCAACGTTGAAACGCTAGTTAGAAGTTGCTCAGCATCTGTTTAACGATATGTTGAGAGTTATATGTTGAGTTTTATTTTGATACTTTCACCAAAAAAAATTATTTTCAATCAGATGATTATAAATGAATATTACTCATTATGAGATTCATCTGTAACCTATAAAATTATCTGTTTAAACGTTAGGAGTTTCTCAGCATCTGTTTAACACTATGTTGACAATTATAATGTTGAATTTTACTCTAATACTTCCATAAAAAAAAATTATTTTCCATCCGACGATTATAAATGAATATTACTCGTTATAAGATTAATCTGTAACCGATAGAATTATCTTAATGTAAGCATAGAAGCAACGTTCTTATATGTTATGTATACTGAAAATATAAATATTAAATGAAAGTTTATTGTACGGAATATTTATATATAAAATTTATATTTTAAAAATATATATTTGACAATTATACATTTCTGTTCAGCAAATAAAGAGCGACTTTTAATAAATGTTGGGCGGCCTTTTATATCGGACATAGGCTGGTGAACTGCAAACATTTTCATAGTTCTATTTGTTGTTTTTGTTCTATTTTTCTTTTATGTTGTTGCTGTTACGGTGCGAGTTCACTGTTTATTGATGCTGGATGCTGCCTGTGTGTACTGTTCTTTTATCCTCTTTACTGCGATTAACTTTGATGTAACAAAATGTCAATATATCCAACGAGAGTTGCCAATAACAGATGTGTTAATCTGTATATATGTGTGAGGATGCATCTCTGTGAATCAGTACTCATGTAGTATTTCGACTTCCTTAATTTTTATGTTAACATTCTGAATTATATACATAAAAACAATATACCAGAATAAAAACTTGAATCAAATTAAGATGGGACTAAAATGTAATCCTCGTTATCATCAAATCATCACAATCAGAGTAAAAAAAAAAATGATAAATTTGAGGATCCTTAAAGTGCTTGCATAGTTGCATCACAAAATTCGGTATAACTACGGTGAAATTAAACTTATGGAGCCTATCGTGTGCCTCCATAAATATGTAAGTCACTTCGAAATTTCGATTTATATGGCTTAATAAGCTTTTCATATCCAGATGTTATGGGATTAAAATATTTTTATTTTTGAAAATTTATAAATACTTGTTTGAAATTTTCTAAAAAGTGATGCATAAGGATTGATTTTATTGATATTGTATAGTCACTTTTAGAAAATCTCAAACAAATACTTCAACAGTTTTAGAATTGTTGTGACATTGTTAATTAATTTCTACTGATTGAACTATATTTCATATTGGGACAAACACATAGATACCAAAATTGATACCGACTGTGTTAGTATTCATATTATATGGGTTTGTATTCATATTAACTTGTTTAGTTTTCAAGTTAACTATCCTTATTACATACATAACTCACTATATATAAAATAAGGAGCATATCAAAGTCATTATTTTCAATAGTTTTTTTCAATTAGTATGAATACTAATCTAGTCAGTATTTTCAGTATCTATTTTGGTATCAACTTTGACATCCCCATAACACTTTCAAATTGGGTATTTTCCAACTGAACATTTAAAAGGTGGTTCCCTTGAAAAGAAAAACAAATAAATTGATCCCCCCTCAATTTTTTTCTTCCCATGATATGTGTTACTGTGTTAGTGTTATTGTGGTGTGTGTAATATACTAAAATCCAATCCATAACCTGTTACATCTACATGGCTATGTACTGTTTAATTTTTCAGGCGGCCAACAAACCCAAAGGCATATCACAATTTTTTGACAGTGTTAAGGATTCTTAGTTAATGTTATCTATCACGGCAATCTTTGGGCTCAACTTGTACCGTCATTGCCCGATTAATTAACTAATACTACCTTTAGGCATACATCGTTATCAACTTACATGACGATGACATGTCCTTAATCGTATATCGATTCTTCACATACCGACATACAAAGCTATCTATCTACATCGTCGCTATTGTTTCCAAATCTACGATGATTAGGTGGAGATTTGGGTTCATTTCATAACGAAAGTTTTGTGCCTTTGTGGGGCAGGCTTCTTAAAAGATCTCATGTAACGTAATTAAATTAATCAAGATTTAGTTTATCGATGACTAATCTACACTCCATAAAATAGAGTGGTAGCTCTCTAAGTACCTCAACTATGCCACATCACCAATATTATTTACCATTGATTTTATTTAAATCTCCTCATATTCTTTAATCTAATGACTTATATTTTCTCTCTTCTTATTTATTAAACAAGAGAGTATGAGTACGATATATCTAAAATAAAATTTAGCACTTACATTGTTCAACAACATTTATGATCATTATTTATTAAATAATTATGTTATTATTTTCATATCAAAAGATTTAAAAAATATATTTATTTTTATAATATAAATAAATTAATATAATTTTATTATTTATTGACACTATTTTTTGGGGTGAAACCCGAGTCACAGCTCTAGTTAAATATTAAACCTGGCTACTAATTGGGCGATGATCAGTCTAGATGACGCAGCAAATAAAATGAAATAACGTAGAATCTCAGGCACTGCTGAAGCTGTGTCAGGTGGAAGTACGCATCCCCTGCAGTATGTACTGCATTATGCAGTTCACAACGTCAGCCGTTGGATTGTCTCCAGATCCGCGCTGGCCTGAATCTTGAGACAATCGAACGGCTGACGTTATAAACTGCATGGTGCAGTACAGCAGGGGATATGAATTGGTGTCAGGTGCCATGGGTCCGTCCTGCTGCCACTTCTCTCCAGTTAAATCTCCACCGTTCTCTCATGTTCTCTGCAGTCCTGCACAAACTTTCACTAAACAGAGAACTCTTTTTTTTTTTTTTTTTTTGATTTTGTGAGCAGGGTTCAGTGCATTTCGTCACTCCGATACTCCGTTACGCAACAATACTGGCCAGTGGCCACAGTTCACTAACAATAATGCACCCCAGTTATTAATCAATCTGGAGCTCTCGGCTGCCCATGTGAGTTATATCGCACCGTCAATTTCTGGTACGGATCAATCAATGCGGTTGGATGAATTTGGCTGGTATGGTGACTGAATGAGTGGGTCCTCCTCTTTGCTAATTTATGCAAGGGGCCCCTGTTGGAGTGTTGTTGGGGAAGAGTATATTAAATCCTCCTATCTAATAGCGGGCCCGAATTTCCCCAATGAGAAGTTTTTTAACAGGGAAGAATCTTTTGCAATCAGTTTACATGTTGGTCCTTCTCTATGACTTAAAATATCAAATATATTGTATGTCTTATTTTGAAAATTTTTTTTCATGTGCATGGCTAGTAAATTTGAGCGGCAATTAACAAACATAAATTGTAAATTTAAATTTTTCGTCAAATTCTTAACTTGTTTGCTAAAACCAGTTCTATCTAAAATAAGTTATTTTCATAGTAGTGATTTTTTTGGAAAAAGTAAAAACATAATGAATTAATAGAAAAAAAATGCACAAGAGGAACCAAAAAAAAAGAAAAGAAAAGAAAAAAGAATGTCCTTGCCATAAATCATTATTACCTACTACCTCCGTCCACAATTAAATGAATTTATACCTTTTAGAACTTGTTCATAATTAAATGAACTTTACTGATTTGAATTTATTTTTCTATTCACTTGTTTCTCCAATGTTATGATTACCCATTTTATCTATATTATTTAATTAGAATAATTATTATGTAATTTTATTTTTCCACTGATTTATTTGACTTTTCATAAAAATTCATTTATCTATGGACGGAGGTAGTATTTACTTAACACACTACCTTCTCTGTCCACAAAAGAATGAATTTGTAGCAAAAGTTAAAGAAAATAGTGGAAGAGTGAAATTACTTTTATGCCCTTAATTAGTATAAAAGTGAATATTCTTAGAAGGAGACGAGGGGTATTTTGAAAATTTCGTAATATATTTATTTTTTTTTGAGAAAAAAAATTGATTCAAACAAAAGTATAAATTCATTTATTAAGGGACGGAGGAAGTACCTGATTACATCAGCCTGTTATCCTTCCGCATTACGGAAGAGGATCCCGTAAGCACAGCTAGTACCACAGTGCAGGGCTAGCTACGGGCTGGAGTAAGTCAATGTCAGCCATGATTACAGCCAGTGTTACACATTAATTGTTCTGGCAATAAAACCAACGATCATTAATTCCTTGAAACAAAGTCATCATTATGCAAAGTGTCCGTATGTATGATCCGATATAAGATCTTCTCGGACTGAACTGGTGATTATATAGTCTGAATAGTCTGAATAGTCGAATTCAATTCCGCTGTTATCCCAATTTGGATAACAGGACCCTGTTGTTTAATACGGGCCGTCGGATCAACAACCCTATAATCTTAATTGGGTCGATCGGGCCGTCCATTTTGATCTAATGGTCCTATTGGATATACAGGACCTGTTATTCTGAAAGAATAACAGCAGATTCGGACTTAGGCCTCCAGTACTGCTACGTAGCCCTGTGTTTCAAATCTGCACTGCACTGCACTGCACTCCACTGTGCGATTCAATTCCGAGCAAAAGCAACCAAACGGGTTAGGTTTGGGTTAATCGATCCCTCTCACTGACCCGTGACGTCTCCTGGTTGCACTTGCACCTGGTTTGTAAATCGTAGTAGTCCATTTCCAAAGACAAGCTAATTAAAGGCTACGTCTCAAGGATTGTGACTAAACGTTGTAAAACGGTGCAAGTAATGATTGCTTTTGGGGGAAAGTGGTATTTTTTAATTTTTTAATTAGGAAGATATAATTGGCTAACAATTGAACGGTGAAATATCTTTTGTTTTTTTTTTTTTTTGAGTAAACGGTGAAATAACTTTTTTTTTTTTGAGTGAAAGCCCGTAGGCGGTGAAATAACTTTCGGTTAAGAATAACTTTTGAGATGCTTATTTTAGGTTTACCGTAAATAAAATCTTTGGAGAGAATTATTCTCTGCAATTTGTAAAAGCTTGTTGAAAACATTGTTGAAGCCTTAAATCTGCTCCACTGTGTTAAAAATACAATTATGAGTTTATTTTGGAAAAAAGTGCTGAACTTTGTGATAGTAAAGTTTTAAGGAAATTAATTTGGATGAGTACTAAGACATAAACCAGGTGCAGCGAGATGATTCACGTGTGGGAGAACAGTATGGCTTTATTCTGAACCTATTACTACTGTGGGTCTGTGGGCGTAGCGGAGGAGAGCAAATAATTTTCTGATTTTCTCCCTTTCATTGAACTCCATACTATTATCTTTTTTCTCAACATTGTGCGTGGATTTCTGGTGGTTTGGGTAATTGCATAAGAGCATTGGTGTGACAGAGGAGATCTTTTGCTTGAAAGGAAAACCAAATGAAATGAAGGCAGAGAGAGAGATGGAGAAAGAAAACAAGAAAGCGATGGATAGAAAGATAGAAAGATAGAAAGAGAGCCCCCCGAGTTTCCCGTCGATTCGCAGATAACGAGGCCATATCTTGCGGCCCTACCTGCGCCACTGTACGGTCACTGTTCCAACACTGCCATCATCACTCATCAGTACAGCAAGTGTATGTTACATTATCTATCTCACAATCTCACCTTTCTTTTATTGCAGGTGAAGTGAGTGAGGTCACTGAGGTGGGTGGTGAACTGGTGTGGTGGGACTCACTCAGCCTGATTCGGACTCGATCGCTTGGGTCCGTTGGGTCCGTCCGTAGCTTTGGGTGCGGTCTGCTTCCGGTCGGCCGAGTTAAGTAACTTCGTGTCTGTCTGTGAGACTGTGACTCTGTGTTATGTTGTTGCATGGTCAGTCCAGATTGTAGGCCCGCATCCATCCCTTAACATATCTGGCAAAGTGACATGCAGCATATAGACCGTTGGATTTGTCTCATGATTCAAACTCGCACGAATCTCGAGGAGATTCAACGGTCCATGTGCTGCATAGCACTACGCCATACGTCAGGAGATCTGAAAAACAGAAAAATCCATCCAGGTGAGTTAGGGAAAGGAAGAGATGTTAATGGAAAGCGGAAATTAAAAGGGAGTGGGTGGGTCAGGCTCATTGATCTCTGCACGACCGTATTGTTTCCCCGGCCCCATTGCTTCAATCATCTCTTTCAGATTTTTAGTTTCTCCCAATTAAAATTTGTGCTCTTCTTTATCCTACAATCCTCAAAAAGGAAAATGTAATTATCAAGGGCAGATATTGCCCAAGAACGTAAATTTGACTCACAAATATATAGGATTCAAATAAATATTTTATTTGAGAACTGCTAGAAAAATGAGTCCATTGACAGATTTTTTTTTTTTTGAGAAAACCATCGACAAATTAATTGAAAGAATACTGACAACTAGTCAATGGGCCATAATTCTCCCCATCCTCAGAAACAGATAAAAGATCGAGTAATTTAATTCCACACAGACAGACACAGACTGAGACTGGGTTTACTTTTTTTTTGAGTAACACTGAGACTGGGTTACTGAAACCGCATCGGAATTGCAAATATGAGTCCAGTCCTGCAGGAAGCCAGGGACTGCAATAAATCCATTAATCGTTGGAAATCTGCTGAGCTGAGCTTGAGCTGAGAACAATTCAAGATTACTGCGAGTGAGATAAATGAACTCACGAAGAAAATGTAATAAAGTGTAAATGAGAAAGAGAGAGAGGGAGAGGGGAAGGGAGGGGAAAATATATTTCAAAAAGCTTTTTCGTAAAATGTATCTCTATCTCCCAGTGATGGCATTAATGTCTTATCAAGTTATCATCCGTCAATCAGACTGATGGCCTGGCTGATGGGATGTCGTCCCACTCTTGCGCAGATTGTAACTTTGAAGTGCAACACATCCTCTCCCTTTTCTCACAGACTGGAAGACGCCGTTCTTCCATTTGCATGCTGGGATGGGCCGAATGTCGTCTGGGCCTGCTGTCGGGGAAACTGGACGGGCCTGCTGCCGTCTGATTTAGCTGAACTTTGAAGGCTGATCGATCTCTGTGTACAGGAATTGCTCTGCAAATTAATCACCTGATGTTGCAACTTGCAAAAGAATCAGACGAACTGCAATATCTACGCCAAGAAAACAGACAGGGCTGAACATGTCCTGGTCCAGATGATTATCAATATGTTCGATTGATGCACAAATCCATTCAAGCCATGAGTTTTGCTTCACGCCATGACTGTCAATTGTCATTTCATCGTTTTTTTTTTTTTTGGGTGAGAAGACATTGTCATTTTTGAATATTCTGTTTCGTGTGATAAATAGTATAGTTTATAGATGAAGATAAAATAAATAAGAAATAAAGATGGTTGTATATGGTTCTATATCAGGAGTATCAATTTTTTATATAATTTTTTACTAGCGAGTTGTATGTGCCTTGCTACGGAATTATTTCATTTGAAATATACAACTATATTCTTATGTCAGTTTTTTTTCCCAAAATAATTCTATTGGCATGGAAACAACAGTACAAGAAAAATTAAGTATCCTCTTATTTGATAAAATAAAATAATCAGATAACAAATAAACAGCATAACATATATGAATTAAATTGAACTAACTAAGTTTGATATTATGAGCATGTAATGTAAAATATATATGCATACATCATCTCAATCATCGACAAATTAATTAATGTCAAGTAATGTGAGCATACAATGAAAATTTGAAAAAGCAATATCTCATTTCTCTGTTTTACTCCATTAGTTATATTCTCCTTGTTTCCTATACAGGAAAATAAAAGACTGCAAAAGGCAAGAAAAATTGAAAAAATTTTGGAAATGCAATGAAATAACGGAGCAAAATAGGATAAGAATAAGGCATGTTAATAATTTATTAATTATGTCTCTCTGTGTAGTGATTATAAAAATAACTAATTGAAGATTTTACACCAAAATAGTGTCACAAAAAATCTCATCTAAGATCTTATGATTCATGTTTGTTTTGACATTATAAAATTAGATCCTAACCGTTGACGGACCTTGACATCTAACATGCATTTAATTTTTTATATAATTTTGATTGTTTACAAAAATTCAGCTCAACCATTTTGTCAGGTTCTGTATTTGATTTTTGTCAGGTTCTATATTAGGTATCAATTCAATGTGTAATGGTAATTAATTTTGTTTTGGAAAGGTGTGATAAGTGAAGAGTAGGTGCTAGAAGCGGTACTGTATTAACTTTTAGTGATTTTCTCGATGAATCATTTTAGATCAACAAACTCGATATTATGTTGTTAATTTCAATTTTACAGCAATAAATGCAATTTAGGAATCAAATAATAATGTAGCAAAGAAACTAATACTAACTTTCAATCCAATAGAGTTTATACTGTCGTATCACAATGTCGAGTGAATAAAACTTTCATAGTAATTGTTTCCACATATTCTTACCTTAATTTGTTATTTTATATGTGGGAGAATTAATAAAAAAAAATGATTGGTAATAATTTGAAGTTCAAGAGTGTCACCTACTCTGTAGAACCAGAATCCGTAAAACAATTTGTAGATGTAGATATGTCTTTCATCCAACTCAGGTTAGCATTTAATAAAAAAATTTACAAGTTTTTCCATCAGAATACCTTCAGTTACATCAAAAAAAAGGTTTCTCAAATTTGACTTCTAAATTGTAAATGTTGTAGAAACTTTGAAGTGCAAACTATCCTCTTTCTTTTTTTAACAAACTGGATACGTCGTTCTTCCATTTACATGCTGAGATAGTGAGATGGGCCGTTGTTGTCTGGGCCAGCAGTCGTGGAAACTGGACGGGCCTACAACCGTCTGATTTAGCTGAACTATGAAGGCTGATCGATCTCTCTGTACAAGACTTGCTCTGCAAATTAATCACCTGATGTTGCAACTTGCAAAAGAATCAGACGAACTGCAATATCTACACCAAGAAAACAGATAGGGTTGAACATGTCCTGGTCCAGATGGTTAATCAATATGTTCGATGGATGCACAAAACCATTCAAGCCATGAGTTTTGCTTCACCCCATGCCTGTCAATTGTCATTTCATCGTTTTTTTTTTTGGGTGAGAAGACATTGTCATTTTTGAATATTTTGTTTCGTGTGATAAATAGTATAGTTTATAGATGAAGATAAAGAAAATAAAAATTGGTTGTATTTGGATCTCATACATTCTATAATGATGAAAGTCGTGTTATGTTAGAGAGGTGATAACTGCCCTCTTAAAAATTCCTTCATCTTCCCCAGTGTATATTTATTTGAAAAATCATTTTAACATGATGTAACAAATATTTTTGATTATCAAAATACATGTCATTAATCATGAAAAAAACTCATACATGCGTGATGGAAGAAGAAATAGTAAAAACAAAAATTTACTCAAAAATTGAGATAGTATGAGAGAAAGTTAAAGGGGACAAAGATAATTTATTTTTCTGTTATTATGTGATGACGCATCTCTCAGTATGCAATATTTTACGTTGACACTAGCTCAAAATGCCTCTCTAACTAATATTAATAACTATACTATCATTTTTTTTTTTTTTTGAAAAAAAGCGAATTTTACTACATCTTCCATTTCTTTGTGGAAGATCTATACGATAATTTATTTTGATAAAAATATAAAACAAATCATTTTTTTTTTTGTTTTTTTTTCTTACCTGCCATCTTTTTCTTCATTTTGTGCTCGAATCCATTTATTGGTTAGGATCCTGGTCAAGAAGAAACCCGATTCCAACCCTGTCTGGGCCATTAAAGCCGCCTTCCTCTTTTCTTCTATGAAAAGAAGATTCTTGGCCCAAAGGAGCCTTTCGATTGTGCAGTTTGCTTGTGCGAGTCACATAAGACAAGTTGGGGCTGTTACAAGGCTCACTTGGAGTGATGTTCAGCGCTCAAAACTTTCTATTCCTGTGAACATGATATTCTTTTTTTTTGAGATAAAGATGAGGGTCAAGCCACTCAAATTTAAATGTCTATAAAAGACTCCCATCTAGGTTTCGAACCTGCGACCTCCTACACGGAGAGCGTTGCCCTTAGCCACCAGACCAAAGGCTGGTTCTTGTGAACATAATATTCTTATTCTTATATTTGTAAAGTTTGACTATTATACTAACGTTAGTATTTCGGTTCGAAATGCTAACGGCTAAAAATTGTTGTTATCGCGTTTGAAATTATGATTTATGGTGCTCAATAAATTCTTTATATGGAAATATTAGGGAATACAAAATTTTTTCATTTTTAGAGTTTTCTAAGTACTTGTTTTGAATTTTAGAAAATAGCTCATAAATATTAATAAAATATTGATTTTTGTACATGCTGTTTTCAAAAACGCAAAACAAATACTTAGAAAATTTTTAAAATGGAAAATTTTTGTATTCCCCAATATTTTTATGTAAAGAATTTATTAAGCACCATAAATCATGATCTTGGACACGATAACAACAATTTTGAGGCGTTAGCATTTCGGACTGAAATGCTAATGTTAGTATAATAGTCTAGCTCATATTTATATATATATAAACGTGATTCTATGCTATCTACAGTGGAATAAACAATCCTGCAATCTTATCGGAACCGTTCAATGTGGGCTAAATTCGAATCTGAACCGATGAGGCCTGGAGTTACAGTTCTTTAAACAGTAGCACGCAATAATACTTGCCAACCGTTGGATCTCACGATAATGATCTAATCTGAGCCGTTCGTCTATTCCTCTAGAAACATCTACCTATCTGCCTCCTCTTCCTACTCCTCCCCGTCTAATGGGTTGGGATTAAATGAATACAAGTTTCTACCATCCTAACTACAAAATTAAATGTTCAATAACTACATTTTAAATTCATAAAAATAAAACTGATTGATAGAATGTTTTGCATAATTATATTTTATATGAAGACAAAAAATTACATCATTTTAATTTTATTTATACGTGCATCAAGCATTAACAAAATTTAATGGTTTAAATTTTATGATTTTTTTTTTGCTTCTCTTGATGGTTATCGAAACGAAGTTAAATTTTCATCACTTTTTACTTATAAGTTATTGAGATAATGTAAAATGCATCTAACGTTTTATATTTATCAATTCATACATATATATATAATAACGTGGTTACCAGGGCACCAGTTTTTGTGATTATTGGATCCTCTCAGGGGCGGAACCACCAGTGGTGCCAGGGGGTGCCTGGGCACCACCTTGGCCGAAAAAAAAATCAACAACCCCTTAAGCTTATAAAAATATTTTATGTTGATCGGTAGAAGTGAGTTGGTTGTCTGACCTTTATACATTTAAAAAAATATTATAAATTGATACTATATGCACAATTGATATTAAATAAGTTGTAATTCACACTGATAATTTTATTTTGCTAATTATTTTGTGCAATATATTTTATATACTATAAGAGTTAATGCAAATATCAATTCATTTAATATAAATACTAACCTATGTGGTATCGATTTTAATATTCTTTGGGTATCTACATAGCAACTTATTAAAAATTTTATTTATAACTTCATCACCCAACACAAATAACAAAAAAATTAAACTTCTCTGTCAGTAAGAATTAAATTTATATACGGTGCTAGCTCATACGATAGACATATGTAGTTGTTACAATTTTCATACAATAGACAAAATGAAACAAACGAAGTAAAGAGGCGGCAAATAAGTCATTTGGCCAATTAAATAAAGTACCAAATAAATTTTTAATGTTGCAAATGATATGGATGACTCATATACTGAACTTTCAGTAAATGTTCTGAAATTTTGATAGTTTACTTAAATAACTATGTGTATATGTGTATTAGAACTTTCAAGACTTCCTTAATCTCAGCACCCCTTTAACACCATCGTGCTTCCGCCACTGGATCCTCTCCTCTTATATATTTAGTATAATTAATCGTGGTTGCATTATCAAATATCATTTTCTTTCTTTCTTGCATGTCCTTTTGTTTTTCCTTTTAGTGGACTCGAGTTGTGTGCGAGTAAGTAACAGTGCTACGACCGGACATAAAGGTAGCGTAATAAACAAATTGACGTAACAAGTCCGAAGGAATTCAGCGAAGATGATGTATTGTATGCCATAAAGAAAAGAAAAAGAAAAAGATGCCGAAATGATTGAAGTAATAGATATTAGAATTTTACTTCAATACTGCCACAAAAAGATTTTATTTTTCGATCTGACGATTATAAATAAACATTATCTATTATGAGATTCATCTGTAACCGACAAAATTATTTGGGTGTGAGTATGGAAGCAATGTCCTAGATATTATTAGGACGATTGTCAACTGTAGGCATGCAGTTTGTTCGAAATCCTTTTTTTTTTAATTTTTGAGAGATTTGTTCGAAATCTCACTTGTACTATATATATGCGAGCCGAACATAGGATACATCTGATCACTGTAATATATGGAGCCATTCTTTTGGAATTGTAAAACAAAAACTGATTCATCCATTTGGGAGTTATTCAAAGGAATGATTAATATGTTCTTACAAATTGCCCCTTCTTGTAACGATGTACATTGGATTGGTTTACTACTTCTACCGAACTGGGGCAGCATATTTTCTATACACCCTAAACAATGGAAAAGAAAAGATAATAATAGAGCATTAACCCTTTTGTTAATATGTCCTTGTAAAATGTGGCATTTGATGTTTTAACTTTTTTTTTTTGTGACAAAAACTGGATTACGAAAATAAAACAAGCGAAATTTTCTCTTGCTGCATTGATGTGTTAATCGGAGAAAAAAAGTGTCTTAAAATGTCAACACAGCACATGCAAATGTAGGATCGGGATCACCTGCTTTTCAGAAAAGAAAAGCAAGGCCTGCTTTTCTAGATTCGACGGTTGAGAAACACCGAAGTATTTTGATCGGTACAAAAAAATACCCAAGTACTTTAAAATTAGTGCTGCAACTGATTTCGACCGTCCGATTGGAAAAGCAGGCTCTGCTTTTCTAAAATGAAAAGCAGCAGATTTTTATCCGCAAATGTAATATGGACCAGAAAATGTTCAAACATATAAATGGTCAGTGGTCAACCTAAGTATATAACAGTGAGCATACATACATAAATGCCCATCACACAGCCCATTACTCTCTGCTCCTGGCCCACAAAAGCCAGCGTTGGTTGGGAGCAATAAAAACCAACAATTAAATACTTTTGACTTGTTTGTTTGACACAATGACACTGTCGATTATTTGTACAGAGTGGTAAGCACATTGCACAGATAAAAGGTCAGCAGTTCAGTCCATCAACAGTTGCAAAATAAGGCCTTTGGTATAAAATTACGGGCCTATTAATGCCTAATAGTCACACTGGTCGACAGTTGTCTGAAAGATGGGCCAGTATGCTTTGCTGACCAAGTGTTCGATGGAATGCTTGTTAGAAATTTGGGGGCATCATGATGCATGTATGTTGTGGTAATGTGGTTGGCTACTAATATGTTAGCAATTAAGGTCTGCGAACACTTGATCAAGCAAAAACATTATTTGTGACTGAATGAATCAAAGATCCATACTATATAGCAAATACTAAAGTGTTACTGTATGATCTGCTGCAGATAAATGAAAGGATGTTTCTAATGCCATAACAAGAACTGGCACTTTCATTTGGAGAACCAAAATCTAAGGATGGTTTGAGGATTGTCGATCCGTTACAGAAATTGTTCTCAAGTTTGAAAAAAGTGAGATATCTGCTTAGGATTTAGTTTCCTATGCCAGTTCAGTAATGGTGTCTACTCGAAGTCTGAATTACTGGTAAAGCACAATACCTTTATTTTTAGTTGGATAAATTTCTTGAAATTTCAGACAACTATGCAATCCTCTGCCTTAATAATGGTATATAAAAAAAGAAGTTTGGCGATAAATTATCAGAAAGCATTTGTCTCCTAACTTTCATGTGTAAGAAGAAACTCCATGACGGAATTCATGTTCGGCCTTTGGTTTCTATCTTCTTCAATGCAAGACAGTGCCATCTCCACCACGGCCTTAGCTTGCTTTTTGTCAAACTCAGAACCTAAATTCGGGTCGACGAAACAACAATCCCATGACTCTTCTATCTTGTGCCTTTCATTTAACATGCGAACCATTCCTCTCGCATCTTCACAGGACTGTTTTTCTCCTTCCATTGTCCACTCTGAAACCCGCTTCCCCTTTACTAATTCTAAAAGCACAATTCCATAACTGAACACATCCACCTTAGCAGTGATTGGTAAATTTGAAGCCCACTCTGGAGCCATGTAACCTCTTGTTCCTCTTATATGTGAAATGCTTGATCCAGTGGCTCCTCTCTTAAACAGCTTAGCGAGTCCGAAATCTGCGATTTTAGGTTCAAAATCACTTCCCAAGAGAATGTTCTCAGGCTTTACATCACAATGTATGACCCATTCAAGACACTCTTCATGCAGATAAGCTAACCCCCTCGCCGTCCCTAGTGCAATTTTAAACCTCTCTTTCCATCCGAGCACTCTTCTAGATGCATCTTCAATAAACAGGTGTGTATCCAGAGAACCATTTTCAACATATTCTGAAACTAAAAGTCTGTGAGATTTGTCTGAACAAAATCCAAGTATTTTAACCAGATTCATGTGATAAATTCTGCCAATCGTACTCACTTCAGCCCAGAACTCTTCTTCTCCTTGGATCACATCCTTCAACTTCTTGACCGCTATTGCTCTTTCATCTTCCAATTTTCCTTTGTACACTGTCCCAGAACCACCCATTCCAATCACTTCCTTGAAGTTTTGTGTCGCCTTTCTTAGCTCATTGAATGTGAACTTCCTGAATTGGCTGCCCATTAGCTGATAGCCTTGTTCTGCTAACGATGCATCTTTCCCGCTACTGTGTATAAGGCACCAGCCTAACGTCACAAAAAGGATCTCTATTAATCCGATTGCAGCAATAAATCCATAGAAATATACCCATTTGATTTTTGCTCCATGTTTTGTGTACAAGTGAGTTGAGCTTATAACATCTACTTCACTAGTATTGCACAGAAGCTGAAGCGCTTTAGGTTCATAAGTCTTTAACATCCGAGCATATTTTGGAACCTTAAAGTACATGGAACCTTGCACCGGCGGGGATGATTTTCCATTAAATAGAACATATTTTGTATAGCAATTGCGGTACTTGTAATGGATGGCTTGACATGTACAATCCTTTCTGCAAATGTTCTTGCATTTATGTAATGATATACCAGAAGAAATGTTGAGATCGTAACCCCAATAATCACTATGTGAAATTTCAACGAAGGTGATAGAGTTAGGTGCATGGCAACTTATGTTGAAGTTGGGTTTGCAACCTTTGCTCCAATCACTAGGATCACTTACTTCATAGCTAGGAGGGCAAGCACAAGTAGCTCCAGATTTGGTGCGTAGGCATAAGCCATTCTTTCCACATAGCCCGTGCACATTGCAAATTGTTTGAAAGGCTACCCATGTCACAAGCCATGATGAATTGATCAAACTGTATAATCTCAAATTACCATCAGAATCAAGGGTTAGCCTCCTCAAAATTCCAAGACCTTCATCAGATGCTTCTAATGAAAAGCTATCACTAGCAGCAAATTGCCCAAATTCATCAAGTACACCATATCTGCTGTTGTTATAAATAGTTCTACGATTCTTCCAGACATCGTAATCAGGATTGGGCCAATATATGCTTGAGATATCGGGGCCATTGTAAAGCATCCGCAAAACATTATCGTTATCAAAGTATAGGCTATAGTAACCGGGATAGATCGATCCCTTGGCCTTTGAGGAGACAAGCTTTATTTTCCTTGTGATTGGTTGTCCCGGGAGAAGGGTATCGGTGGGATAATCAAAGCTTTGCCATACAATTTTGTTCTTAACATCAGTCACTACAAGGTTGCCCGTGTCTAAAAGTTTCAGTTGATCAGCTTGATTGGAGGTTGTGTTCGTATTCCACACTATGGTACCACCAAAATCAATCAAAACTACATTGCCATCCTCTCGAAAAGTCAAGAGCGACCTCTTGCTACTAACTAGAAGGCCCCAGTTTGCGGTCCATACCTTGGTTTTATCTCCCGAGTTTGTGAACCAGGTTGAGAAGGTGTAGGCATTTGAGCCCACGGTGCTGAAGCCACAGGTGAAGACTCCGTTCCGAGAGACAAGCCTATCTGACTCATTCTCTACCGAAAGGGAAGATCCTCTTGATAAAGATTGTCTGATCTGGCCAGCGCCAAACGACACTGACGGTAGCAGAATGATGACGGCGGTAAGTATAAGGTTGATGCTGTTTTTCATTGTCTGTGAGTTTTACCGATGTGTCAGAGCAAGAAAAAAATAAAAAATAAAAAAATGAGCATGATTTATTTAGCAAAATGCTATACTTAATTTGAGCAAATAATCTTATGCAATAGAATTTCATTTAGCTGAGCATAACATATGACTGCTTTAGTAATTACAATTTAGTCATGTTCATCCCATTTTGCACTATACTGCTGTATCAACAAAGAATGCCCTGCAGAAAGCTTTTGAAATCTACATAAAAGCATACTGATTAATGATTATACAAAAAGAGGTATGAGTAAAGATGTTGGCGCTGAAATCTGCTACGATCCCAATTGGATCGTAGGACCCTCCAATCCAACCTTCAATGGTTAAGATTATTTCAAAAAATCTCAAAAAATCCCCCCTAAAAACCACAACAGTCGGATATGGATTGTTGGTTCTTCCAATCCGATTTGGATCGTAGCAGATACGGACCCAAAGATGTTGGTCATCTGTTGAGTTGGTTTATGGAAATGGATACAATCATTCAAAGAATTGCTACAATATCAATGTGATGTACAATATATATATATCAAGCAATGGTCTTTCTAGTTACCATAAAAATGAGAAAAATGATTAAAACTATACTGATCAAAGGTGTCATACCGCTTTGCGCATCTGCATGAACTGATGATATAAATAAAGGTGAACTCAGTCAGTCGGAGAAATGAGATAACAGGAAAGTGCTTAATTACGCTACTACCCGTTGTATAGCAGAGAAGATTTCATGAAGTTACTTAGCTTGGAGTTGACTTGTTGTCAACTGCCGTGTTAATTGTGCTTGGCTGGTTCCTTGGAACTTAATTATTACGGGTTCTGTGATGCAAAAAATGACAACTGACAACTCTCTAGCCAGCTAGGCAATAATTTAATGAAAAACATGTAGAGTCCACCTATAAAGTAAGCCACCCATCTCTCACATTCTGACACACCCACGTGCACCTATGTGTTTGTCACAGTTGCATAAATATTTACTGGAAATCGTAGTGTATATGTTCACTAAAAATGATATATGTTGATCGGAAAGATATAAATATTCACTGAAAAATGATATTTGTTCATTGAAAATACAGTGGATCGGTGGATAAGTAAAAGTGGTGGACGCTATCTACTACTCTAATTTAATTGGCTTACAGATAGTGGCTGTAAGTGTATTTGCAACACACATCAAATTCTTTGGCGCCTTCTGTGATGAGCACCAGTAAAAGATGCTGGATAACGATCTGTGACGTTTTTTTATTACATTGGTAAAAAATTTTCTTTTTAGGCTAGTGAATAGTGATTTTTATTATCAGCACATTGCATTCCTTTATGTAAGGTCAGAGTTTTACATCAAGTCCTAATTGAAATTATAGCAACAGTTATGCTATTAATTTCGAAGAGTTCCTACTACTACTCGTAACAAAAATTCAAATTAAAAGAACAGGACTTCCTTTACAAGTTCCAAAACTGTATTTGGTATCTACTAAAAATCATAACAACGCATCAAGATAATCGGTACGGCAGCACAATCAACAAACACAAATGAAAGTTCTGATCATTACGTTGGTAAAATACATTAAGTCTTTTGGGCCTGTTCATTTGAAATTGTTTTAACTTTTACCTAAATGGGCCTCCTAAAGGAACCAAACCCCAAAAATTATTAGGCATATTTTTTTTTTTGAGGGAAAACCCGTAGGTGTATTAGGCATATTTCGCTTTGGTTTGACTGAATTTATGCTACCCTGGAGGCCTGGACCAAGATACCAACACTAAATTTTGAATTTTGAACTAAAGATTAAGAACATAACATATACTAGTGCCAAATTAATCAGTTTACACATCGAAATTCGAGATATGTTTCTCGTTTTTTCAAACTTATTTTACAAATTATTTTAAAGAATTTTTTTTTTTTTCCATTTGATTTCTTACAAGGTTTCGGTATAATATACATACGAATTTGAAACGTTTAAATTGACGGTTTGAATCCTAAAACTTGAATTTCTGTGCAAAAAATGTCAATACAATACATATGTGTACATCTTTAAGTTACTTTTAAGGCTTTGTTCAACTCTAA
The DNA here is from genome assembly GCA_030179965.1 of Cyperus esculentus. Classification (NCBI taxonomy): domain Eukaryota; kingdom Viridiplantae; phylum Streptophyta; class Magnoliopsida; order Poales; family Cyperaceae; genus Cyperus; species Cyperus esculentus. The sequence goes on along the minus strand of JASGLE010000007.1, from coordinate 5,019,593 downwards.
AATTATGTTCTTTTTAATCCTTCATACTGGCTGAAGAACGTTTTCCTATTAAATCTTTAATCTTAATTTAATGTCAAAGGTACAACATAAGCTTTTCACGGAGAGACAAATATTTTATGGCTAATTCCGTTGTGGACAGGAAGAAATATGGACCATTTATTTTGGGGAATACCAAATTATTGATTAATAAAAGTAAGAGTCAGTCATCAGTTAATTAATGCAATATAGAAAGTAAAAATGTCAGGGTATATGTTTCGGAGGTGCGTACTATAAAAAATTTTGGGGAATACCAATTTATTGATTATGTTGATGATACATGTTAATAACTTCATTACTCAACTATTTTGTACAATATTCTTTAGTACCCGGTTCAAATATAAAATAAGTTCAAATAATAACTCATTTAAGTAGAATAACAAATTAACATATATACAAGATAAGTAGAAGAACAAATTAATATACTGACTCAAAATGGCATAAATTGGACAAAAGACATTTAATTATCTGCCTCCTAATTATTTCTTGTATTAAAAATTTCTCAATTTTAGGAGCAAATTAACCACGCGATATTATTGCTCTTTTTTTTTTTTTTGAGGTAGAATATTATTGCTTATATATAAAGATATTCTATTTTAGGAGCAAACCAAGCTAATCGTGGATGACCCCATAAATTGAGTTTGAGCATTTTTTTTTTTTTCTCTAAACGACCCTATATTCAGATCTGATATGAAGGAATCCTTACCGCTGGAAGAAAAAGGCCGTCTTTGAAGCTAAAATCTCTACTACATGAGGTATATATTTTGTACCCAAAAAGATAATTCAATAAGCATAAAAATGATTATATATATGCAGTTTTATTTAATTCTAACGTTTTTTTTTTTTTTTTGGCCCGTAAGTATATGCAGGTTTCTTTTTGCTAGATCAAATTAACTTTCATGGTCAATCATTAGATGAGACGATTATATTAGTTTGTGTTTGGATTATTGACAGTAAATGTTTATTCACATATCGATTTCATGACTGATAATGATTTGACACAGTTGTATATATAGTGATAAATAAAATTGAAGTATTTGATTTTTTTTTTATAATTATAAACTAGTTTCAGGATTAATGGTGGTGTTGATTGGGAAGGTGACATCGATAATGAATGGGATGCATTGTGCAAACAAGAAGACGACCCCGAGAAGTGCTACGCGGTAACTCTCTCAGTTGCAATGTTTGCTTTGTTGCCGGCCTTTCTTCAATTGCTCAATATTTTTGTTGGAATCAAGAACGACGATGGATATGGGAATCAGATTAAGAAGGTAATATTGTTGCTAAGCACAATTGCATCCTACATAATTTTGGGTACTGCCACATGGCGTGCGACATGTTTTATGAGGGAGGACCTGAACAAAAGAGTTTTCTTCTACTGGGGCTTTGCGTTATTCTGCAATGAAGCAGCGCTTCTGTCGATGTTGGTGTTGTGGTACCAGAACCATTTAGAAGAAAACGACTGTGGTTTGCTAAAACTGACATGTAGTATTTGGATGGTGTCTGGTATATCCACTGTCTTCGGGAGTGCGGTGAATTATCTTGAGACTTACGAGTTGAATACAACATCCCTAGGAGAAGAAGAAGATAGTAACGAGCTAAAAATAAACAAGGAGGAACAAGAGACAACACCTAAGAAGACATGTACACGAAATTCATTTAGTTATGTGCTACTGGTTTCAGGCCACACGCTGCTGCTGGGCTTTATGGATATAGCATACCATGCCTATTTCAAATATAACAAGCCATGGATGGCGATTGCGGCAGTCGTAGCCTACATGCAATTGATTGTTGCAGCTATGTGTCTAAGAGTACCGAGTCCAACTGGAGAAGAAGATAAAGTAATAATGGATATGAAGACCTTCTTGGCAACGTTGAGCTCAATAGGTGCAGTCGTGTATGGGGCGTATTTGCTGTTGTCGCTTGATCAGGAAGAAGAGGATTCTGATTCTGATTATCGCTCTTTTGGTTATAAGTTGTACTGTGTACTACCTATTTGTAGTATGTTAGTTGTTGCCTCTTCTTTTAATTATGCCTCTAGCAAAGCTCAAGCAGACTTAAATTAATTTTCCGTCAACGATCGAATGATCAATTTTCTTTTGTAACTTTTCTCCTTAATTATGTATTTCCGATGTGCAAATTTGCTATATAATACGTATCTTTCTCTTCCTCATATATTTTCTTATTTCCTTCACCCAATGGGGAGTGTATATTCTATATTTTGACTGGAAAACACGTGTTGCATAATATGTTGGGACAATGATACCATGCCACAACTTTGCCCCCACAACCTTGTGATGAGGTGGCATATGGGTGAGGAGGGTTATTTTTGTAATATTTTGTGGGGCGGAGGTATATTTTTGTAAGATTGTGAGGGTCATTTTTGTAAAAAATTTTCATGATAAGGTAATTTTGTAAATTTCTTTAAAAATATAGGATATTTCTGTAAAATTTTCTGAAAAGATAGATATTTTTGTGAATTTTTCTTAAGTACATTGGGGTGTTATGGAGGCATTGTGTGTGGCAAGTTATATTTATCCTAATATGTTGTGGGATGGATAAATGAGACTTTAATTTAAAAATTTATGCAATTAAAAAATTTATAAACGACCGTTATATATCTTGGACTACTTTGTAAATGATTTTATTTTCGTCCGAAATGCAAACAACTCGTATATGTTACCATATCCAAAATCTCGATTTAATATTAGTGCTCAATAAATTATTTATATAAGAATATTTGAACTTACAAAAAAAAATAATTTTTTTTTTCTAAGCATTCGGTCTGTAGTACTTTTGAAACCATATTTTTCTTGGATGCAAACATCAATATTTTATATTATTTTTAGAGTAAATATACAGCGAGTGCTCACATATGCCTTGCGTGAATTTAAATTAAAATACATATCAAATTACCTCCAATTTTTTTTTTTTAAAGAATTATCTTCAAATTGTAATTCATATGACATAATAAATTATTATATTACTTGTACGATGCAAATATTTTGCCTTTTTATAATTTTTTAAGCACTTGTTTTGGTTTTTTAAAAGTTGTCTTATCCATATTCATAATATGGCTAATTTCTAAGAATTGTCACTGTGGATCTACAGCTTATCCAACGGTGTACTTTTCTTTACACCTTTCCACCATTGGATCTCCTTTGTCTTATTTTTTCTTTTGTTTTTTTTTTTCATGGGAGCGCATCCTTTTGTAGTGCATACGACCTATTTACCCCCCCGGTTTCCCTCTCAATAGCTCCATGTGGCAATATCATGGGGATTTTTTGTGTTTTTGTTTTGTGAATCCTATGTGTTGCATTGTTTATATGTGTTCCATGTGAGTGAATCATGAATATGAATGGTTTCAGAATCTTCCTCATAAAAAATCAAATGGGACGTCTAATCCCAAACATTTCCAATGGGTCTCATCACCCTTACATCCTATTATTAAAATAAAATATATATATATATATATATATATGAAAGTGGGTCCCAGATCTATACTCATGCCATACATGATAATGGAAACAAAGAAACAAAAAATATATTTTTTTATTCTTTTTCACCATGTTTGGTGAGGGAATAAATGGGGAATAGTCCTCTTATACCCCATTTAAGGAGCCAAACATAGATAAGTAGCTCATGCATAAAAGAGAACTAGTATCTTGTCCGTGCGTTGTAACGGATCTTATTTAATAAAATTTCTTGATATGAATATTTTCATTATTGTTATAAACTCTGAAATGCTAACGGTTCAAATTATATTTTGTCATGTTCGACATTTTTATTTATGATTCTCATTAAATTTATTTATATAAAAATACTTGGGCATACAAAAATTTTTCATTTTGCATTGTGCAGTTCACAACATCAGCCGTTGGAACATATCCGCGCTAACACGAATCCAGATACATTGTTCACAGTTTATGTGCGCAGTTGTGCACAGGCTGGATGAATTGATGAAGAGTTGAAATATGTATATTTTCATTTTATGAGTTAGACTATTATACTAACGTTAGCATTTGTGACCGAAATGTTAACGTCTCAAAAGTTATGTTATCGTGTCTGAAATTACAATTTATGGCGTTCAATAAATTCTTTATAAGAATTATTGGGAATGCAAAAAATTTTCATTTATAGAGTTTTCTAAATATTTATTTTGAATTTTAGAAAAAAGCTCATAAATATTAATAAAATATTGATGTTTGTACATGCTATTTTCAAAACTGCAAAACAAATACTTAGAAAACTCTAAAAAAAAAAAAAAAAAGTTTGTATTCCCCAATATTCGTATAAAGAATTTATCAAGAACCATAAATTATGATTTCGGATACGATAACATAATTTTTGAGGCGTTAACATTTTCGGTCCAACATGCTAACATAACCTTACTCCTTACTCATATAATATGCTAACTTTCCTACTCTTTTTCTTTTGCACATTAAAATAAAAAAAAAAAAAAACACAGAGAGAGCGTGCCAGGACAACACAATGGACACTATCCTAGCCTCCTAGGCCTCCTATGATATTATATTAAGAGTTTTCTTTTCCAAACAAAAAAAAAAAGAAAATATGAAGGACTATACGGGTTGAGCCTAAAATACACCACAGGCAATGGTCTAACTTATCCTAACTTTTCTTTTCTGAGTCTTATTTCTTGGGCTGCCCTTGGAAACATGGGAGATTGAACCCACATTAAAAAGTAATTAAAAATGTGCCAATCCACCTCATCAGTATGGGTTGGGCAAATTCCGGGCACTGTAGCGCTACCGAGTACCAATGCATTGATGAAGCTCTTTTTTATGGTTGGGAATTTACTGCATTAAAAGATCGATCCGACTTGGAGTTTACATGGCGACGGTCTGGATGTACCAATATGCTCTGATCCAACGGTTCAAAATGCTTCTGGACAGAGACTCCTTTTTGATCTAAAAAAACTCTTCCTTTTATTATTATTAGTAGGGATAGGGATAAGATGGAATCTTGGCTCCTTAAATAAAGGAGCCAAAATAGGTGGTACAAGTTATTCCCCCTTTTTATGCAACATGAGACATAAATATTTAGTATAAAAATATTTGTAATTAATCTTATCACTTATTTTAATAATGGAATAGAGATAATAATTACAATAAAATAATATAATAATATTAATAATAATGATATATTAATAATTATTTTATTATTTTAATAAAAATAATATTATCTATAATGACAAAAAATAATATAATGCTTAATATAATAATAATTTATTAAATAATAATGTTAATAAATCATAATTATAGTACTAAAAATATGAAATAAAATTAATATCAGTATAATTATAATATCAATTTCAAAATAAAATAATAATATATAATTAACATAACAATAAAATAATAATGATATGACACTAATAACAATATTAACAATAAAAAAATCATGTGAATAATAATAATAATAATAAAACAATAATAAAAAATTAATATTTTTATAATCATAGTTATAATAATAATAATATTATTATTATTAGTAATAATAATGATAATAATAATATTAGTAATAATAATAATAATAGTAATAATAATAATAATATTAGTAATAATAATAATAATTATTATAATAATAATTATTGTTATTATTATTGTTATTATTATAATAATATTGTTAAAATAGTAATAGCAATAAAATTAATAATATTATTAATTATTAAATACTAATGATATTATTAATGATAATACCAATATAATTATAATACTAATATTATTGTTAATAAAGTAATAAAAAAATAATATTATAGTTGATATAACAATAAAAGAATGAATGTTCTTTTCTTATTCCTCCACTTGCTCAACCAAACAAGAATATTTTATGATGTAATAACTTGACATAGTGAGTTATACCTCTTTAAATTTATTCCCAAACCAAACATGGTGTTTGGGAATAAGTAAAAGAGGAGGAATCCACTGAGAATGGTTAATTTGACAATCTTAACAATGATACTTTAAAAAAAATTTAAAAAAATCACAAAAAATCTTAAAAATAGAAAAAAGTGTACGGAAGTATTATTTAACTTATAGATTGATTATGTTTCTGACTATATTCAATTTAAGCGATATTTGTAACTCTTTAAAAACACATTAATTACCATCGTTAAAAAATGTATAAAAATTTTGACAAGGCATCGAACGATATTCAAATTAATTCAAACTTAAAACATCATCAATCTATAAGTTAATTAATGCATCTATAAAACTTTTTTCATTTTTAAGAATTTTTATAATTTTTTGAAAAGTCTCATTGTCAAGATTGCCAATATAACAATTGTCAATGGATCCCTCCTCTAAATAAAATACTGATTAAACCTATAATACATGTTGCGATGATATATTTATGAGTCCGGCTACAGTGCTTTCGTAAGCATTTCGGACCGAAACGCTTACGGTCCGAATTTGAAAGTTCGTCGTCCGAAATTTTAATCCAGATAGCTTATAATTGTCCTGACATAATTAACTTGTTCATATATAATTTGATGAGGGATACAATAACCAGGGGCAAATCTGAGAATTATTTAAGCCTAGGCACAACTTTATAGCATAACTGAAAATATGAATTTATTTCATGTATTTTGCTCATCAAACTAAGAAGCCCAAGCACCATACGCAGGCACAAACTGATATTCATAACTCAACATCATATATCATAAGGAAAACTATGTTCTTAAAAAAATACGCAGGCATGCCCTACTAAACATCCGCTCCTGACAATAACCAGGATCATTGGTACCAAGATAACTATTTTATTATTTATAATTATACATAATTTGACAAATGTAAACCACTAGATGTCTTCTAATTTCTAAATCATCTCAATAATATATACATAAAATAATTATGAAAGTTTAATATCGTTCTGATAGTCATCGAGAGAGGAGGAAAAAAGTATAAAATATTTTGAACAATTGATTTTTGTTAATTTTGATGCACATATAATTAAAATCAACATTTTATATTTTTTTTTGCATACACATGAAACATGATATATACAATGTATTCCATCAATTAGTTTTTTTATTTAAAAATTTCAAACGTAGTTATTAGAGACTTACTTTTATGGTTACCGATCAGTAATAAAAAAATATGGTTATTTGATATATTCTCATGTAATTTACGGTTGATTAAACCAATCCATCTCTCCTTATTGAGATAATTTTTTTTTTTTTTTTGTGTCGGCCTGGAAATAGCTTTTATGTAATGACCTGATCAACGAGTAGTGATATAAAGACCCATGTTTTGCCCCTAATAGGCTTGATGTGCTGGATTGTGTGGGCCATAGTGCAATTAATTCAGATTCCGGGCAGCCCGTTTACATAGCCGAAAGCCCGAAACCCAGACTCCATGATGTTAGAACTGTAAAATTTATAGGCTGCCTATATGCTCTATCGTGCCATAGTTGTAAATTATCTCTACTGGGCCAAAGCAACAATTGAAACGCTTGCACTGTTGTAACATTCACTTTAAGCTGGCCCGTTGGCCTTATATATACATGTTACAGCCTCGTTAAGTGCTGTTGCTGGTTTGATGAAAAGAGCGTCTCATTGGAGCACACAAATGAGAACGGACTGTCAAAAATGGTAAACTGTTAGGTGCTATACTATAACCGTTGTGCTTTTTGTTGTTAGTAGCTTTTGTTGTTTTGTTTCTGATTTGTTTACAAATCTTTCTTTTTGCAGAAGCTCAGTTGGTTGCTTACTTGCTTGGTATTGGACTCGACTCTGCTGGAAATGAAAACTCAAGACAATAAAGTTTAGGTGGTTATATATGGGCGATATTATGGGGAGGTGTAGACAAAGAAGAACCTTTAGGATGAAGGTGGGGTTTTTTAGTGAAAAAAAACTGAGAACATTACAATGTTTTGACGGTCTGTAGAGGTTTTGTCTGTCTATGGGTATGGGAGCATCTAGAGCAAAGTTGGTAGATTGGGATCTTCTGGATCGAAAAATAAAAAACAGGGGGTTTAGGATTTAATAATATTATTAGAAATGAGTTTATGTATATAAAATTCTGTACAATTGTAATAGTTATTATTTTAATTAATTTATGATTGGCCATGAGATGTGTATAAAATGTGATTTATAATATTTTTATTTAATTTAAATTTATTAAAAACTTTACTAACAAAATTGTCGAGATATCAATATTATGTCAAATGATCCTTTCCCAAATAATTACTATGCAAAACAAAAGGATTAGAGTTGTTCTACTTCAACAAAAAGAAAAAAAAAAAAAAAAGTATTAGAGTTTATGCATTGAGCAACTTTAATTTTCCGTTTTATACATATCAGCTTGAAACTTGAAGCTTAGTAATTTAATTAGACAGAGATAATAATCCAACTAAACTAATGGTGCCAATTTTTTTTCCAGCTATTACATAAGAAAACGTTTGTGTACTTGCCAACTATAATTTTTCCTCTTAGGACACGCCCGTTGACCGTTGTACATGCGAGATAAATTTGTTCTGGTTATGGCATGGGACCAGTTGGTACCCGGCAACATTTGAACTCAACAAACCACAACATTTGAACTAGGCCGGTACCAGACCTGTACATAGTTAAACAGGTGGATATACATACTATGAAGTACCGGATTTGTACATACTATTATTTGAAACTCCTTGAACCGGACATAGTAGCTTTTTAAGAGATTTTTTTTACCATTTCACCGTGAAATACCCAGGGATTTGAATTCCTCCTTTTTGATCCAAATACCTTTTATCATCTTTTTGTTCGTCTATTCTGTCATTGCTCTTTTTTATTTTAAAATTGCATTTTAGTACTGATCGATAAGGTAACAAGGTTTTTCGAAAAATAAAAAAAACAAACAAACAAACAAAACAAGGCAACAAGGTCGCATAGTCCGATCGAGCACTAAACTAAGAGACAATTAATTATTGGAAAAATATATCAATCCCCTGGTTTTGCGCACCCCCCCCCCCCCCCCCCCCCCCCCTCACCCCCAAAACACAAAATATAAGTGTCGTTAATTATCATCTAGGCCAGAAAGGCATAACCCCATAAAAAGACTCCTCTCAATTGGGCTTTTGCAGAATTGAGAGTAGTTAGATATTGTGTCAGTCTTTACTTTTGCAGAAATTTGTATCCGGGGTTAGATATTGTGTCAATGTCTCCTCAAAAAAAAAAAAAAAAAAAAGATATTGTGTCAGTCTTTTACTTTGATGTAGCAGGATTGTTTGTAACTGGGTCACTTACGGGTATGATGTAACTCAAAGGAAAAAAGGCTCCCGTTTGTCCTATTGCATGTGTAGTTCAAAGTATCTGAGAAGAACACATAATTATTTTTTTTGAGGAAAAGAAGAACGCATAATTAATCTAAGGTTCTTTTGAATTGTGACAGAACACATTTTTTTTTGGAAATGCATCATGCCCGTTGGCAACACATTAGTTACAGAAAATCTATGAGACCCAATACATGTTAAATCCCCAAAAGGACCCTACACAACACTGTGGGTTCTACCGTTGTATCCAACCAGCACTGTCCCGCATTTAGTTCCTGGATACTCGATCTTGACATTGACTCTGACATAAAGTACAACCGAATCGAAAATACAATTCAATTGGGTTAATAGAGCCGTTCGATTCGGCTGAAAAGCAGTGACATAACACTTAAATTGGTAGCAGTACAAAATTAGGCTCCATCCAAACCAAAATCCAAAAAAGATACAAAGACTTTTCAACAGGCTGTCGGTGTCAGTGTCCGTGTCCCGTGTCCCTGTCCGTGTCCGTCACAGGATTTAGCATTTAAGATCACACCCAATTGCTTATCAGGCACCATTGTCATCCCCAAGACCCCAACTCACCTAGACATTAATACCAGAACTTCAACACTCCTTTCTCTCCAATGCAAAAAATTCTCACCCAATTTCATACCAAGCGGTACCAATCTTCATCCCCAATTCACCTACTCATTATTACCAGAACTTCTGACACTTCAATGCAGAAAAAACCAGTACGCTCCTTTCTATTGAATGCAAAAAATTCTCACACCCAATTTCATATCAGGCGGTACCCTTCATCCCCAATTCACCTACTCATTATTACCAGAACTTCTGACACTTCAATGCAAAAAAAACCAGTTCGACATGAGATTATTATCACAGATGAAGACAACAAGAAGTGGGGGCATTTGAGAGATTTAGATCTGTAACTCAGGTAAGCATTCAACAAAATTTACAAGTTTTCCATTTGACTTCCAATAAAGTTTGCAATCTTCTAAATTGAAAATGTAAAAACATTTAGGGCGTGTTCGGCGGTCGCGGGAATCCGTGGGATGGGAATTTTTGGGAATGGGAATATGAAAGTTAAGTTGTGGGAAACTCTATGGTGGGAATGGAATTGGGAATTTTCCAAATTCTCTGTTCGGAAGTTTGACTGGAACGGGTATGGGAATTGTTACGATATCTTATAAAAATTGTTTTTATGCTAAACTTACAATTAATTATCTTATTGTAAGTTTCTGTTTATGTTAAAATACTTGTGTTTTCTTCCCACGTGCTACATACACAAGACTTGATATGACTATAATATTAATGCCACTAGCTGATAGTCGACACAAAATTGAATGATACAGTTGTTTTAGTCAATAAAGATAAAGATTAATACATAAAAGTTTATATGCTTTCAGGTTTACAAATGTAAGTACGCAAGTACTTGTTATTCTTGCAGATGCTAACTTAAGTATGTTCCAAAATATAAGAGGCTTTGTCAATATATTAACCTAACTTACAACAGCTCCCAAAAAAACAAAGAAAGAAAAGAAGGCACTATCAGTATATGAGCAAAATTTATTGCATCCCCTTGTACCGTAATCATCATTTCAATCCAATCATCCCTGATTGCATCATGGTTAAAAACAGTAATAATAAAATCAGAGAAAATAAGAAATGCCTCTCAGTTAGATGTTTCTCAGGGACTGTGGAAATAGACGCCTCTCAGGTAGTGTGGATAATGTCACCAATGTCATGGCCAGCTCGATAGAATGTAAACCCATATGAAGATATAACATGTGCCAAACCTGAACTGCAGCTAGGCACAAGAAAATAGGTGTAAGGCTGGTTCTAGAGGACAGTAAGAACACATCACACATCTAAAATCACAAATTATCTCTTCTTCGCATCACGTTAAATGTTAGCAAACTTTCCTGTATCAGCAAAAAGAAGAAGCTTGTATCAGCAAAAAGAGGAAGCTCCTCATAGAATTTGGAGCTAGTATCTATCATGATTCAACAAAAAAAAAACATTTTTTTTTGCCTAGACCAGCAAAAAAAATTGGAAAAAAATTTAAGCACTATACTTATTTCATGTTTAATGAAGCAATTATTGGTTTGTTTCCCCTCCAATGGATCCTAACTCAAACACGGATAGCAGATAATTTCACCAACCTGGCATTTACTTTTTTCTAGAACTCAAAGAGAACAGATCTATCACCATAATTACAAGTTGACGTAGATAAAAAGGGCAAATTCCTATATAACTACCAATTATGTTATTTCTGCTATGTTAATTACCAGATCAGAATGTAAGAAAACTCAATAACTGGAACCGTATTAAACACATTCAAGACATTATCTTTTTTACTATAAAGAAATAGAGAAAGGTTGGTTCAGTGGATACTGTCAAAGTAATTTAGAACTTTAATATTGTTATTAAAACTTGATCAAGTGCTGCTCTTACTTAGGTTGTTTTTGACCAACATTTTTTTGACACTAAATGGGGACTGACAATTAGCATTAGTTTGATACTTGGAATGAGTTAACAACTACTCTAGCATACTAAGTCATCTACAGCAGGAGTACTGCATTTTACGCCTAAGACAACTATATTCCTATACCTCATCTGAACGGTAGAGTTATACTGAAACCAACTGATAAATAGTTGGGTTAGCCACTATAATCTCTCAGAACTGACTGAAATATCAACAATGTTATATATTTTAATGAAATTGCAACAAAAAAAGAATAATTGAACAAATTTTAGCAAAGTAGTCAAATTGGATTTGAAATGGGT